>CM021102.1:116910548-117241164 GCA_007115665.2 Sequoiadendron giganteum
AATTGGTGGGGGAATCGCGCCGAAACAAAGTGATATTTTTATACCCCTTCTTCTTAAAGAATGTAACTTAGAATATTAGAATATACTGATCTTTCACCACCATTGTCACATGCATCTACAAATTTTATTCCTGTAGATGAATAAGAACATATCATTGATGAATTTTTAGGACAATGGATTTTTGAAAATGAATCATTTAATGAAGATTTGACCACTTTTTGTTCTCTTTGTTGCAAGGAAGAAGATAAGTGCAAATGCCAAGTAGACACGGTGAAAGAGGAAGACATTGTAAGCGATCCTCAACAAAACAATGCACAAGTCTTCTTTGTAACTCAAGAACAAATTCATATGTCAAGTAGGAAAGATCAAGGTATGGTTAATGATTTTGAAATGTCTTATAATTCTATTGGATTTGAAAGGCAATATGTTTCTTCACAAAATGTTTCCCTATCTAGTATGTGTGGTGAATGGAAACAATTACCATACTACCAAGAATGGCATAATAAATGCTCACAAGAACCATACCCATCCCACATAGTACCATCTCCACCATATTCATCTTATATATTACCATATTTACCATCTACTCTATATACCACACAACTTTTACCATTGCCATTATCCCGCCCACCATCCACCCTAACATATCCACCAAGGGAAATGCAATTCCTAATAACTTACTATTATCTAATAAGGTGGTTCAATCTGCATATAATAATGAGGTTTCATTGATCCCTTTACATTTCATTAATATGCATGAAATTGGTAAATCACAATTTCAATGCATTCACATAGCTAAAGGATGTGATTTTTGTTTAATTGTATTTGAAGAACAAAATGATCTACTACAAGATAATCCACTTAGTTCTTCTTATCTACTTAATGAATCACAACTTTTAGAAATAATTCACACACATAAGGAGATAATTCAATTTGATTCTAATTTTATTAAAATGCTAAATATGTGTTGAAATTAATCATAAAATAAGAAATGGTGAACTATTGGCTTTCATAATTCAAGATTTGTGTGAGATACATAATGAAATCCTACAAGATCTATCATTTATAAATATACTCAAACATCTCGATCTTGGGAGGCCTATGGTCAAAATGTGTATTCCTCACACACTTATTGATCTAGGTCCAATAATTTATTTTATGATTAAGAAGAACTAGAAGGGTTTGCATGCATTAATGACCATACAAAACATGCTACAAAGGAATGATCATTCATTAAGGATCAATGTATTATTAAATATGCCACTATCTTCTTTGGTTTTTCCTAATACCCTCATGATTTTACAATGTGAAATTAAGTTGGGAGGATCCATAAAAAAAATTTGAAGTCAATGGTGATTGTTCATTAACAAGAATCAAGGTTTTAATATATACATATCTTTGTCATTCTTGATTCTTTGGGTTATCTTGAAATGACCATTCATTAGAAAAGTTCAAGGTGTTATTTTATTCCCTAGATTATACTAATGCCCTCATGCTTTTGCAATAAGCAATTAAGTTGGGGAGAAATCCATTGAATTTTTGAAATCTTTGGTTGTTTTTTTCATGTCTTCATTAATTGTTTCATTGGTGCTTGTAATAAAATCACATGTGAGCTTTGGACCAAACCAAGGTATGCATTCTTGTGTTGATTGGCATCTCATTTATATTATGTTTACACAAGAATTGATTGTTATTCATCCATTTTATTATTAACTATCTATTCATAGATATAACTTTACCATTCATTTTCTAATCAATAACTGGAATAAAATGGTGCGGTTATTAAATGGATGATATTGCATTACTACACTTGATATGCTTGGTCATGAGAATATGGTTGTAGGTTTCTTGTGGTGGTTACCCAACACTTTTTCACCAATTCCAATTGATGATGCTTCTATGCATGAGCATTGAATGACACACTTTGTTGGCTTGTTGGTCATGCTTTCTACATGGAAGACACCAGGTTTATATTCCACCTCACTATTGGATATCACAAGAGGACCTTGAGAAAAGCACTCAAATTCATGAGGACATAAATTCTCTTTTTCACCATCCTTGATGCTAGACCATGTGAAGGACAAAATTCAACTTGGTGTAACCATGAATTTGGTAGTACCTTGTTTTTGGTTAATTCTTCACAAGCCTCACATCCAGAGACAACTTGAAGACATGCAAAGGATATATAAAGGAGTTTGAACATCATCTAATGCCGATCACTGCATTTCATCATGGAGATTAATTCTTCATCTCATCTTAAGCTATATGGATACATTGAGAGACTCCATTGGTCTTTCACTACAAGCCTTGTCTTTGGAGGATTGCAGTCATTGTAAGTAATTCCTTCAACCAAGTGAGTGGGCATGGATTCCAAAGTTGTACAGTTTGATTTTTGATATGGTGGCCTGAGCTAAATGGATCAAGATTATTTGTAGCAATTGTGCAATAAACTATGCATGGTCAATCTTGATGAAGGTATCTTTCTTGTTGGTCATCATTTCAAAGCTCTTCATACAACCTAGTTTCAGCAGTGACTTTTGTGGGGTCATAGAGGGAACTCAAGTTTTTGATGGTGTCACTTCAACATCCATATAAGGGGTTCCTTCTCTATGGTCATTATATGCAGGTTATCTGAAAAAAGTGAAAAAAATGAAAAAAAACTGGAAAAAATGAAAAAATGAAAAAAAGAAAGAAAAAAGCAATAAGTTCTAACAATGAAAACCTTCAGGCGTTGTTAGACAACTACAATTTGAAGACCAATTTCTGGCGGATTGTAGTTGAATAAAATTCTTAGTGGTGAAAACTGTTTTGACAGCGCCACTAAGCGGTGAGTGATTGAAAACTAGCTTGCCGGCAGTCACTTGTCGTTATCAAAATTGAAAAAATGAAAAAAAAAGTGAAAAATGAAAAAGAAAACAAAAAAAAAGGGAAAAAGTTGCAATAATTTGTGTTCTTTCTATGGGCTAATCAGTTTGCAGGTATACTCTATTGCTTTAGTGGTTGTTTGAGTACCTCCTAGCACCTCCTGTTGCTCACTTGTGTAAATGTACTCTTGTTTGTTGTGGTCCACTTCACTTGTCGCAAGAGTTACATTTTCAGTTGAGGTGTTAGACAAAATGAAGAGAGAATTCAAGCTACCATCAGTATGCTTCCTCAATACTTCAGTCCGATGGATATCTTTCATGTGTGATGTGGCTACAATCCTTGTCACAATTTTTGGTTCCTTCCTTCTCGATGATTCACAGTTGCTGAGATACATTGGCTACCAGACCTTGGTATACATAGAAATGCGAGTTGGTAAAACGATCAATTTTATTTTTCATTACTTTATCTCTTAACTTTATTAATATTTCTTATTATATTAATCATATATGCAACATCCATGCCTATCCTCTCCCCGTTTCCCGAGGACGATCAACCCTTTAAGTTGGGGGGAGGTCTACCATCTTTTCACCTTTTACTTTCCATTATCCTTATAGTATCCATTATTCGACCTTGCAAAATCATTTCATATTACTTATCATTTCATCCTTCATTTCACTATTCATTTTACCTATCATTTCATCCAATTCAGATAGCTCATAATTGTCAAGATAAATTTTTCATGACCCTCCTATATATAGCATTTCAAAATGATGCTATGAGAAATGACAAGAAAAACAAAGAAAAAGAAAAAAGAAAATTGAAAAAAAAAAGCAATAAAGCTTGTCATGAGAAGCTAAGAAAAATAAAGGGCATTGTGGTTATGCATGAGATATAATAGTTAAGGGTAAAGAAGAATGCCAAAGCCACAAATCTGAAAGGCTACTAGTTCAAATCAAATACCTCTTGATCATATTGATTGCACAAGGACGTGCAATATGCTAAGTTGGGGTGAATGATGAAAGTCAATCATGTTCCATTTTATGTTATTTTTCAGCCTATTTCTTGCACCTTCATACCTATTCCCACTTTCCATTTTCATTCCATATCTTACCATTTTACCATTTTACGTTGCATATGATTAAATATAAATAAGTGGTATTTAATATATTTTTTGAATAAAATATGGAAATTGATTATGGATTGTCTTTACTAATAAGCATTGTGATTTTAAGCCTTGGAAAATATATCTTGCAGCATGCAGATTTTCTGCCATCAGCATATAGACTTCCTGTCACATTCTTGATAGGAACCTACACATCAACAAATGATTTCAGCAATTAATTTTATTTTAATAACTATTTATTGTGATACTCTTATAGCACGAAATAACATATATTATTTTTTGTTGTAACTAATAAAATTATGATGGCTGAAGGAAAAATAAATGGCTATTTTGGTGGCACAACAAAATCCTATTTTTATGGCACAACAAAATCTTATTTTTATGGCACAACAAATTCCTATATTTATGGTTGGTTTTATTCCAACCCACAAGCCATAGATAGTGCCATAAAAGAGGACAAAAGAATAGGAGGAAATGCAACAAAATAGGTTGGCAGAAAAATATGATTGGTGGTGTAGAAAAGCATATGCATAATATTAGAAAAATAATGCAACAAATTTACACGTAGAAATAAGAGAAGGGTGTGAATAGTGAAACATGTTGTAATAAGCTATAAAGGGGGTGAATTAGCATGTTAGAAAAAGCATATAGAATTTTGCAGCAAATACTTTGTATCAAATTGTTGATGAATAAAATAATATTTCACATGATCAAGACAACAATGTAAAAAGGATCTCTTCCCATCTCACCTGCAAACCATAGAGAAAGGGCCCACTCCTTGGTGAAGCATGGTGACATTTATTTATTTATATTGTTAATATTTTTGTGCGTTATTTATTTTCCATTTGATTTAAAACTTTATTTGTTGTGTAATTTGAATTTCAGCATTTTAACTAAAATTTGGTTTGATAAAAGGTTTTATGATTTAAGTTTGTAATGTGATATTTCATTAAAGGTTGATTTTATTAAAGTTTGATTTCAATACTTGTAATTTATCAAAGTGTGTTTTATTTTCTACTGTAAATTGTTGTTATTGTGCAGACTACTCTTGTCACAATTACTGTGCATGTTGTTACAGTTCCTGTCGCAGTTATTGTGCAGATTGTTTCTGTCATAGTTACTATGTAGACTATTACAATTCATGTCACAGTTAACATTTTCTAGTGTGGTTAATAATTCCTATCATAGTTAATAGTTTTTGTTGTAGTTAACAGTTCCTATCGTGTTTTTGACAGAAAGATAGAATAAAAAAGTTAAACCAGATTTTCACTAGGAAATTGATGTGTGTTCTAGCTGCATTCATTCTCCTTTATTTCACTGCTTTCCTCCCTTAGGTATACTACCACAACACTTCTCGCAAGCTACGATCCACGGGTTGACACTCTTAGACCAAGCTGAAATCCTTCTTTATTCTTTACCCCAATTTTGGCCTATCAAAAGTGACATGTTTAGAGGGAAGCGAAATGAAGTTAATGTCACTTAGCTCAAGGCCAAGGACATGTAAGAGGAATTAAATGCCTTGTTGGAAGTACCCATCCTTTTTTGGAGGGATTTTTGAATTGAAAAAATATTCCACAAAAGATGCCCTTTTGAATGGAAATTGATGAATTTTTAAATCAAATAAATTGATATATTGTTCAAGTTGCAAAATCTAGAGGATTGGAGTGATTAGGATTAAATTAATCAAAGATTAATTCATTTAAGTAGAAATTAGATGATTTGACAATTTTGACTTAGATTTTAGGATTTAAATAAATGAAAGTTGAGAAGAATAATGATTTTAGATTTAATTAAATAAAGATTGATTTATTTAATTAAAGAAGATGGTGTTAGATTAGATCAAATAAAGATTAATTAATTTAATTTAAGGGGATGAATTTAAAGATTTAATTAAATAAATTTAATTATTTAATTAAAAGAGAGACTATAGGATAATTAAACAAATTGATTTATTTAATTAATAGGAGATGATGGCTTAATCAGATAAATTTCATTTATTTAATTAAGCGAGGAAATAAGATGAATTTAATCAAATAAATATTATTCAATTAAATTAATTAGTAAAGGGGATGATTTAGGAGGAAACGATGTTCGTAAGATCAGGATCAGGTGTGTAGGATCAATTTGTATATTTTCCATGCCTACAGATTGATCTGAGTTCTGATGAATGATTTAAAATTTTAAATCTGGTACAACTGATTCAACCCCCCTCTTAGTTGTCTTGTTCAACACTTCTTTCTATGTGAGGACATATTTTACAAAAACATGAGGGACATATGCAATGACTATGATATCAACTAAATAAGTCCTAAAATTATTCACTACTTTAACCAATACATAAGCTTGCTTTATCATTACATCATACTTTAATTTTGTAGCTTTAAGGGATTTTCGAAGGAATATGATTAGTTGTTCATATTCCTCATTATTATGTTGTAAGAGAACAAGAAAAATTGTATGGAATGATGTAATGAGAATAACTAGAAGGATTTGGAGAATTTTAGTCAATTTAACACTTTGATGTGCTTAATTTCTTCCTTTATGTCTTGAAAATCTTTTGTAGCCTCCTTGTTCCAAGAGATGGTTTCTCCCTTATTTAATTTTTTTAAATGGCTTTTGTCTTCTCAAAAAAGTTGGGAGTAAACCTTCTGATGAAGTTGATTTGACCAAAAAATAATTGAATTCCTTTTATTGTCCTTGGCTATGGAATTATTTTAATTGCAACAACCCTTTCTATATCTATCCTTATGCCCTCTTTTGAGACAATGTGACCAAATATCTTACCTTATGTTACCCAAAAAATACACTTATTTGGATTCAAAGAGATGCCATATTCCAAAGCTCTATTGAATGTATTCTCAAGATGCATGCAATGATCCTTTTCCTTCTTTGAAAATGTTGTTAAATCATCATAATGTGTATCCATTTCTCTCAAGAATGTAGCTCCACAATTTTAAAATCAAATGACTTCATAACATAAGCATATGTCCCTTTGGGTGTAGTGAATGTTTATCTTATATTTTTCAAACTCTTTAACTTTAACCTAGTTATAGCTTGATAATCCATTCAGCATGGATAGAAACTCACAACCAGTGACCTTTTGTGACATTTCCTCCATATTTAGAAAGGGGTAATTATCCTTTAAAGAGTAAACATTAAGGTCTGTAAAGTCCACATATAATCTAATATATCAATTATTCTTCCTCACAGGGATTGAATTACAAACCTAAGTGGAAAGTCTAATAGGCTTAATAATTCCACCATCTCTAAGATTGACAAGATCTTGTTGTATTTGTGGATCTAGTGTTGGGTTAGTAGGTATTTGTTGATGTCAGAATGGTTTGGCATCTGGCTTCAATTGAATTTCATGTTAAAATAGGTCTTCTCTATATACCTTCAAATCATCATAGGACAAACAAAAAACATTCTTATATTTCCTTAATAAAGAAATGAGCATAGTCCTAATTTTTGGACTCACTTTCTTACTAATATACACCTTCCTTGGTATAACTTTTGTTCCTAAGTTAATTTTCTTTGTCTTTTCATGAATAAGGGTTGGTTATGTTACATGCCTATCAAATCCTTGAAAAAATATTTTTAATGCCACTAAACCTTTAAGTAACGTGTTAGTTTTTAATTAGATAATCTCATTCCAAAAAATAATGTCCTTCTCATCAATTATTTCAAAAAAAGTCTAAAAATATATTTCATGATTATGATAATCATCAATACACTATAGAAATTTAAGAAAATATTGGTCATCCCTAAAGAATTTCCAATGGAATATATTATCAAGGATTGAAGGCCTACTTAGAACTTATAACTTGGAGATCCCAACAAATGTAATATCATCAACCCTAATTGTTGTATTGGAAAGAAAATAAACTATTACATTTTTTCTTCGTTCTAACCATTCTATTGAGAAGGCATCAAAAAAATTAATAGTATCCCAAAATTCATCTATCTACTGGTTGAGTCTCTTAGATTTGGAAGGATACATTGACCTGACTAGGGAGAAAACTAAATTTGAATCTCCTAGGACCATAATATTTTTAATCCCATGATTTAAAACTAAATTTAATCCTAATATGAAAGCCTCATATTCAAAAACATTATTTGTAGATTCAAATTTTCAAGAAAAGGAAAATTTAAAATATTTACTATTTGGGAAAACCAAAATCAACCCAAATCCTGATCCTTCTTTGGAGCATGCACCATCAAAATGCATCAACTATTAGGATAGGTGACATTATAATTGATATCCTAAGTTGATATTTGTGTGTCTTTGTGTTCTTTGGAAAGTGTTCTAGAGAACATGAGGGAAAAAATATTTATTATTTATTTTCCTATGACAAATTGTAATTGCATTCAAAGAGGTGGACCCACTACAATGAAAATTACAAAGCATATCGAGAGCATATTCCCTTTGGGTGTCCAACTTCTTGGTGGGGATCACTTTGCAATGCATGTCCTTGCATGTTATTTGCATGTTTTGCATGGTGAGGCACTCAATTTTGCATGTTAGTGCATGTTCTTGCATGAAGCCATCAGAGAGTTATACAACACTCAATATTGACCAATTTTCATTGGCTATGGGTTAGGTGCCCATGTGAAGACCATGTGATCATTTAATATTTTTAACCATGTTTATGGGTTGTCCACTAAAGGGGGTGTGGGTTTTTCTAGGTGGTTTTTCTTGTTGTTTTGGGATACCATTTGTGGTATTTGTGTGTGAGAATATGTGGTCTAACTAATAAGATAAACTAACACACCAATGAAACATTAAATTGAAGGAAACTAATTAGAAAAAACAAAGAAAAATCTAAATAGTAGAAACCCCTTCAAATGTGTCCCATTGTCCTCTATCTCCAAGGATTTGATACAAGTTGCTGGCTCTCAGTTGGTGTAAGCAACAACTTGTTGAAATGACAACTTAGGAGAACGAGATTTATGTAACATGCATGTCTATTGTTATGTGATTTAAGCTATGAAGTTGAAGAACTAAAATGCTATGAACTTGAAAATTATTATGCTAAGATGTTGATTTGAATGCAACTATAATGATTATGCTAAATTCACAAAATCTAGGATCCTTTTCAACTCACAAGAGGGTTGTATTTATAGATTTTTGGAGGCAAGAATCTAGCTAGCCAAGATCAACGGTTGAGTTCAAACCTATCAAGATGAATGGTGAGAGATTGAGAAGTTGAGAAAAAGATGGAAAGTTGAGAGGAAAATGGGAGATGTTTCCTCCTATACAGCCTTTTCCATTCAAAAAAGAAGGAAAGTTGCCATTTATGCACTTAATTTATGAAGAGTTAGTTAATAGTTGAGGAAAAAACCATAATTAAATAAATAAATTTATTTAATTACATGTGACAAAGAATTAGAAGCTTCCATAATTTAAATAAATAATATTTAATTATGTGTGAGAGATGATAAAAGCGCTTTAATTAAATATATAAAATACTTAATTAAATATGAAAAGAAGAAAGTTTCCAATTAAATATTTTTAGAATATTTAATTAAGTGTGAAGTGAGGAATTATCATTTAAATTGTAAATTTAAACTTGTGATAATTAATATAAATAAATTGTGAAATCTATTTAATTAATTAAGAGGAAGATGATAATAATTAAATAAACTTATTTATTTAATTAAATTAGAACAATATAGAAAGTGAACGATATAAATAAATAATTAAATTTATTTATATATAGATGAATTTAGAAGATTATTAATTAAATAAATCATATTTAATTAATTAATAGGCTTGATTAACTGTGACCATTTTTGGATGTGTACATTTTGCCCCTCTTTGAAGTGATGTGTTTTATGCATTGCTTCAAAGAATTTTGCCCTTGACTTTGAAAATTGGCTGATGCTATATGCCCCCTCAAGAGATAAATCACGTGATTTGAATGATGATGATGATGATTTGAAAGAATTGAGATGATTTTTGGAGAGAAATTGTCGATTTAGCTCTCCAAATAACGCATTGCATAGTAAAAATAAGAATAACCCCCCTTTTTTACCCCCTTAAAAGGTGGAAAAGGTGAAAAGTCATTGTCATTTCAATAGTAGCCTTTTACAGTTTTTAGAGCTCTAAGAAGAATTTGAGAGATGCTGATCCACTATGAGCATCACTGATTCGAGTGAGTCCATCGTCATCAGAGACTAGCTACATATGGACCTCTGGTAAGTTGATCTAATCCTCCTTCATGAATTTAAATCGCATTTTTAAAGATTTTTTCAATTTTTAGGATTTTCGAATGCCTGCTTTAGCGCATACGATTTTAATTTAGCAACTACGAGTCATATTTTAGCGTATCCATTAGGTAGTTTAGCACATCCATCCCTGCACAAAGAAATTATGTTTTAGTGCATCAATGGATAGATTAGCGCATCTGCCAGAATGGTGCATAGGACCTGATAGAATAGTGTATGCATTGTTCAAATAGCGCATAGGTTAGAATAGTGTATAGGTGAAACATAGTAGCACATAGACTTAATAGATTAGCGCTTTGATGAAATAGCGCATCCATGGATAAAGTAGCGCATTGATGAACTATTTTAGTGCATCCATGAAATTTTGCTAATTTTGAATTTTTGAAATGAATTTGATACTTGCTTGATGATTGTCGCTATATTAGCCAACTGATTGTATTCTTTTGAATAACATCGAGGATAGATTAGCCTGATTTGATGAATTTTTCTTCGTTCTTGAAGAACAAATAGTAATAATTCTGATAAATTTGCTTTCCCGCTTGAAAGACAAATAGTAGTGATGCTGATAAATTTGCTTTCCCGATTGAAAGATAAATAGTAATGATGTTGATAAATTTGTTTTCCTGATTGAAAGACAAATAGTAATGATTGGATGTTGAGTTGTTTGGCTATTAAATTTGTTTCCATGTTTGAATGAAAAACAAAGAGTAGAAAATGATAAATTTGCCTTCCTGCTTGAAGAATAAATAGTAAAAATGATTTGATAAATTTGCTTTCCTACTTGAAAGACCAATAGTAATGATAGTTTTGACATTGATTTGATTCAGTTGATTTAACATGATTTTCTTGATGCCTTCTTGTGATTCCTTGTTGATTGATGTGATTTTGATGTGCTTGATGTTATAGGAGGATTTTAATATCCTCCAGATCAGAGAGCGATTTCCCTGGACATGGGACATGATTCCCAGACTATATCAGCTAGAGATAGGGGTGATTGTGAGATGTGGGTAGGGTTCTCTACTTAGGATCCCACAATATATGGTCAATAGGGCACTGTTGACCGCACTAGCTGAGAGATGGTACAATGAGCATAATACCTTTCACTTTCCTACGAGAGAGATTACAATGACACCTGAGGATGTCTACAAGATTTTGGGCATCCCAGCACTTGGTGAGCTTGTGATCTATGATCACAAGGAGATTTGGGGGATAGATGCCTTGCGAAGATTTTTTCAAGATCCTCATATGGGTGGGTATGAGATTGCATGGAGGGATATGCTAAAAAGATATGCCCCTCTTCCATCAGTTCTAGTTGGTTTCATTGGTGGCTTCCTTTGTCTTGATCATAGGTCAAAGGGACTATCAGTAGGCTGGGGTTAGATTCTGGAGGAGATGCTCCTCCATCAAACTAGATATGCATGGGGATCATGCATGCTTTCCCATTTGTACCATGATCTTCATCAGGTGGTGTACACGGATGGGAAGAGTATCTCATCTGGAGTTACTCTTCTACAGATTTGGGCATGGGAGCACATTGCAATCATTCACCCCATTGTTCAGAGAGATCTCCCATTGGGCTATCCATATGTTTATTCATACACAGGTCCCCTTGTCTAGCCGATGTTGGGCAAGTTAGAGTACTGGCAGTGGATGTTGGATGACATGGATACTGTCATCTGGAGACCGTATCTTGATTGTGAGGCATGGGATGAGGATGAAATAGAGCCTCCTTACGATAGGATAGCTAGATATATGATTGGTCGTACTCCCTTCATCATTGAGCAGTTTTTGGTCATGAGAGTATTGAGGCAGTATGATTGGGTGCAGATGATGCCGTAGGCTATGGCTCACTATCCGAGACACCATGAGTATGTGCCAAAGTGGGGGCCATTTATCACTTTTGAGACAGCGAGGGCTGAGTATACAGATCTATAGCTAGAGTTTTGGGCTACTCATCCTAAGGTTATAGATGTTCACATGATAGATGACTATGCCACCTACTTCTATTCACATCTATTTCCAAGGCTAACCAGTCCAGATGAGCCTACCCCTCTATTAGGTATACCAATTATACTACGGGCATGACGTCACCCACAGGTAGAGGCAGGGCAGCCACAGGGTCACACAGTCACAGGCACAGGCAGAGCAACCACATGCAGAGGATATAGGTGGTGTGGTGATGGAGGTG
This sequence comes from Sequoiadendron giganteum, assembly GCA_007115665.2. Classification (NCBI taxonomy): domain Eukaryota; kingdom Viridiplantae; phylum Streptophyta; class Pinopsida; order Cupressales; family Cupressaceae; genus Sequoiadendron; species Sequoiadendron giganteum. Next base: position 116,922,953 of record CM021102.1, read on the forward strand.
CATGATGAGTCAGAAAAATCCAATGATAGTGATGATGATGGGGATGATGGAGGTGGTGGGGGTGGACAAACATTCTTCTTTGATGTTCCTTTTAGGTCGAGGCCTTAGACATCTAGAGTGGTGGACCAACTGAGTACTTTGGCTCCACGCATCACGATCAGGGCTCCTTCTCAGGGATAGCTAGATAGTCTGCAGGAAGAGGTTCAGACTCTTCAGATTAGTTTGGCACAGACACATGTTACTATCAGCTAGCTACGTGCACAGGTTGCACAACCACCACCTCTTGACCCATAGGTAGCTCAGCTCATAGCAAAGCGAGATAGTTTCTGAGAGTGGTGCATTCAGGTAGAGGGAGTAGCAGAGAGACTCCTTAGTTCAATTAAGAGCACCTCCCTTGGAGAGGTTGTGGCAGAGGGACTGGAGATTGCTCAGCAAGCCAAGTACTACAAGATGAGATTCTTTGAGGCAGTGCCGCCTGAGCGGAGGATTTCTTACACACATTCAGGTACCCAGTCACAGACTCACTCACACAGTCATACTAGGAGTGCCACCAGGAGTGTGGGACATCCTGTCAAATGAGAGATCAGGGCTTCTGGCAGCAGAGATCCAACAAGAGCTACCACCTCAGGAGGCAATAGTAGCCGTGTTCCACGTCTGGATGCCCCTTAGTCATGAGAGATTGATACATCATGCCATTGTATTTTATATATCTTGTTTAAACATTTGATATCCTTGTACACCTGGACATTTGTTTTGATGAGATTTATGATATGCAGTGGTGATTCAATATGCATGTGTTATGGATTTATGTATGAATTTTATTTCTATATGCTTTGTTGTTTTATGATTGCTATGAACTGCAAATGATGATGTTTTTATTTTATGCAATGTATGATTCTTATAATGATGATGCAATGATGATTTGATGCAATATGCTTTATTTAAAAAATGACTTCTAACATGATGATATGATGCCATATGAATGATTTTCCTATATGATGTATGTAATGAATGAAATGGATGCATCTTTCTTTTATCAATGTATGTTTATGCAAATGATGTGAAATGAATGATAATGAAAATGATGTGAAATTATATAAATGAGATGAATAATTAATGAAATGATATGCACATGATATGAAAATGATATGATGAAAATTAAAGATGGATAATGATCATGATAAACTAAATGAGTCCTAATAATGATGATTATAATAATAATGATAATCAAACGAATTGATGTGAGAATGGAAATATGCAAATGAAATGATAATGATAACTTAAATGAATAGTCATGATGAAATGAGATGCAATAAATGTCCAAGTGTACTCAATTGTTGTCTTAAAAGATATATGAAATTTTTTCCAACCTCCAAAAATCTACTTAGACAGCCCCGAAATGCAAATCTAAATGAATCATGCAATCCTAGAATGTAGTAATGAACCATTCTCTTGTTTGTCATTCCATGAGCCAATGTTGCGCATGATTTTCATCATTGAGCCTTTTGATATGTTGAAAGTTAGTACAAGCATCAAAGGGGATATTAGCACCAATGATGACCTGAGTATTGCTTTCATGATGTTTGATGTAGCAAGTTAATACAAGCATCGAGGTATAATTGAACCAAGATGACCTGAGTATTGTTTGCATAAATAGACAAAAGCTAACCATTTTCCTATGCAAATTCTGAAATGTCATCAATGATACATTGTAGAGCATGTCCCATGACAAATTTGCACAATACTAGTGATTAGCTTACAAACAACAAGCAAAGAAAAATCATACTCCTTCCTTGTGATTCTAGTTCAATACATCATTGAACCACTCAGAAGATATGATTTCATCAAATGTCAAAACAACAATTCAAATTATGCTTTAAGTTTGTCATTCATTTTATTCAGATTAAGATCATCCAATTTGTTTCAGTTCCTATCAAACAGTCATTTAGACCCAGCTTTGAATGGACAAGTTTGTTGTTTCTGATATTCCAGTGCTTGACATATGTTGTTGTTTGTCTGCTAGAAAGCTCCAAGAAGTGAATTGCTCCCAATGACCTTGCACTCTTACTCCTGTTTAGACCCAACTACTGTTAATGATAACCTTAATCATCAAGCCATAATGAAATCCTTGTTGTTTCAAGGAAATTTTCGAATGCATGATGTGGATGTGATGGTCAGGCATGTATGTGATGCCGATGAAAGATGGATATGCAGAATGTATCCTAATAGATGAAAGAGCCAAACAAATCACAAACAATTTCTGTTCGCTAGGTTTTCACCATTTGTTTTTATTGCACTTTTCTTTGATTTTATGATTTTTTTGTTGTTACCAAGATGCCTGTTTGCCAGGTTTTCATCAAGGCAACAATTTTTTTCTCTTTTTGCTTTTTTTTTTTGTATTTTTGCTATGTCAAAACATGCCTATTTGCCAGGTTTTCACCCCAATGACACATTTTTCCAGTTTTATGAATTTTATCATGACTCTTTATATTGTTTTTATATTTTTCAGGACTTTTTATACTGTTTTTGATATTTTTAGGTATAAAACTTCTTTAGGTGAATGTTGTTGGTCGGGTCTTGAAATAGGTACCCTTCTGATGTTGACAACTGATATGCCCTCAATCCATATGCTGCAATGATAACGAACGGGCCCAACCAATTAGGTTTGAACTTGCCTTTCTTTTCTAGATCCTAATGATTACGAGGATTTTCTTTGAGAACCAAGTCACCCACTTGAGAAGCTCATGGTTTGACTATGTGATTGTAGCTGTGGGACATAACTTGTTGATATCCCTTTAAATGATTAACTACATTTTGATGCCATTCATCAAGTAGTTCCAGCTCTTGCAACCTTGATACTCTGTAATCTTCATCATTTACTAGCCCTTTCAGTGATACTCCATATTCCCTCACTTCTAATGGAAAAATAGATTTTTCTCCATAAACCAAAGCATATGGAGTAGCACCTGTTGGTGTGTGAATACTTGTTCTATATTCCCATAATGCTAGATTTAATTGGACATGCCAATCGTGGCCTACCTCATTCACTATTTTCTTCAAAATCTTAAGAATTTTTTTGTTTGAAGCCTCTGCTTGGCCATTCCCTTGTGGATAATAAGGGGTAGAGAACTTGTGTTGGATGTGAAATCTTTCACAAAGTTCATGAACATCTTGATTTCTGAAAGGTCTTCCATTATCTATAATAATGGAGTTGGGAATTCCATACCGACATATGATATAGTTCAAAATGAATGATGAATTTTTTTTTTCCAATAACAGTTGTTAGGGGAACCGCTTCAATCCATTTAGTAAAGTACTCAGTGCCTGTAATAATGAACTTGTGTCCATTTGATGATGATGGATGTATCTTGCCAACCAGGTCCAATCCCCACTGAGCAAAAGGCCATGTTGTGGTGAAGGGTTATAATTCTTGAGTAGGAGCATTAATGAGATTTCCATGAATTTGACATTTGAACATTTCTTTACAAAGATGAATGATTCTTTCTCCATGGTCGGCCAATAGTAACCCATTCTAACAAGTTTCTTTTCTAAGGTTAGTCCACTTGAATGTGTCCCACAAATACCACCATGTACCTCTTGTAAGGCCTTTTCTGATTCATCACGTTTGAGACATCGAAGGAGGGTACCATCAAGACCACACTGGTATAAGACTTCTGCAATCAAGGTGTAACAAGAGGATTGATGTATGGAATTCCTTTTCTGATTTCTAGACAAGTCTAAAGGAAAAATAGTATTCTTTAGGTAAGTATAGATCTAGCCATACAATGGAGAATCAGAACTGGTTAAGTGGCAAATGATTTGGGTTTATGGATTTTCATAGGCGGGAGAAAAAAAATTGTTCCACTAGGAAACCGTACTGTGCTTGATTCTCTGACAACTGGAGTAGTGATGCGATTGTAGCCATGGGGTCCGCAACTTTATTATTAGTACATGGAATTTGCGTGAATTTGATATCAACAAAGTATTTCTTGAAATCTTCCACCATCCCTTTTTCAGGCATTAAATTTTCATCCTTAGTTTGATATTCATCATTGATTTGATTTATGACAAGTTGTGAATCACCAAAAACTTGTAGTTTCATGATTTTCCAATCTACTGCAATTCTCATGCCAATTAACAGTGCCTCATATTCAACTATGTTATTTGTGCAAGGGAACATTAGTCGATAATATTTTGGAATTTTATGTCCTTGAGGTGTAATGAAAAGAATCCCTACCCCTGAGCCATGTTGATTGTAGGAACCATCAAAATAGAGTGCCCATGACTGCTTAATAGTTGTTGCGAATACATCGACATTAGGAAAATCAATGTGTATTGGATGTTCTGTTGGCATTCGTGCTTCTACTAACTGATCTGTGATTACTTGTCCTTTGATGGCCTTCTGATCCATGTAATGGATGTCAAACTCACTCAGGATCATGACCCATTTAGCCAATCTACCATTTAAGGTTGCCTTACTTAGAAGATACTTGAGTGGATCAATCTTAGCCACAAGCTTTATTGTATGAACTAGCATATAGTGTCGTAACTTTTGAGAAGTGAACGCTACTGCTAAGCAAGATTTTTCAATGAAGGTATAATTTATTTCGTGGCTTTTCAAAGTTTGACTAATGTAATATATTGCTCGCTCCTTCCCTGTTTTGTCTTCCTATGCTAATAATGCTCCTAAGGACACATGTGTGGTGGAAATATATAATATGAGCAGTTCACCTTGTACTGGTGGAATCAACACTAGTGGACTCATTAGATAATGCTTTATTTGATCAAACACTACTTCACATCTGTTTTCCCATTTAAACAAAACATTCTTATGTAAAAGATGAGTGAATGGTAGACTCTTATCTGCCAGTTGCACAATAAATCTCCTGATGGATTGCAACCATCCTTGTAGTGAGCACAATTGACTGATGTTTCTTGGAGGTGGCATATCAAGAATTTCTTGTACCTTTGCTGGATCCACTTCAATTCCCTTTGCTGACACAATATATCCTAGAAGCTTTCCAAATTTTACCCCATAGACACATTTCTTTGGATTAAGCCTCACTTTGAATTTTTCCATCCTATCAAATTTTTTAGATAAGATATCTAAATGTTCTTCTCTTGTGTGCGATTTGGCTAAATGATCATCAACATAATCCTCTATGAATGTGTGCATCATGTCATGAAAAATGGTAGTCATTGCTCGTTGATAAGTAGCTCCTCCATTCTTGAGTCCAAACGACATTACATTCCAGCAACATGTGAACGTGGTTTTATCCTGATCTTCAGGAGCGATATTTATCTGGTTGTATCCCAAAAATCCATCCATTAGTGAATACATAGCATGGCCAGCAGTCAAATCTAAAATCTTATCTATATTTGGTAGAGGGAAATCGTCCTTAGGGCATGCCTTATTTAAATCTCTGAAATCTATACAAATTTTGATTCTTCCATCTGGCTTTGATACAAGCACTATATTGGAGATCCATTCAGCATAGTCAATAGAACGAATGAATCTGACATCTAAAAGGTTCTTTAACTCCTCCTTAACCAATAATGCAACATGTGGATGCATTTTTCTGAGTTTCTGCTTCACAGGTTTTGCACCCGACATGATAGATAGATGATGCATGATGAGTTCTGGATCTAATCCAGGCATATATGTGCAGGACCACACAACATTGATTTGTTTGTTCTTCAGAAATTTTGTGAGCCCTGGGATTTCCTCTTTTGTTAATGATGCGTCCAATTGTAAGACTTTGGGTTGCTCTATAGTACTTAAATTGATCGTCGTCGTCGGTTCTATTAGAATAGAAGACCTTTCTTGATAATGTTCCAGGAGAGTGCCAAGTTTCCCATCTTCTAGTTCCTTTGACAACTTTTCACCATTAGATATGCTTTTTATTTTTCTCTTTTCATGATCAAATACTACCTTTGTTAGGTTTTCACCATTAGATCTTTCTTTTATGTTATTAATTTCATAGCTAAGAAACTTGGCACTTTCCTGTTGAAAACTTCGATCTTGTGATTCCTTGGTGGAACTTGTTTCTGATTGGGATGAACAAAGGAAGTTTATGATGGTTTCGTCATTTGGAAAAGTTGGGATATCAATTGGTGGAATTTTTTCCCAATCAATGAGTTTGGAATGGACCAAAGGAAATGGATCATTAGGCTAGGTAAGGTCACTAGCCTCTAGGGTCATGATGCTATCATCAACTTCGTTATGGGAAAGATCTAGGATGGTATCCTCCTATTGATGATCTATCTCACTTTGAATCGAATCATCCTCACTCAAGTCATGATTGCTTACTAGAACATAATCAAGCAGAGGCCTTGAGCTTTCCCCTTGTATGAATGTAGGTGTGAATTTTTGTATGACATCCATCTGTTTATCTCTCCAGAATGTATCATCAAAGATGTTGCCACATTCATATTCATTGGAGTCAGTGTCATAATTGTCTTCTTGAATTCTAAGAATTGTTTCAGCTAACTCCTCATTGGATGGTCTTTGTGCTACTTCTTCCTCTGTATCCTCACCATATCCTAACCCAATTTTATCCTTTGGGTGCATTGTTTTCAGTTGGATAGGTTCAACAATACCCTCCTTTCTTTTTCCTATAGGGCCATTTCCTTCATAACCCATGTGTTGCATTATTACATAACCTTTTCCATATTGCTTTGTAGGTAACTTGACAAGTTGGATTGATTCTTCTTCATCTTTATAGAGCCGATCAAGGATAGCTCTATCTTTTGTTTCATTTTCTTTGATAAATATTCCATCAAACTTGTTGATGGGAACTGAAGTTGAGGCTAAAGCTGTTTTAGCCTTTTGTATGGATATTGATGTTTGACCATGAGATTTTGGAGACATGGGTAGTTTAGAGAGACATAATGAATATTCTCCCACACTATTATCTTTTAATTTTAGCTTGGTGCCAAAATTACTTATCATTTCTCTTGCTTGTTCATTGTATTTGGAGGTAGAAATGTCCAAAGCCTCTCTATTATGTGGGATGAATGTGTCCTGGGTTGCTCTTAGATTAGAACAAGTTTGACTGCTAATGTGATCGGCTGGTACTGTTACTTCTTGTCCATCATATGGAAACTTCAAGCATTGATGATAAGTAGATGGAACTGCTTGCATCTCATGGATCCATGGGTGACCCAAGAGTATGTTATAGGATAGATCTCGATCTAGAACCTGACAAAAGGTATTCTTCACAATAGGTCTCACTCTAATTGGTAACATGATGAGGCCTTTGGAAGCTCTTTCCTCGTCATCGTATTCTTTGATCGTAATTTTCCTTCATGGATCATTAGATTCTTTTGAATATCCCAAAGCAAGGACTAAGTTCAAAATATAAATGTTTAATCCGGCTCCCCCATCTATTAGGACACGTCTAATTCAGGCTTTATGAACCATGACCTCTAGGTAAAGTGATGAATTATGTGGATGGGTCATGGATGAGTCATCCTTGTCAGTAAAGGATAAACATGTGGATGAGCACAAGTGTCCCACCATGGCTTGAAATTTATGGATATCTAGATTGGGAGACACAGTTGTGTCTACGAGTGCCTTTCCAGAATGTCCTTTTGTGCAAGTGATATTTTTAGGAGCTCCAAGATAGAAATTTGGGCCGATGTTTTCCGTAGTTGATCGACCAAATTATATTGACTTGGAGGGGGAATTTCCGCTTTAAATGAACTTCCTTTTATGATGATTTTGGCCCTTCCCCTTGTCGTAGCATTGACCTCTCGATATTCTTTCTTACCTTTGATTCTGATAGCATTGATTTGTTGATTGTCCGTATAAATATGATTGATAATGGTGTCATAAACATGATTAAAAATCTTGCCTTTGTCTCCTGAAGATTCCCCTCTCTGATAATTGGGAAGAGAATCCTTGAATGCCTGATGATCATTATTGACATTATGTCCCTCAACCATGATGGTACGGTTATCAATCAAATCTTGAACAAGATTCTTTAACCCTTGGCAATTATTTGTCCTGTGACCTTTGCATCTATGATAGTCGTAAAAGTGTGAGTCATTCCACGATGGTGGTTTAACTCAAGGCTCATAATCTCTTTGTGATAGGAATTTAATAGCATTTTGATTCAACAGTTCTTCAAGAATAGATTCTAAAGACTGGCCCAAGGGAGTAAAAATCCGTCGATTTAGAAAAATTGAGATTTGGGCGCATTCAAATTTTGATTATTGCTAAGATTATTTCCACGATTATTGGTCACATTTCCTTGATTGGAATTATTGCCTTGGGTACTAGAATTTCCATCATTATTGCTATGTTGAACCCTCGATATATTGAGAATGGAAAGCTTTATATTCACGTTGTTAGCATCTACTAACCCATCGTTCACAACATTTTTATTTCGTGTCCAAAATCATGACTTTTCGTTGTTGTTACTATTGGTGTTGTTGTTGTTGTACAAATTTGGACCTTCTTTATCGAGTTTCAAAACTCCACACTTGACCAAGGCACCTTCAATGGTAATTGTATTTTCAATAAATTTTTCAAACAATTGAGGACAGTGAAGGTTTAGCATATAACTCATCTCTTGATTCAGACTATCGATGAAGATCTCCATCTTTTCTGTTTCAGGAACATGATGAGAATATATGGAAAACACCCTTCTCCACCTTTGTAAAAATGTGGTGAAAGATTCCCCTACCTTTTGTTTCACTTTACACAAATCAAGCATGGTTATCTGGTGTTGGATATTGTAGGAGTATTGCGATATGAATTCATTTATTAAATCCTTAAATGTTCTGATGGGGGGATTGATCTTGGAAAGCCACTCCATGGATTATCCACCCAGATTTTGTACAAGCAATCGCATTAAGTAGGTATCTTCATGAGAAAATTCTAAGCTCATATTTCGAAAATCCCTCACTTGATCAATGGGGTATGTTTTCCCATTGTATCTATCAAACTTTGGGATTTCACAATGTTTTGGAAAAGGAATCATTTGAAGACCCTTGTCAAATGGATATGGACAAATATCATCCAAAACCTACTTCTTTGTTGTACCCCCTTGGATTTCCTTTATTTGCCCTTGCAATGCTTTTATCTGTTGAGTAAGAGCACTAAAATCATTAAGAGGGGTTCAGGATTTTCTCTAAGCCCTTCCATGTTGAAATTAGTAGGTAACTTAGCTCCTTGATTAGCTAATGAAAGGAAATATCTTTCCTTGTTTCATTCTAAAACTCTTTCCATGAGAGTATGGAATTGGGAATCATGTTCTGTTTCTTGGAGCTTTTCTTCCGTTATCTCCTCAGTATTCGAATTATGAAAGGTATTTTCTTCCTTATCACCATTATCACCCATTTTGCTTAATGTATTTTCCCTTTCATCTCCTTCTATGTGATTTTGAGATCTTGTGACAGCAGGCATAAGATTTTGCCAAATTTCCACTAACTTTGATCAAAACGAATGAAATATTGCAATTTTGATGGGTGTATAAGTCGGAATAGAGTGAAGATTCTATTGATATGACTTATGAGATTTCTAATCTTTAGCTCGTGATTCCCTGATTGAAAGGATGATTATCCTGTTTGTGGGAATTAAACCAAAGATCAAAAATAAAGATGATTTTGCACTTTGTGAGGTTTGATCGTAGCTTTGTAAAAATAAGGATTTTGATAAATGCCTAATGTCCCCTAAGCTCTCTATTGCAGAATTTGATTGGGATGATTAGCATACACAATTGTAGGTTGGGGAATGTAATAGGAAAAAATACGCTAACTATGATTATGCCTTTGAGAAAGGGCTCTTCTTTGAAAGAAAGCTTGTGAGTATAATGGCTCTAAAGCATAATCATCAGTGAAACCTATAACAAAGACGTGATATTGATGAATAAAGGTTATGTGCTCAAGGAAAACCTTTCGACTTTGGTATAAAAATTTCCTCTTTTTCAATAACTTCTTATAACTGAGAGATTTCTTTGGCTTCATAATCTTCTTCTCTAGGAACTTCTTGAAAAAAGTTGTAGACTTCCAAACCTTGAGCATAGACAAAGACTAGGTAGATTCTCGGGTGTCACAAAATTACCCAGGTTCAGAATACAGATGCGCTAAATTTTTCAGCAGATGTGCTAAAATATCCAACCTATGCGCTAGACTGTTGCAAGTATGCGCTAAAACAGAGCATAAATGTGCTAAAATAGAGCATGAATGTGCTAAAACAGAGCACAAATGCACTAAAATAGAGCATGAACGCACTAAAACATAACATAGATGCACTAAAATAGAGCATAAATGCGTTGAAACAAAGCACATATGCGCCAAAATAGACCAGGGATACGCTAAACTATCCAATTATTGTTCTGAGGTAGACATGTTTTGACAGTTTGATGTTTTTGAATGATCTTTATCTAATTTAAATGTGGAAAAACATGACATACAATAGAAAACAGTTGTTTTGCAAATCCTCAAATCTAAACAAAGAGTGTATGTTCTTGAGATTTTCATGGGTATTGAACAAAATAAGCACTTCAAACAGACTCACTCTTAGTTGTCAAAAAAGTCATCATAGGAACCACAACCCACATCTTAAAATTGCGTCGACTCATACAGTCATGTCACCCCCTAGAGGGTGCCCATGTTTTTGTCTTTTCCAGGAGCATACTCAAGGTTATATTTCTTGATCCCTTGAGCAAAAAATCTATGGAAATTATATGGTGAGTGTCTTGGGGGCAGATTCTTCCCTCCCCTTGCACTGTGTTTAATATGATGTTTGGATTCTGACACAGTTGGCTTTCTACACTATGGTTCATAATTAAGGTATCTATTTGGCACGGCAATAGATAAAATCCCTCAAGAGACTTCCCAATCTTTAGAACAAAGATTTTGGAGATGGTTATCTTGCTCACTTTCGTTGAATATGGGTTTCCCCAAAATTTACTTTTGATTAGAGTGGGTTGGAAAACCAAGCTTTGGTTGTTCCCACTTAGGTTGTTCCCATAGGGTGAGTAATTTTTCCCACTATGGCAGGCCTTCTAAAGGATGTAACAAAGAATGAATTGCATAAAATGAAAAAGGTAAGTCCGGTGTTTTTGTCACCTAGTAAAGGGGAGAGCATAAACCTATTACCTCGCAGTCACATCAAACAAATGGTTCAATTTTAAATCCAAATGACGATTTTCTATGCTAAGTGAAGATTTTGCTTCACAAAAAACATTGGATTCATTTCTAACCAAGCAAAAATAACGTTTGGTGACTATCCTAGGATTTCTTAATTCCAGATTTAAGTGACTAGCCTAGGATTGCTTCATTTTACTTTAAAATTGAATTGAAAAATATTTGTCTGCGGATGGCATCGGAATCAGGATTTCTTCTGTTACACTTTTGTATGTGCTAAAAGAACCATCAAATGCACTAAAATAAACTACAAAATGTGCTAAAATATCAACCAAAAATGCGCTAAAATAGTAGGTAAATGCGCTAAAACAGACTACAAATGTGCTAAAACAAACTACAAATATGCTAAAATAGAATGCAAATACGCTAAAAAAGACTGCAAATGCGCTAATCCGAGACTCGTATGCACTAAACCGAATGTGTAGTCCGTCACCTATCAAAAAACCTACAATAAAAATATTAAAAACAAGGCAAGGCCCCACGGTGGGCACCAAAAATGTGTGTGAGAATATGTGGTCTAACTAATAAGATAAACTAACACACCAATGAAACATTAAATTGAAGGAAACTAATTAGAAAATACAAAGAAAACTCTAAATAGCAATGACCCCTTCAAATGTGTCCCATTGTCCTCTATCTCCAAGGATTTGATACAAGTTGCTAGCTCTCAGTTGGTGTAAGCAACAACTTGTTGAAATGACAACTTAGGAGAACGAGATTTATGTAGCATGCATGTTTATTGTTATGTGATTTAAGCTATGAAGTTGAAGAACTAAAATGCTATGAACTTGAAAATGATTATGCTAAGATGTTGATTTGAATGCAACTATAATGATTATGCTAAATTCACAAAATCTAGGATCTTTTTCAACTCACAAGAGGGTTGTATTTATAGATTTTTGGAGGCAAGAATCTAGCTGGCCAAGATCAACGATTGAGTCCAAACTTGTCAAGATGAATGGTGAGAGATAGAGAGATTGAGAAGTCGAGAAAAATATGGAAGGTTGAGAGAAAAATGGGAGATGTTTCCTCCTATACATCCTTTCCCATTCAAAAATGAAGGAAAGTTGTCATTTGTGCACTTCATTTATGAAGAGTTAGTTGATAGTTGAGGAAAATCCATAATTAAATAAATAAATTTATTTAATTACACGTGACAAAGAATTAGAAGCTTCCATAATTTAAATAAATAACATTTAATTATGTGTGAGAGATGATAAAAGCACTTTAATTAAATATATAAAGTACTTAATTAAATATGAAAAGAAGAAAGTTTCTAATTGAATATTTTTAGAATATTTAATTAAGTGGAGAGAAGGAAGCTTCTAATTAAATATTTTTAGAATATTTAATTAAGTGGAGAGAAGAAAGCTTCTAATTAAATATTTTTAGAATATTTAATTAAGTTGAGAGAAGAAAGCTTCTAATTAAATATTTTTAGAATATTTAATTAAGCGTGAAGTGAGGAATTATCATTTAAATTGTAAATTTAAACTTGTGATAATTAATATAAATAAATTATGAAATCTATTTAATTAATTAAGAGGAAGATGATAATAATTAAATAAACTTATTTATTTAATTAAATTAGAACAATATAGAAAGTGAGCGATATAAATAAATTATTAATATTATTTATATGTAGATGAATTTAGAAGATTATTAATTAAATAAATCATATTTAATTAATTAACAAGCTTGATTAACTATGACCATTATTGGATGTGTCTAGTATTCTCTTCCTTAAACCTCTATATATTGGAGCATTGAGATGGTGGTTTTTAGAGTTTGTTTGCAAGTTGTCAAAGTAACAAAGTGTTCTCAAAATTCAGAGAGGGGTGTTTTATTGGTGTATCTCATTCAAAGTTCAATACAAACATTGGACCTCTTTGGGTGTGGAGTTTTTTTGTTGCAAGGGTTTCTCCATGTATATATTGTGTCACTTGTTATTCTCTACTTGTGGTATTGTTGTTTTTCCTTTCATGTTTGGAATTCTTAATCACGTTATCACTTTATGGAAATATTGGATACATAATTTCATATTTGCAAACACATTATTAATTTCTATTGCTGCAAGTTTCACCTTGAATTTCCAACATCAACCATACTCCATCTCGTTTAGTATTTGTCTAATTTATTTTGAAATATGATCTTGATATGCTTGTTGATGTTGAATTATTTCAATTATGAATTTTTCCATATTAGTATCAGTAAAGCACACTTCTTCATTTGGCTTAACCTCCTCCATAGGTTAAGGAGATATTTTCTCTCTATCTAATCCAATATCCTCCCTATTTATTGGAATAAGAGAATATGAAGAGTCTATTTGAATACTTCCACCCACTAGTTTTGATGATCTTGACAATAACATTCCATATTGGGGTGGAATATCAACCACAATCATATTCATGATGAATGTATTTTCTAGGAAGGAAATTAGTTTGTACTCAATATATAAATTATGATTTTGATGATTGGTATTCCCCTTGAATCCATGGAAAAATGTTTCCCATAGTATTTACTAGCATGTAGAACCAAATAGTTCATAACATATAGTGTCATTATATTAGTAGAAGCACCATAGTCTATCATGCATTTTTTTTACCAATTATTTATTTATCATCAATGTGAGATAAAATGGGTCCACTTGATATATAAATTTTTTTAGAGTGGTATCCAGATACACTTCACATATTTCATGAACTAAATATTTTTTCTCAACCTAATTTATCTATCTTTTGCACTTTGTCTACTGATAAACAATATTTTCATTACTTAAGGAACTCATGGTAGCATCACTAATAAGGATCATTTCCCTATATATGTTCATATATCATAATTACTTATACAAGAGGTACTCAAAATTTGATTTGAGACAAAATGTGTGCCATATACATTAGCACATACTTTGGTATATTGCATATGTGAGCACTATTGGGGGTAAGAACCTTTATGTTCTCCTTTTCTTTGGAAATTATCTCTTTAGGGATAGACTTATCTTTTGCAATATTTTTTCTTGTTTCAAGTTTTGAAACTTGAATTTTAATAATGGATATCAAATCTCTCCACATGGTTTGTTAATTGTCTTTCCCTTATCTTTAGCGTTCTTGGCTTGGGATAAGTTTATTTTCTCCTCATGCTTTTCCTAGATGAAGATGCTACCAACAATACCTTGACCAAGATTATTTCCTTTACTTCTTTTTTTAATGAAAAAGGGGTCATAAGTATAAATGCAATAAAACACTAGGATCAACTTCCTTTTTCAAGTGGAAATTAAGATGCAAATAAACAAGGTGATTAGATTGAATTTCTACAATGAAGGTGACAACCAGACTTGGATCTACATCTTTTTTAGCCTTAGAAATTGCTTGGAATTGTTTTTTATTGATTAACCTAATTGTACTATATGCCCTGATATAAAACTGCAAGATTCCAACAACTGAGATAATGTAATATAAATTTGCTAGTAGATCTGAGAAAGGAAGAACCTTGTGTACCTATCCTATAAATTTGGAATCACTTAGAATAGGAGGACATAGATCCCATATGGCATCTCTATCCTTGTAGAGATATTTCAATTCTATTATTTTAGTCCTCTGATTTCATATCTAACCTTTTCGATTTCACCTACAAATTTGTCAGATAATTTTATAGGTGACTTTTCGTGAGTTGACAAGGTGTAGGGCTTTGAATATAATAATAGAAAATGGATCTTCAAGGTTCCTTCAATCTCCTTCAAAAATGAAACCTTCACATTCAAATAGATAGGAAGGGTTGTGTCATTTAGGGGCCTACCTTAGACAAACCTCATGTTAGTGTTTTCACTTCTAGAATGGCAATGCCAATGATAGAAATGATAAATGATAGGAAGGAATGATGAATCAAAAAAGTGTTGAAACTCACCACCTTTCAATGGCTTCCTTGAAGGACTAAACTCATGCACATCTCTTCAAGGTTTTAGATCTTACTTGAGTTTCTTGGAGACCTATAAAAGGGTTAGCCTTCACAAACAATGGTAACACAAACATGTATAAATTCTCATGATGTTTGGATCTTGAATTACTGCATTAAAGCTCTAAAAATATGCTCTTAAATGCTCTTGACTTGCTGTTGACAATAATTTTCACCTCTTTCACTTCTTGTTAATTTTCAAAACAATGTAATAAATAAGTATTTATAGGAATTTATTCAATCTCCCATAAATTAGATCTCAAAGCTGACATTTGCAACTTGAATTGGAAAATATAAAATGTTGGCACCGACATATTCAAATTTCAAACCAATAAAAATAAGGGGACGTTGCCACCATAGGGTGTCTTTGTCCCATCCCTATTTTCTGAAATTTAATGTGTCAAGGACAAAATATTAGATAAATGCATTTTTCCCCACTTGTGCTTTATCGATAATTGTTAAAAATTGGCCATAGAATACATAATTTGGGAAAAAGGGAGTTCAATCAGGCCCAATAAATTAAGGGAGAGAAAAATATAGTGTGAAATTATCAAAGGTGACAATTTTCCACGCTATATTTAGCCCCCACTTTAATGAGCATATGAACTTACACTCAAACTCACAATAAAGAAAATATATGTCAAGAAGGCTCTGATTGTCCAAATATTGAAGAGATAGGACAACAAAGGATCTAGGGGGAGTGCACAAGCTCCCAAGATCTAATATCCCATGGAAACACAACATAAGCATAAAGGAATGTGATGACACATTCAATTTTTGCAAATTTGAAGTGCCTATATCTCTTCAATGCATCAACAAAGCATAGGTCTACATCCTATTGAATATACCTCAAAAGCCCTCTTTGTCGATTAATATTTTGCAACTCGGAGGTCATCTCTCAAATCTCATTGATGGAATGTTTTTTGGTATATATGGTAACATGCCTGCTTAGTTTCAAGCCCCCAAGATGAGTTTTGATGGGATGTTTAATCGTTTTCTGATCGCGATCGAGCTAAAAATGGGGTTCCAAAAAGTTCCAAATTTCACAATTCTAAAGGCAACCCATTTCTCATTTTGGTCTAAAACATCTCCAGCTCCAATTTCATTAAAAAATGGAGGTCATTTGTTGCATTATTTTAATTCTTTTGAGTTGCAACAAACACGTCCTATGGGTGGAAATCCAATTACAAACCCATGTTTTAAATAATTGTTTATGGTCGCTCACAAAAAATCACGGCTCTAGGTGTCTCGATTTTCCTACAGTGAATTTTCCCTATTTGGTCCGCAAGCGAAATTGAAATTTGCAAAGTTCCTAAAGTCTTAAAAACATAATATTTAAAATGCTTCACATATTTTAAATATTATCAAAGTGAAATTGCACGTGAAAGAAAGAGGAATTATGGAAAATTAAATATTGTCTAATTTTTATAAAGTCTAACTTTATAAACTTATTTTTCCTGAGTGCAGAGTGTTTCCCGCCAGCCCCTTGAAGCTCTTGCTGATGGAAGCTACTCACAGGGAAGTGGGGAGAGGAGAAGGAGAGGTGCAACAAGCATGGAGATGGATTAAAACATTTTGTAATGATTTCATTCAAATGTTGGAAGGCAAAAAAATATTTTATGAGCCCCTTTTAGTGTGTGTCCGCCAGCCCGTGGGAAGTAATACTCACGTCAGAGGAAGGTAGCGGGGAAGCAGGGAAAGGGAAGATTGGAGCCTATGGGTAGAAATGAATGTTTAAAAGCTTTTTGTGGAGCATTGTCAATATATTTTCACTCTGAGGCGGAGATTTTTTATTGTGGAAGGAGTAGATTACAAAGTGCAATCACATTTTTTGGTTTGAGGAAAGTTTTAATGCTATTTTTGAGCTGCAGATCATGGTTTTCACTTCTAGAATGGTGCTCCAACCATTCCTTTTGCTTAGGCAATTATTTTAATAATATTTTATGCATTTTTTGGCTGTTTGCCAGCTCAAAATGCCCTGCAACTCATTAAAACGCCCTACAAGTTTTAAAAAATGCCTACTAGTATCTCACTTGCCTTGAG
The DNA here is from genome assembly GCA_007115665.2 of Sequoiadendron giganteum. Lineage (NCBI taxonomy): Eukaryota > Viridiplantae > Streptophyta > Pinopsida > Cupressales > Cupressaceae > Sequoiadendron > Sequoiadendron giganteum. Next base: position 116,940,104 of record CM021102.1, read on the forward strand.
GTACTCTGAATGTATCTAGTTCTTCCTAGCTATGAGATCGAGTTGCATGGTGACTACTGTAGATATTTGCTTGGTGTCACCATAGTTTATAGAGGAGCAGCATAGTGTGAAGAATGGGAGATCTTGATCAAACGGTCAACATCAAAGGGTGTAAGCAAATCTAAATCGTCCCCCACTAGTCCATGGGGGACCCATCAGTATATTCCATCATCCGATGGGGGAGCAGGGAAGCTCCACCTAGCTTTTCTCATGCTCAGTGAAACTTTATGAAGCCATGAGAAGAAAAATTACATGTTAAGGGCAATGTTTAATGGTTTTGTTTTTCCCATGGAAATAAGTAAATGTATGAGGCACGGGTAAAAGATTTTACATAACCCGATGCAAAAATAATTTAAAGCTTTCACATTAAATAAGAAAAAAAATTAAATGTGAAGAAATAATTAAAAGAAGATACACGGTTAAATATTTTTGCAACTCGATAAATAATTGAAGCGTCCACTATTAAAATAAGGGAACTTTCTTTTTTGGGAGATGCAAATGTAAAATGCACGGGTAAAATAAAAAGAGGAGATTAAAGGTTTTCACGGTATAAGAAAAATATTTTTCAATTACATGGGCGAGCAAAGTGAAGGAGCTTTTCATAAATGAAACAAAAACTTTGAGTTGCAGGTGAATAAAATGGTGAAGTGCTCAAGTAAATGATTTTTTTATAGCCAAGTAAAAGGAGTGAAGTTTTCCACATAGGGGCAATTTCCAGTTGCTGGGAAAAGTGAAAGAAAGCAAGAGGATTTAATTTGAGTGCCAAATGGGGATTCTTCAGGTGCAAGGAGACGTTTATTGATCAAGGGACCCAAGTGTGCCAGATGTTTATTGAGGATTTTCATTTAGGGTTTTAGTTTTTCCCTTAACTGTAGTTTTTTGCTTCATTTGTAGAAGGTTCGTTGTTCTGTAATTGATCACGGAGAGCATTGTAATGAGAATACAAAGCATTTTCGAGTTAAGTCTTAGGGTCTGAGTCTATCAATATATATGTAATTTTGATAGCAATACTGGCAAAAATAATACTGAATGGTGCAAATTCAAGGCCATTTTCTCTCTTATGCACTAGTTTTATAAGCTATGAATAACATAATCAAGGGTTATTTTATTTGTCTCCATTGATTTCCATTGGATAAGTGGTTTTGTTCTTTCTTGTTAATTCAAAGAAATGATGTAAATGCTTGAGTGAAACTACTGGTTTATGTTAAATTGAGTATTAGGATTTTGATAAGAAGTGGTCAAGATATAATGTTGAAATACTGTAATGTGAGATCTTCAAAGCTTAATTGATATCATGTATGATATTTTTATCAGGTTGTGTTAGTATTTGAATTGGCTCCATTCCAAGGATGAGGTACTGATCTAAGTGAAGTATTCATGTTACACTTAGTTGGTTAATTCAACAACAAATCACAATACACAATCAAATTTACTTATCTATCTCAGTGCAATTGTGTGTGTAGTTTAATGTATTACATCTCTCATGTTTAAATTAGGAATTACCATGAAGGTTAGCCAAACCTTTCAAATAGTATGTCCTTTAAACATTTAAAGGAGAATTATTTGTTTACGGTGTATTTGATACTTTGGCACACAAGTATATGCAAGCACACTATCAGGATCACCCTCCCAGTTTCATAGAGCTTGAAGTGTAGGCGAGAGAGGGTTTAAATTCAATCTCCCATTCATTGGCCAATCTCTCATTGAATTTGACCAATAGGCCTGGCACCCCTTTAGGATTCAAGTGGATAGCAGATTTGGGAACAAACAAAATGCACACATGTATTAAATGCATCAAAACAACATACACAAATATACATGCTATAAAAACATAAAGCATACATGATGAAAAAAAATGACATGATAGAACATAAATATGACAAAAAAATTAAAACAAACATGATGCAAGCATGGAAAAGCCACACAAAAGATAGATAAAAAACACAAGGTTAGTACTAAAGGGATTTGATTTGGTAAGGAAAAGAGAACTCGAGTTTAAATTGTCTCAAATACCAATTGTCATCCATCGAATGTGTCATCAAAATAAAATGATGCTCTCATAAAGATATAAAATCAATCATGACCCACATGGATCTATTGGCTAGTAAGCTGCATTATGCTAGGTTTCTATACAAAGGTATTCATGACTCACACAATACAAAAGTTTGATATTTTCTAGGTGAATCACAAACTAAAGACAACACAAGGTCTAGTGAAGTACTATATTCACTAGGTGAGTCCCCAAGACAAAGATGAGAAACACGCGAGGTCTAATGTAGTCCGATATTCACTAGGTGTGTACCCATTGCCAACCATACCAATATTTATACTCCCTGATAACTATGAGAAGATGCTACAAAGATGATCAAGATGCTATGTCAACACATCACTAAGCCACCCATGTGTGAACAAAGAGAAGAAAAAATACTCATGTCAATGCACCACTAAGTCCAATGTGTGTGAACAAAGTGAAGCAAAAATGCCAACGTCAACACACCACTAAGTCCAACGTGTGTGAAAAAAGTGAAGCAAATAATGCCAATGTATTCCCCCCTTAAAATTTTAACATACTTTATGTGTTGGTATTTTAAGGAGAAGTAGGAGAAGAGGGGATCCTTGAAAAGAATGCCCACCTCTCAAAAGTAGTTATCCTTGCCCCCAAGTTTAGAAATAAGGACAACCACACCAAGGACTATCATGTTGCTGCCATGAAAAATATAGTTACACTTAAGATTGTACCACCATGAATGGAAATGAGCAAAAAACATAAAGCTACACATTCCACATAGTGATGACTAACACGATAGGATGAGTATCATTATTGATTAGAGGAATTAGGTGCATCGACACATAGAAGAGCACAACAATCATTAATTTTTATTTTATTACTCAAGGCCTAACATTTATTGGTAGAATGAGCATACACTCGATGATGTGGACAAAATGACTTTTTGTTGTAGAATTTATTTTGTATTCTTGGAGGAAGAGTAATTAGGTGGTCTTTGAGAAGCCTCAACAATATATTCTCTTGATCAATAGAAAGGTATATTTCTTTCCCTTGTGAAGAAAATATTTCTTTCTTATCACAAGATTTCATACATGCAGTAGATGATAAAGCATTATATGAAGATGGGGAGGAATGTTGGAAACTGAAACCCTGCTTGGAATAGTACAATATAGACTTCTCTTGTTCCCAATCATTTTTGTTTCATGTTTCATTATATCCATGTTTAGAAATAATTTTGTATCCAAGACCATAACATGCTTTCAACTCAAATGAAGAGATTTATCTACATGCTTTTGAGAAGGATTGGCTTCTTCCCGAGCATGTAAATAATTTTTAAGTTTTCTAAAGTTAAGAAACTTCCACTCATGAGGGACAGGAGTTGAAGAGCCCCATCACCACCATGGGGTGATGTTGTTGATGTAGAACCAGGTTAATCAAATGAAACACAAGACTATTTTGGTTTAGATTGTTATATTTTATACTCTCCCATAGAGGAGGGTGTAAAATCTAATGAACCCCAATCATCTCCAAAACATGTGTTTCAAGATGAATCATTAGCATGATCATCATTTGTATTTGACTCTTTGGAATTTGATGACAAGATTTAAGACTCTTCTTTGTAACAATGTGTAAAATCTAATGACCACCAATCATCTTCTAAGAGCTTTTTTGTAGGTGAAAGACAATTACGATTATCATCAACTTGTATAGGTTCTACCTTTGAATTTGGAATCATGGTATTAAGAGATTTGGAAGTGTTACGATCATTTTTAGCTTTTGAATTATAAATGTGTTCATCTAATTTAACTGTGTATATCTTATTATATTCATACTTCATCTCATGGTGAAGAGTAGATAGGACTCCCTTCGTGGCATGAATCCATTGTCTACCTAGGAGGAGATTGTATGAAAGAGGTCCTAGCATGATATGGACATGGGTAGGAAAAACCATGAGTCTAAGCTCAATGGAAAGTGTGATCATTACTAATCATTTCTTATTAACATTGTCAAAGCCACAAATATTAACATCATTGGGTTCTATGAGATTCTTTTCCACACCAATTTTATCTAGGAGATCAATGCTACAAACATTAAGACCTTATCTATTATCTATGAGAGTATGCCTAACTCCAGCTTCATTAATGAACACCTTTATCATTAAGGCTTCATGTTTATTTTGGATCTCTAGTGAGGGTAGTTCATGTTGAGGAAATGTAATATCCGACTTTGTCACTTGTATACAATCCAACAAGGAAACTACATCATTTGTTCTAACAGATAGTGCGACATCAGTCTTCTACAAAGCCTTTTGGAGCACCCTATGGTATGTAGGTGATGTTTGAATCAAGTCCCAAAGGGATTTTATGTTGGATTGTTATGAAGTTTCTCAACAATATCATACTCTCTATCACTATGTTGAGGAATGTTATATGTGTGATTAGTTGTGTGATAACTTGGTTGTTGCAGCACATGCTTACTAGTGAGTTGTCTTGCAAAGTTCAAGATATGGATAAGTGGTTTAGGAGGTCCTATAATGAGAGGTTATTTGGGAGGTACATGTTGACTTATTTCATGCCACCCATGGATGACCCATCACCGATATTGCTCTGACAGATCCGACATGGGCATCTTGTTCAAATCCATGTTTATTTTGATGAATTTGGGCCTTGAGGTTTCAAAGCTCCTCAATTGTATCCATTTTTAGGGTTTTGAATCTGTAAGTTAGGTTTTCCAAAACCCTCATATTCTTAAACCCTAAACCCCTTGGTCTTGACAAACACTTGTTAAATTCCTCTATTGACTCTCTATAGCCAGTTCTTGATCATTTATTTATAACTTATGGTTGTCGAACTCATGTTTTGATCGACCCCTTCATCCTTGTCTTATCAGTCACCCCCCCTCAAATATTTTCCCTAAATCTTATGTCTGCAGGTCTTGAAATATTTTCACCTGATTCTAATGTTTTTCCCTACGTCTGAATGTTCTAAATCATATAACCTTACATTACCTAGGCAAGTGACCACCTTTGAAGTCATCTAATAGGTGCACATTCTTATTAAATCCCTTGTCATATCGGGCGGGTCCCACTGAACAATTTCTATTGGATCCTTGATAGCCCACAAGATTAAAATAATAAAATTAAGAATCCCAAGGGATAGTGGGTAGGTGATACTTGTCCAACCTCGGGGTAGACCCTACCACTATTCAATGGCACTGATGTCTAGTGGTTATCAAATCAACGGATGAGATGTGTTCTGACAAATAAATCTTGACTATTCCCCACTAGCCTGCGGGGACCCACTGTCAATTCTAGGCTTATGGAAGGATAGCAGGCATGAGTGATGTGGCATGATCACCATTTTCGCTAAAATATTGCAGGCATAGAAATATTTAATAAATATTTATCAATAACTATGGAGGGTTAATGAGCATGCTACTAAAAGAATATTTATGCACATGCAAAATTTCTCATCAAGATGTTCTAATCTCAGCCATCTATTGCTAAAGAAGGATACACATTATGATCGCTAGCCTAGTGGTTAAAGAATATACATATCTATGGTTGACAGGTTGATCTGGGTCATTGCCTATTAGCCCGCAACCATAGATCTGAAGCCTGTAAATCTTAAAGGGATAGCGGGTAGGTGACACGTGTCATGGTGGGCCTGAGGCCTTGGTTTGCTTTGTATGGCATCAATGGCAGAAATTTTATGGAGGACAATCTAACGGTCATCTTGGTGATGTATGAAGGCTACTCGATAATCATTGATCATGATTCTCATGCGATCAATGACTAGATTTTAAAGTTTCATTAGGAATCTGATCTCGGCCACTCACACTCAATCCGACGGCTAGAATTCAAACTTCAATGGCTAATTGATCCTATTCGTGGATGATTTGCAAAATTTATTGTTCAATGACATCCTCAACTACCATATCAAATTTGATTGACTTGGATCGATTGTTTATGCCTTTTCAATACTGTTTTTCATTTCTAGATGGTGTCATTACTCCTTGATGTTTTACAAAGGCCATATTCTCTATTAGGGTGTATTTGTTGATGAGTTTTTTAGAGGATTTCATGGGAGATCCATCCCTGTATTCATGATATTCAATGTTTGGGGCTCATTTGAGATGTTAGAGCCCTTATGGCTTGGTGGTTTCTCTGTAATAAGCATAATTCAGATCTTTTCTAGACCTAATAAAAGTTAATATTTTTTAACTCTATTTAGGTTAGGGTTAGGGATTTGAATTCAACCCTCAGTTATGCCTAAACTATAAAGGAAACACTTGTATATTTATTCTAGATCCTTCCTTTGGCTTCTCTAGGATTTTTCTTTTGTAGACCTGTAAATCTTGCTTTATACCATTGTAAAGGTTACTTCAGGATTTATGCCAATAAAATTCAACTATTATCGCCATTACCTCTTGCATTTTTGAGTAAAATTTAGTTACCTTCATATCCAAGTGGGTGTTTTAGTTTTTTATTTGACATATTATGCTATTATGAAGTAGGAAGGAACAAACTCTAAATTCGTTTTATCACCTTCTTTCACATTTCATGTCTCTTCTACCCTTTTCCCTTGTTATCTGTAAGAGTAGGTTAGCATTAAGAATTTCATGTGTTGGGTTAGGCCAACACATTCTCACTTAGCTTGGAAGAGGAATCCGATCTTCTACGGAGACTCGACCTCAATTTGTAAGGTCCCACACCTTGAGGTCATTTCCATTGTGTCATTAGAACACTAAACTCTTGTTCAATAGGGTGCAATTTTATGTGACAACAGTTTTTGGCATGCCCAGTGGGAATAGTAGGAAGTTTCACTTCATTTTTGTTGAGAGAATGGTGTTTCTCTCAACATTCTAGCCTTGAAGAGGCTCTCAAATAAGTACCTGATGACTCAACAATCAAGGAAGAACTTTTCCTTCAAATTGTTGAGGTTGTTGCTGTCTAAAACTCTTGGTTCAAGATCAGACCTAAAAATTCATGCCAATAATCTAAACAAGATCATCTTCTAGAGGTAATTTTCAATACATCCAACTCTCATTTTCTACTTATAGAAGAAGAAATAGACAATATGTGTCTTGTATAAGAAGAAATAGAAGCACAAGTCCATATCCTAGAGCTCAATCTATGCCACTTGTGGGTAGATTATTTCAAGCTAGAACACATGCTATCCATACAAATACAAATTTATTCAATAAGGATTTAATTATAAATCAACCCTTTGTATCTTTTATTGGTGGAAACCCCTTAATTCTAGCCCAAAAAGATGATATACCAATCAATTCCCTCAAGAGAATTCCCCATTTTATTGGTGAAACATCTACAACCCCAGAAGAGCACATCCTAGATGTGGTAAACATATGCTCAATGCATGATGTAATAGAAGACAACTTGGTTGTTAGATTACTTATCACTTCACTGAAAGGTAAAGTATTGTAGTGGTATAGAGGTCTACCACCCAACTCCATTCAAAATTGAGATGAGTTGGGTGAGAATTTATGCAAGCATTTTGAAGATAAAAGTGACCATTTGTCCCTGGTAGAACAAATCACCACAATTAAAAGAGCACCTCATGAATTCATGAGTGATTTCAACTATAGATTCCAAAGTATTTGGAATAGAACCCCTACCTTGGTGAAACCTTCTCTCGAGCATGCTTTCTTATACTTCTTAAGGGCCCTTAACAGTGACATAGTTGTTATGATTTAGTCTATGGGGGGATCTACCTTACTAGATGCATATAATGTTGCTATAAGGGAAGAAAATTGTTTAATTCAAGCTAGGAAGATAGCTCCTAGGCCACCAACACGTTTATTTCTAGAGCTTCCCCGACAACCAACAATGACTTCTATTCCAATGGCTGGAATTTCTCAACCATCTATTCCAGCCACATCTCTAAAGGAGGTGCAAAAATGAGAAACGTGATCCAAAGGTTGAATGATGAGTTAGCAATAGAAAAGAGGTAGAAAGCTCAAAATAACAAAACTTATCAGCCTCAAGGTCAAAATTACAAAATAGGTATCCTCATCAAGGGAACGATCAATGTGATTATGCTAAGCCCTTGAATAGTGCAAATCTAGCCACTACCAACACTTCAAAGCCCTTGGTTACGGTTCAAAACAATCTATCTCGGGAACATGATTGGTTTTATCCACACAATCAGCCTCATAACCAAAATTCTTGTCAAAATGGTGAGTTTATAAAAGATTTGGTGGTTTAGAATGAGACCTCCACATCAAGGAAACAATTTAATGCAAACCAAAAATTTGTTAGAAAGCATGATCACTTGCAAGGATACTATACATTTGTTAACTTGAATCAAGAGGACTTTTGTGATATGAATAAACTATCTCATGACATTGGATTGAAGGGGAGATAAGTGGATAATTGTGTTTCATACACAATGGGCTGAGAATCATCTTCCCAACTATCTCAAAATATTTTAGTTGCTAGAGAAATACGTAGAACATCAGTTCTAAAATCATATTAGCCTATTAGTAAGAGAAATAGGACAATGGAGTGACCTCAAGTCACCCAATCAGCAAGATTGGATTCGGTTGTTCCAAATGTTGCACCTAAGGTTATCCAATCCCCTTTCAATATAGTTGATCAAATGAAGAAGGCTAACCTAAATGCCACCATGTTGGAGGCCTTTTCCATACCACCTCTAAGGGATCTACTACAAGAAGATTTAAAAGAGCATAATCAATGAAAGGATGTATTTAAAAAGGAGCATGCCACTTCTTCAATAGACCTAGTGCAACACGGAAAGGAAGAAAGAAATCCAGATAAAATTAGCAAGCCACTTACAAAGGATCATATTGAACCGTACACTCCTAGTCTTGTGAATATGAATTTTACCTCCCATAATCAAGGGGATGAGCGTGTTGTTCATGAACCTAATGCTCATGTGGATGAGGTCTCTGATTTCTTTCTGGATGTGTTGGACAATGGTTCTCATTTTGATTCACCTATTCAAGAGGGGGATTTTGGTCTGAGAATATTCTGAAACTTTGAAGAGAACACCCCTATTCCCAACATCATATAAAATCAAGGGGATATGGTGGATATTTTAGGCCATAAGCCTGAGGTTTTTATAAGTAGCCATCAAATGGAGAGGGAAAATTACTATGAGATCAAGAATAGAGTTGTCATGCAAAGAAATGAAGAAGAACTTGAGGGGGGATTTTGTGAGAACCATATTTTTGAGAGGGAAAATGACTATGGTAGTGGCCCAACCCTATGTAAGGAGTTTTCTTTTTTATTTCTAAAAGGTTCTCCTTTTGATGTTGACCTAGTTTTAGAGAAGCTTCCCCATGCTATTGTTTGTTCTCTTAAGGTGCCATTGTTAGAGGATTTTGACACTTTCATCATATGGCTACCATCCAGTGATAAGGTCTATAATGAGGTGATTCTTCACCAAGCTAATTCATTATGCAACCCTTTGCATTCAAGTGGTTTACTTCAATGGTTGCATATGAATGAAGATCACAATTTTAGCTTGAAAAGGATAGGCTCTTTTAGAGGAACTTTTTTTGACAGAGGAAAATTTATGTGATGTTCCTCTTTTTTTAGCCGATCTAATTAACATATTGTAAATACCTTGCTTTTCATGAAGTTCATTTGTGCACCCTATATTCTCCTTAAGGGAATGTATGCTCCTAGTTTTCATGTTTTTCTCCAACTGTAGGCCTGAACATGTTTTTTTTTTTTCGCTTGGGAGGCCCACTTTTGTAGGTCCCTTTCATGACTCTTTGCTCAATGGACCGATAAGGCCCATGGATTCCATGATTAGCAGGAAATCATCCCACAAAGATCGTGAAAATGTTAAAATATTTCATGCCACCCTTGGATGACCCACCACTGATATCCGATCTAAGAGATCCTACATGGGCATGCTATTCCAATGCATGTTTATTTTGATGAATTTGGGCCTTGAGGTTTCAAGGTTCCTCAATTGTATCCAATTTTAGGGTTCTAAATTTGCAAGTTAGGGTTTCCAAAACCCTCATATGCTTAAACCCTAAACCCCCTAGTCTTGGTAGATACTTTTTTTTAATTCCTTTGTTGACTCTCTGTATCCAGTTCTCATTCATTTAGTTATAACTTATTTCTATTGAGTTCATGTTTTGACTGGCCCCTTCATCCTTGTCTTACCAATCACTCCCCCCCCGCAAATATTTGTCCTAAATCTTATGTCTACGGGTCTTGAACTATTTTCACCTGAGTCCAATGTTTTTCCCTAGGTCTGAGTGTTCTAAATCACATAACCTTACATTACCTAGGCAAGAGACCATTTTTTAAGTCATGTAATAGGTGCACATGCTTCTAAAGCCATTGTAATACCGCGCAAGTCCCACCGAACACTTTCTATTGGCTCCCCACTATCCCGCAGGATTAAAATAATAAAATTAAGAAGTTGAAGGGATGTCGGGTAGGTGACACCTATCCACCCTCGGGGCAGGAACCTACCACTATTCAAAGGCATTGATAGCTAGTGGTCATCAAATCAACGAATGAGATGTGTTCTAAAAAATAAATCTTGATTGTTCCCCATTAGCCCGCAGGGGACCCACTCTCAGATATGGGCTTGTGGAGGGATAGCGAGCATGAGCCACGTGGAATCATCACCACTGTCTATTAAACTATTGGAGGAAAACAAATATTTAATAAATATTTATTAGTAACTATGGAGGGTTAAAGAGCATGCTACTAAAAATATGTTTATGGACATGAAAATTTTCTCATCGAGATGTTCTAATCACAACCGTCTATTGCTAAAGAAGGATACACATTATGATCACTAGCCTAGGAGTTAAATAAGGCATATCTATGGTTGTCGGGTTGATCTAGGTCATTGCCCACTATCCTGTGATTGTAGATCTTAAGCATGTAAATTTTAGAGGGCTAGCAGGCAGGCGGCATGTGTCATGGTGGGCCTGAGGCCATGGTTTGCTTTGTCTGGTATCAACAACACAAATTTGATGGAGGACAATCTAACAGTCATCTTGTCAATGTATTAAGGCTATGTGATAACCATTGATTATGATTCTCATGTGATCAATGACCATGTTTTAAAGTTTCATTGGGAATATGATCTTGACCACTCATGCTCGATCTGATGACCAACATTCAAACTTCAATAGCTAATTGATCTTGTTCATGGCAGATTTGTAGAAGTTATTGTTCAATGACATCCTCAGCTACCATATCAAACCTGATCAACTTGGACCAATTTTTTACGCCTTTTCAATATTGCTTTTCATTTTTGGATAGCACCATTACTCTTTGATGTGTTACAGAGGCCATATTCTCTATCAAGTTTTATTGGTCGGATATTTTTTCAGTGGATTTTATGGGAGCTTCATCCTTGCATTCATGATATTCATTATGTGGTGCTCATTCGAGATGTCAAACCCCTTATGGCTTGGCAATTTTTTTGTAATAAGCGTAATTCATATCTTTTCTAGACCTCATGAGAGTTCATCTTTCTATAACTCTAGTTAGGCTAGGTTCAGGGATTTGAATTCAACCATCAGTTATGCGTGAACTATAAAGGCAACACTTGTATATTTTTTCTAGATCCTTCCTCTAGCTTCTCTATGATTTTTCTTTCATAGACCTACAACTCTTGCATTATGTCATTTACCTTTATATCTAAGTGGGTGTTTTAGTTTTTTCTTTGACATATTACTCTATTCTGAAGTAGGAAGGAACAAACGCTAAATTTGGTGCATCACCTTCTTTCACATTTCATGTCTCTTTCTACCATTTTCCCTTATGATCTATTAGAGTAGGTTAGCATTAGGACCTTCATGTGCTAGGTTAGGCCAACTCATTTTTAATTAGTTTGGAAGAGGAAGTCGACCTTCTCTAGAGACTTGACCTCAATTTGCAAGGTCCCACACCTTGAGGTCATTTCCATTGTGTCATTAGAACACTTTTATCTTGTTCAGTAGGGTGTAGTTTTATGTGACAATAGTACAATAATTAAAGGAGATCCAATTATCAATTGTGCGTGTTCATAACCGCAAGTGATTTATATACTTGTTGATGACCTTCTTTTGATGGGGGGTTTAATTTCAACTTAGCATCTTCATCTATACCATCCCTCTTACTATCTTTTGAAAGAAATGCATCAATCATTTCATCCTCATGTGCCACAATATCTTCCCAATTAGGAGAGGTATTGGGAGAGAAATAAACAAGATTCTCATGGAAATGAACGATTGGATCCTCTAACACTAAGATACCTTCTTCACAAGTAGGTGAGGTATCGAGAGAAGAAAAAATATGATTGTCATGATTTTCCATGATTGCATCCTCTTGCACCAGTGTGTTGGTGTTTTTAATGAACCAAACCTGGTCTCATCAATTATCAAATAATTTTCCAAATCCAATGGTTGATAATTGTGAGGATTGGCCAACGAACAAGTGAAAGCTTGCTAGGCTTTCCCTCTACACTTCGAGCTTTGAAACCCAAGAGGGTGATCCCTACAATATATCTTATGATACACTTGTGCCAATTACCAAATACATTGTTTATAACATATATGTTGGCGCTTTTTACTGCAAGCCATACGCATTTCCTAGAAGCTCCTATGAACTTTCCACATTCAATAATAAAAGACTAGGAACAGTATGGCCAACTTAACAAGAATAGAAATAAGCCTAATTCTCCTACACTTTGGACTCTATAAAATCCAGGAGGGTATTCCCTAACATGTGCTCTTGACATATAGCATTCAAATGATTCACTTGCACATATGTAAGAAACAAATAGATCCCCAATTTATTGTTAATGGATGAAATTCTTTAAGAAATTGGTTATTCCTCGAAAAGGCTCAGGTCCAATTAACAAAATCGTGAACTCAACTTAAATTAATTTCATAGGAACTATTTGAGTAAAATATCCTGAGGCCATAACACAAAACATGCGAGAATAAAACGTAATCAAAATTCTAGTGCCATATCCCAATGCACAGAGTAAAAAGAGAAAACTGAACTACAAGGTAAATTTCATTTTGAGCACTTATGATCTATTATGAATTGCATTACAATACATATTTCTATACCTGAGTTTATTACTTCTTTATGAATCTTATTTGTTATGTTGTATGAACTTACTGATTAACTGAATCATTTAACTAATCCTTTGAACCAGAGCTATAGTTAAACATAATTCACAGTAAAGAACAAATGAAGATCAATGAAAATCATCTTCGATCGATATTTCATTAATAATCCATGTAACATAACACAATAGGAGAGAAAATAAACTCTAAATATTCATGAGTTTGATACAAACATGCTCAAAAACCCCATGATTAACAAAGTTCTCCAATCTGACTCAAAACCTTAAAACTTGGACTTACAATTCATCCTCTCTGTATCACTAGAATCTTATTTCTCATTTTTTGGATATTTCAACAGACCTCTCTCTCGGCCTAGAATTCCCTTTTATAAAACAAGGGAGCCCACAAGCTTCAGGTCGGAGAGTACAAATGTCCATTTGTGATTGGACCGCGAATTCCTAATTCAATTACAATTCTATTATGCGAGTGGAGAGCATAAGACAAGAATCATCATTAGTTGATATGGAGGAAGGAAAACATCACTCCAAAGGCCACTCCCATTACATCAAAGGCATGCTTAATAGCTATAGTAGTAACTCCACCTTAGCACCCCATACTTGAAGTCAAAAGGAGAATTCAATTTTAAAATATAATATCTAACGCTAGACCTGTGTTATACATGACCAAGTTGAAATTCTCGACTATAACATTCATAATTCCAGCTCGTCAATGAACACCCTTTTCCATAATTCAAACTCCTCCTCAGAAGGCCACTGGAAAGTCACAACCTGATCAACCTTGTTTCGATAGGGAGCATACTTCACCATTATCGATGTGGCCTTTTTATCAAAGTTCTCTAAGAAAATAATAACAAAAGACAACTTTTCAAATGTATTTTCCAGCATGCAGATATCATCATTTTTGCATATCTCATGTGTTTGAGATATCACTATATTGTTCATCTGATCCTTCCAAACCTACAAGGGTTTGACTTCACCCTGACTATGCAAAATATGCGGTAATGGGGTCAAGTCCTTTCCATTATATACATCTTTTAATAATTTAATCTTGGATTCCATAGGGATGGCAAATCCCTAAAACTTCTGCTCAACAATTCCTTTGACCAATTGATATGTTTCTATAACCATAGGATATTTATCACCATGTTGTTTTGACCCTACTGCCATGAATTTCAACCTCTCCATTCTAGGGCTCCATTTGTCTAGCAATGGGATGGCCAATTCTTTATCCCTTGGAAACATTTTTAGTGCTTGCAACACTAGGACATAATTTGCATGAACACTGTTTAGCTTACTCTGGACCCTTCTATTTAAATGTTTCAAAATAGTATCCACTATCATTGAATTGCTGCTTCCTGTTGCATCTCGGATTTTCTTTACCATCTCCTTATATTCTTCAACCTGATGAATCAGTTTATCCCTAGAAAGCCCTCCTCCAGGGCTAGTAGCCCTCTCAATTACAATATGCACTTGTCCCATATTATATGGAACAATAGTCAAAGAATGTGCTTGTGCGGGAGGTTGAGACTGCTCTATTGGTGGGTCAGAAATAGTGCGACTAGAACTGGCCTGCCTTTCAGACCTCATGGTATCCATTTGTTGCTTCAATAAAGCCAGTTCAGTTTCTAACTCTGCTACCTTTTCTTGACTCTTATTATAGTCAATAATAATGTCATTATATTGGCCTCTCAGAGTATCCCGATCTTTCGTCAAATCTTCAACAGTTGCTCTGGTGAATTTGGCAACATTCATGACCATATCAGTAGCTTCCAATGTTGGGGTGTCAACAACTCTCCTCACAACCAAGTGACCACTAAAGTCAGATGGTTCTGCAACAATTGGTTTTTTAGAGCCAGTGGATAGGGACCAGATTGCCAAAGCATCCCATTCCTCACTAAAGGTTGATCCTTTGAGTGCCAATGTAGCCTCCTCTTCAGTAGCAAGAAGTGGATTATTAGCCCTTCTTACTGTGTCAAACACCATGGCATCAGAAATATACCACTCAGGGAGTAGCAATACTCCACTTTTCTATACCAATGCCCGACCCTGCTCTGCTGTTATTTCTTTGAATTTGTCTCTCATTTGTTCTCTAACCTTAGCTTGAATTACCTTCTCTGGGAGCTCTGGATGCAGAATTCTCTCATGTGCCACCTTCTTAGCATATAATGCAGTATGTGCTCTCCATGCAAAATCTTTAAAAGCGCCAGTTTGAATAAAAGAGTCATCCATCATGAACTCTCGGTAGGCTTCTATTCTCAAGTCATCATTTCTTGTTATTCCTTTGAATTCATCTTTTCCTAACCTCAAAGTGACTGGACCTAAACTTGTTTCAATGTCAACTAGATTTGATGGCATTTTCAGATGCATATCATCTGGAGTTACAATAATGTCCTCATCATCATCACCATCAAATCGAAAAACCCTTGTTCCTTCAAACCTCTGCCTTTTTGGGGATGGTTAGGGAACCTGCTCTGAAGACCTCGGGGGAGAATCTAAATCAACAATATTTGGCACTAATTTCCCTAAAGAAGATGATGCAATATTTTTAGTGGCATCTTCAACCCTACTTCCCCTTCTTCTAGAGAAAACCTTTATCTTCTTTTGGGGTTGATAGGTAGGCCTCTCTTCTAATCTTACCTCGGGGTATTCCTTGGTAGTTTGTGATTTTCCCCCACAATTCGTTCATCCTTTAAAACCCCTACCAAACTCTCAAAGTTATTAAGAGCATACATTGCCCTGCTAAACTCATCTTTGGCACTAGGTACTTTCTCTTGTTTACTTCTCACCATTTTAGAATAGGCAATAAACATTACCTTTCTCTCATCTTGTAAATCTTAATAAAAAATATTTTTGATAATGTCTTCAGGAAAATAAAAGTTGTGGATAAAGATTCCAGTCCGATGTGTTGCCTTCATCTAGGAGATAAAACCCTCAAGATCATGATTCTTGGGGCGTATAGTCCTTAGCCTATAAGGCTTGAGCAATAAGTATAAGTCCTTCCACCGTGCCTTTGTCACGACAAAATCGGTAAAAACTGTATATTCAAGGAAGAACGATCCCTTCTTCTCTTCTACTGGAAAATGGAAATTCTGAGCGACTCCCAACTGCCTCGTGATTTCTATGAAACCCATTTTAAGGGGCACCTCCCTTGTTAGAACATACGGGGTGACATTGGTGTTGAAAACCTTGAAGATTATTATGTTGCGATAGGGGATAATATCTCCCCAGTTATGTGTTAAATTCAATTCAGGTCTCCTCTCCATAGGCCTCAGGAAATCATGAATTTCCTTTGGAATTCTGAGGGGATCAAAGACCAGGGCCTTCCTTAACTTAGACCCAAAAGTATTATGGAACGTCACATAATCAAACTTGTGATCATAAATGTCTAGGACCCTAGTCCAATATTGGACAACAATCTTAATATCACCTTTTTTCTTCTTTAATTCCATATCCTTTTCAAAGACAGTCTACCCCCTATACAAAAACATATGGATTAGCAAGGAAAACCACTTGAATCCAACCCAATTCTTCCCTTGCTTTAAGGCCACCAGACCTAAGTGCATTTTCTCTATAAGGTAAGTGGCAAAATCATATACCACGTTATAACCTAGGTGTTGGAGGTTTAAAACAATATACATCACTTTGATAGGTAGGGTCTTCTTCAAATTAATCCCCAGGACCTGACATAACGCCAAAACAGTCTTCTTGAAATGGATGGCGAAATAGTCTACTGGAAAAGGTTCAAGTTCATTCCTCCCAATTACCACCTTCTTCTGGTTCTTTCCTCTTCCCGACACAGCCAAATGGGGTATCAAAAGGGATGTTCTGAACAAACCCTTGGTGTTTCTATACTATTCTCTAAAAACCTCCAGGTTGATAGGGATCATATCTTGACTCCATTCGTGCAAACCGAAAATCTCTATGATTTCCTCTCTGGTTATTTTGATCATTTCCTTACCAGCATATGTTCTGACAATTTGGGCCATAGGGTTGTACCTCGCAGCAACATCCTTCAATAGGTCTATATCCTCATAGACATTAGGTACCACCAACTTTCCCCACGTCCAACCTCCATGGATTACATAAAGGGACTGGCAAATTTTTGTTCCCAAACCAGTTGGAAAACAACTACCACCCAGTATATGGTAATTCGACATCTCGAATTGCACACTGCTTGTCTACTAACCCTTCCAAAAGCAAAGGCCCATAGAATAATATATTTCCCTCTTGCTTCTTTCTTGTAGAGGGCTTTAGTAAATCAATAACATCTTGGGAAAAAGACCTAGTCGTAGCTTCAGAACTAGTAGTTCGTGCCTTGGGCGCCATTTATATCATATAGATAACAACCCAAACTAGGGTTTTCTTATTTTCAAATAGTCGACAATTGCAATTCCCCCTTATATCTTTAAACAACAAGCACCTTACAATTCTAAAATTCTCAGCATTTGTCTAAACCAGCTCTTGAAACAACTCTACGCAAGCAATTCTTCTAAAATGGGAAATGAAGCAATCGTAAACTCTTTCTTAAGGAATCACAAAACCTATGAAATCACAAGAAAGTAGCATAAGGGCACTTACAATTTTGGTTTGCAGAACGCTGAAGGCAATGAGGCTAGATAATCACAACAATGGCTTGCTCCGTCCGACGCGAGACAATCCTTCTTTCAACGTAGGAATACAAGACAAAAATAGCAAATCTGTTGATCTTTTGACATTTAATTATGGGCGCAGAGTCGAACTCGACCATTACTATTTACTCGCATGAGATAAAATGGCTATAGTACAACACTAGTGTATTTTGGATATGATTCATTGATCAAAAATAATGTCGGCCAGGAGAGTGGCTCAGATTAAGTTAAAACAGTTTGAAAAAAGCTACATCCACTCTCCAGTCACCAAACGAGTGGGACATTCACCTACGAGGCACCACATCAGCACAGAACGGGCCCCACCTTTTTTACCAGTGCACAACATTGGAGCACAAGCGTCACCAAATCGCACACCTCGCAGCATTATTGAAACTACAGTTTTAATTGCGCGAGGTCAGCGAGGTACAACGACAATGCGTTGGTAATCAAACAGTTGTCAATGTCAGCCTCCATCATCGGTCAATGAGAAAAAATGGTCCCCACCATCAAACATGATAGATGACAGCATCTTGCATGTCTCGCATCATATTTGTGACATTAGCAAAAACCTTGTGAGGTCTACGAGCAACGGTCAAGATTAAAATCACTTCATCCAATGGTCGCACAATTTGCACATTTGAAAAAATTTATTCATAAAGGAAGGGACCGACTAGGTGGATGGGAAAATGACCCTCAAGGTCAAAAATATTATTTAGAGGTTTAATCTAAAATAATTCAATAGCCCGACACTATGAAAATATAATATAGTCATGATGCAAAAGACCGAAAGGATGCGTAAACGGGGCTGGTAAAGTCACGACCAAAAAGGGACAAAAAACCATTTAAGTGACCGATCACCATTAATAACAAGTCAACCTTTGAAAAACACACCTATATACACTACTTACAGGATTGTACAATATACATGAAAAAAGAGCTACTTCAAGAGAAGTATTATTTCAAGAACTATCCATGTACTGGCAGTTCTAGGACTTCACCCGCAAGTGACCGTAAAAAATATGAGTCTTCTCCATGTGTATCCATAATTATATATGGGCCTAGCCAAAGGGGATCAAATTTCCATGCTTTCATTTATCTTCCGATCTTGCATTCCAGAGCAACACCATTGCTCCAATGTCAAATTTTCTCTCAACTGCTCTTTTGCCATAAAGATGCTTTACCTAAAATTGTAATTTTTCATTTCTCTTATGAGCTTCTCTTCTAATTTCATCTAATTGATTTCATTCATCCATTGTGTGTTGCATCTGATCACATATATCATCATCATATTCTTGGACAAATTCATACATATTTATTAGGTTATTTTGTGGGATATGTGTTTCCATCGCATAGACTAGGTTAAAAGGTGAATGTCCAATTTCCTTCTTGATAGTTGTCCTATTAGCCCATAGTGCCAATTTTAATTTTGAATCCCAAGCCCTTTTGTTCTTCTCAATCATACGTTTGATGATCTTCATCAAACTCTTATTACTGAACTCTACCTATCCATTCCCTTGGGGATGATAAGGGGAAGAATATGAAATAATTATACCATATTGATCACAAAAATTAACAAACTCTTCAAATCTGAAACACATAGCATTGTCTAAAACAATTCTTTCAGGTACCACAAAACGGCTCAAAATATTTTCAGTCAAAAATTCAACCACAACCTTACTTGTGTCCCTTCTGGCTGGGATTGCTTCAATCCATTTAGTAAAGTAATCAATTTCCACCAATATCCATGCATGTCCTCCACTGGATTTTTTAGATATCTCCCCTATGAAGTCAATACCCCATTGCTTGAAAGGAGCTGAAATAGACAGTGGTCTTAACAACAAATTGCCAGAAAACATTAACTTTCTGACAAACCTCTGATAGGCATCACATATTTTAACATATCTATGGGCATCCTTGAACACAGTAGTCCACCAGTATCCTGCTCTTAGAATTTTATGACCCATTGTCTTAGCCATGTAATGGCCTCCGCAAGCTCCTTTATGCATTTCATTAGTAGATCTTCAGCTTGGTCTCCATCCACACATCTTAGTATAATACATTCAGAGTTCCTCCACCAGATTTCACCCTCAATAATGACATATCTAATTGCTTGCAATTTGAGAGTTCTTTTCTCGATTCAGGGCATTGCATCATTTGTAAATACCCAACAATCCTCCTGTACCATCCACAAGTTTGCATATCACAGATAGGCACAATGTTCTGTTGCTCTATCTAATTTATTTGATTTACCTCCAAATTTACCTTAGCCATTAATTTAGCTAGACCCTGGCCTCTTACAAGCTTGGTAATATTTATGTCAATGTTAAACTCTTGGATTCTATTTATCCATCTGCATCTTCTTCCTGTAGTCTCTTGCTAGGTGAAAATATCTTTAACTGCTATCGTTGGTACATATGCCACAATAGTTGATCCCATTAGATAAGGTTTGAAATTCTTAACTACCTTTACCAGGGCATACGCCTACTTTTCAGATATGTCATATTTCAATTTTGCAACCTGCAATGATTTACTGAAGAATGCAATTGGCTGCTCAAAGCCATCACTATTTTTCTGCAACAACACACCAACTATAGTGTGAAAAGAGGCAAAAGTAAACAACTAGAATGGTTTTGAATAATCAGGTGACTTGAGGACAGGGGCCTGCTTAATTGCATCTTTGATAGCCTAGAAAGCCTTGGATCCTTCTCCTATCCATATTATCTTTTCTCCCTTCTTCAACATCTTTGATATTGGGCGAACAATCTCAACAAAGTTTGTGACAAATCTTCTTGGAAAATTTATCTGTCCAAAGAAAGATTGGATGCCTTTTACATTTCTTGGCTGTGTAATTCTATCAATAGCAGTCACCCTTTCTGGATCAATCTACACCCCATATTTTGAAACAAGATGCCCCAACAATTTTCCTTCTTTTACCCCAAAGGCACACTTCCTAGGATTTAAAGATATCCATATTCCAGAGCTTTGATAAAAAAAATCTCTAAGTGAGGACAATGATCATCCTCACTTTTGCTATGGGCAGTAAGATCATCTTGGTAAATGGCAAGGAACAAGTCAACAAAATCAGCAAAGGCAAGATCCATAGCCCTTTGAAAATTTGCTCCAACATTTATTAATCCAAATGGCATTCTTACATACACATATGTTCCCCATGGTGTGGTGAAATTAGTTTTGAATTGCTCAGACTCTTTAACCATTACTTGGTTGTACCCAGAGAATCCATCCATCATAGATAACAATTCACATCATGTAACCTTTTGTAACATAGCCTCCATATTAGGCAATGGGTCATTATCTTTTAAAGAAGCAACATTCAAGTTTCTAAAATCAACATATGCATTTTTCTTTCTAACATATACCAAGTTAGAGACCCAAGATGAGTGTCTAATTGTTTTGATAATTCCCGCCTCCCTTAGCTTAGCAAGTTCTTCTTGCATTTTGGGTTGCAGGGTAGGGTTAATGGGTCTTTGTTTTTTCCTGAAAGGCTTCATATCAGGTTTCAATGGGATCTCATGTTGGAATAAGTCCTCCCTATATGCTTTAAGGTCTTCATAGGACCAAGAAAAAACATTTCTATATTTCCTAAGTAGAGTAATTAGCATGCTTCTAACATGTGGCTTCATTTTCTTTCCAACATAAATATTCTTAGGAGCACTGTTTGTTCCTAAGTTTACTTCTTCTAGATCATCCTTATGAGATGGTGTTTTCTTATTATTTGACATATCAGGGCCATAAAATACCCTTTCAAGTGCAACAAGACCCCTAGGGATGGTGTTTGTTTTGAGATGAATCACTTCATTCCCAAACAGGGTTTCCTTCCCATCAATTTTTGTTACAAATGAGCCAAAATCAATTTCTTGGCTCTCATACTGATCCACACAATGCAAGATTTTTAGTATGTCTATGTCATCATCAAACGCTTTCCAGTTACAAATATTATTAGGTATTGTAGGCCTGGTTTGTACTTCTATTTGTGAGATTCCACCAAAAGTGACATCATCCAATTTGACAGCTATATTTGCTAACAAGTCAACTTTAGCATTTTCTCCTCTTTCAACCCATTCAACGCCAAAAGCACTAAATCCCTCAATAGTATCCCACACTGCATTTTTGTATTGCCTAAGTCTTTTATCTTTAGTTGCAAAGAGGGATCTAATTTGGGAAACAACTAACTCATAATCTCCCAAAACTTTTAACATTTTAATACCATGCTTTGAAGCTATCTTTAGACCAAGTATGAGAGGTTTATATTTAGCAACATTGTTGGTACAATAAAATTGCAAAAGGAAAGAATATTTAAATGTTTTACCTTGTTGGGAAGTAAAGAAAATTCCTACTCCTGAGCCATCTTTGGAACAAGCTCCATCAAAATGCATTATCCATAAATCACCATCTGATGACATCTTCGGTACTTCCTTTTCAATAGGTGCAGATCGGATTTCTTTTGTTTTATCTTGCTCAGCTTGGAAGTTTTCCAGATCAGTTTCCACAAAGTTAATTCTAATGGGTTCAGGTGATTCTTCCACATTTTTAATCATGTGAGGGGCTCTTTTTTCCCTATCTACCTTGACATCTTTTTGTTCAATGGAGAATGTAGCAAAAGACAGATCACATTGTATACTCCCACCCATTGAAGCACTCCAAGGCCGGGATAAGAGCATGACATAAGTAGATGGAATATCCACCATAGTAACACTCATGTGTAGCTCTTTTAGGAAATGCTGCTAGTCTATATGTAACACTATTTATAATACCTATAATAGGTACTACCCTAGAATCCATTGCATAGCATTTACCATATGTACTGTCCACTTTTAATCCCATTGCATGCATTATTTTTACTGGCATCACATTGTTAGATGCTCCTGAATCGATCATGCAATTCCTCAAAATTTTCCCATCAATAATCAGACTCAAGAAAAAAGGATTGACATGGTTTGGATTAGCAATAATAGTGGTACCTAAGTATATTTGGGGACTTTCTATGATATTTTCTTCCACACTCTTTTGCTTTTCTTGATCCTCTTTTGATGTCACCTGATCAAAAACCACTTTACCTTTTCCACTTGTAGGAATATTGTTAATAAGTGCAACAATATTATCCTTATGTTCATCTATATGCATCATTTCCAAGAAAGGAACAGTAACCCTAACTTGCGAGAGTCCTTGAAACATCTCTATTGAAGTGTACATTGGTAATTCAGGAAAAACTGTGTTTTCAAAATTTACCTTTTCTTTTCCTTTGAGAATTTCATCATTAGAGGAGTGTTGCTTGATGTCCTTGATATTCTGGGCTATAGATTCATTCTTTGTCTTGGTCGTATCAACTTTCTTTGCCCATATCCAGGGATCCCTCATTTCCTTAGGCTTTGAAATGACATTCTTAGCCTCCAGATTGACATTTGTTCTAGTTACATCTTTTTCTTTTATGAACAGGCTGCAAGGCTTACCTGAATCACCTTGAATAGTTATGTTTCTCAATTGTATATTATTCCTTTCCCTTGCAACTAAGGAAATAGTGTATTTTTCAATTTCTTCATCAGAAGGTCTTCTCAAAATAGTGTTATCCACTTCTAGTTCATTCACAAAACAATCATCATTGTCTCCTTCATTCGGGAACACTTGTTGATGGTGTACATCATTATGTTGTCTCTGAATATCAACATCCATGCCACAAGGCTCATCATCTAAGGTATAATCATCATAGGCTAGATCAAATGGTCCTAATGATATATTTGTCATTGTATCCTGATCTAGGGGAGGTTGAGCATCTCCTTGATCATCTTGAGATTCTAACATATTTTGTGCTACTACACATTGTTGTGAAGAGTGAGGCATTCCGCATACTTCACACCAAGGTAATTTTTTTGTGGCTTTCAGAGAATGCTTCTGTAAAGGATCGGGTGGACTTGATTATTTCTCTAGTTTCCTTGCAGAGGTTTTCCATTATTCCAATTGGTATTATAGGGATAATCTTGTAGCTTGGGAGGCCTATCATTTCTTTGAAAATGAGAATTGTCATTTTTTACTTGTTTCTGCAGCAGGCTAAGGACTTGATCTATCTTTTCATCAGCAATAGTAGGTTTACCAACCTTTTCAGTTTGATTCTTGGTACCTTTAAAAAATTTAGGATCTTCCCTTCTCCCTGCTTTACCAGAAGCTCTTCTATTATTTTCAATGTTCACCGCCATCTTATATGCTTTCCTCAAATTTTGAGGATCTTTATCTCTTAATAAATAGCACATTTTAGCATCATAAGCATTACAATACACAACTAAACATGCACTCTCATTAGGCCTCAAATATGTAGGAACTCTTGTCATAGCCTTTTGGAAACGAGCATTAAACTTAGTAACCAGTTCATTATGCCCTTTGGTAATGTTATTGAAACCATCTAATTTAAATCTAGGGTCAGTCTGATCCTCGTATTGTTCCTTGAAAACTTTTCAAAAAGCATCTCTGGAGTCGATACTAGCATCAGGTAACCCTCTATACCGATCCCTAGCATATTCAACTAATGACTGCATAAAATATTTTATTGCTAAATCATCATCCCATATTTCAAAGTCTTCAACAAAGCCTTGAAAAGCTTCCAAATGGTCTTCCCCACTAAAAGCATTATTACCAGTGAATTTTGGGAGATGCTTTCGTGCATTATCTAGAACTAGATTAGGATATCCCCGAATATTGCCAAAACATAATTTTTTGTATCTATCAATTTGGGGTGCTCCTCCACCACGTCCAGTTCTGGGGGTGTTGTGTTGCTCAATATCTTTCTTATCATCCCCCTGTTTACCCTTATCACCACTACCTTGTTGTTTATCCTTTCCAGTGCTTCCCTCTTCATCCTTAGAGTAAGAACTGAAGTTTTTATGACCACCTCACCCACCTTTAGGAATTTCCTTCTCATAATTCTTGCTCAACGACTCACTCTCGCTCTTTCCTAAACCAGAAGCTTGGGGAGTGGGTATAGATATCTTTAAGAAGGCTATCTTTCTTTCCATCTTAGCATTAGCAGCTTCTATTTCGACTCTCCTCAGATCAGCCTGCAACTGATCATTTATTAGTTGCAATCTTAGGAGCTCAGGATTTTGAGGACAATCCGATGGTCTAGGATTAACTTCATTATTTGTTTCATCACTAGTATTAAGATGGCTTCTATAATTTGGAAAATTATAAGCACTTTTCTGAGGCTGGTCAACATGAGCTTTCCCATGGTCTACAAAGGTTGTCTTCTTGGATCCAAAAAATGGATCTGAAGTTCTGGTAGCTGATATGGAAGGGTTACATGTGGGAGTAGCAGAAGTTCCAATAGAGACTGTTACTTTAGAGACTTCTCAAGCCCTATCAACAGCTACTTTACCCACCTTTTCCTCAAATTTTTTTCTCTTAGCTGCTTCTTCTCTCATCTTTTCAACTTTATTTTTTTGGGCATTCCTTTCGGACTGCTTAGTTCAGAATCTCTCTAGATTCTCTCTTCTTATTTTATCCGTATTATCCTCTACCGCCTGCAACCTCTTTTCTTCTTCAATTAAGGTTTGCATATCCTTGTCTATATCCATTTCATTCTCAAGGAAATCTCCTACCTCACTTGGAGTAGGAGTATATTAAGGTTGCTCTGCCTGTTCTTCATCTTGAAACAAAGTTGTTTCCTCATTCAAAGAGGTCCCTCATGGTTTGAAATTTTTTTCGGTAAAAACAGACATAGTACCAGGTGTTGTAGCTTTTGGGAACTACTTGTCTTGTTCCTAAAATCCCCATCATTCCTCCTCTTTGGATATATCAGCTTCAACTTCTCGAGCCATTTCAAAAGGAAAACTACCATGATCCATTTGAGACACAACAACTTCTGAGGAATCTCCACCAATAAAAGCACTATTTATTTCAACATTCAAAGTAGGAGAAGAGACGATAGGAGATGAAATAGACTTACTTGGGTTATCATTTATTTTTACCCATTTCTTGGCCTGTCCCGGTTCGAGCGCTCCGGGTTCTTTTTTGTATAGATTCTAGTCTTCTTCATGATCTTTGGTGTACGAGGACTCTCCTTTGCATGTTGTTGTTTGTACTTTGTATGAATTGTTGTGTTTGAGATATCAGAGTCACCACCCAAAATATTGGGAATTATGAAGTGATTGCACTTCGCTTTTGCACTCGTGACTTTAGACAAGAGTTTGAACATTACCCGACACACTAACACAGAACTTAAGAAAACTAGGCACATGTGTCGAATATGAAAAATTAGGAACACAATTTAAACCAAGTATATTGTAACAACTGACTCTGACAAAACAAGTTCTGCACTAGAGACCTTTCATTTGATAGTTCCCCATAAGAGTTGCCATTTTGTTGGCACTTTTTACTGCAACCCATATGCATTTCCTAGAAGCTCCTATGAACTTGCCACATTCAATAATAAAAGACTAGGAACAATATGGCCAACTTAACAAGAATAGAAATAAGGCTAATTATCCTAAACTTCGGACTCTGTAAAATCCAGGAGGGTATTCCCTAACATGTTCTCTTGACATATAGAATTCAAATGATTCACTTGCACATAGGTAAGCAACAGATAGATCCCCAATTTATTGTTAATGGATGAAATCCTTTAAGAAATTGGCTATTCCTCAAAAAGGCTCAGATCCAATTAACATAGAATTTTGAACTCAACTTAAAGTAATTTGATAGGAAATGTTTGAGTAAAATATCCTAAGGCCATAACACAAAACATGCGAGAATAAAACATAATCAGAATTTCAGTGCCATATCTGAACGCATGGAGTCAAAAGAGAAAACTAAACTATAGGGTAAATTTCATTTTGAGCACTTATGATCTATTATGAATTGTATTACAATACATATGTCTATACCTAATTTTATTACTTCTTTATGAATCTTATTTGTTATGTTGCATGAACTTACAGATTAACTGAAGTATTTAACCAATCCTTTGAACCATAGCTATAGTTAAACATAATTCACAGTAAAGAACAAATGAAGATCAAAGAAAATCATCTTGGATCGATATTTTATTAATAATCCATGTAACATAACACAATAGGAGAGAAAATAAACTCTAAATATTCACAAGTTTTATACAAACATGCTCAAAAACCCCATGATTAACAAAGTTCTCTAATTTGAATCAAAACCTTAAAACCTGGACTTATAATTCATACTCTTTGTATCACTAGAATCTTATTTCTCGTCTTTTGGATATTTCAACAGACCTCTCTCTCAGCCCAGAATTCCCTTTTATAAAACAAGGGAGCCCAAAAGCTTTAGGCCGGAGAGTACACATGTAATTTCCAGCATATGGATATCAACATTTTTGCATATCTCATGTGTTTGAAATATCATTATATTGTTCATCTAATCCTTCCAAACCTACAGGGGTTTGACTTCACCCTGACTTTGCAAAATATGCGGTAATGGGGTCAAGTCCTTTCCATCATATACATCTTTTAATAATTTAATCTTGGATTCCATAGGGACGAAAAATCCTTGAAACTTCTGCTCAACAATTCCTTTGACCAATTGATATGTTGCTATAACCGTAGGATATTTATCACCATGTTCTTTTGCCCCTACTGCCATGAATTTCAACCTCTACATTCTAGGGCTCCATTTGTTTAGCAATGGGATGGCAAATTCTTTATCCCTTGGAAACATTTTTAGTGCTTGCAACACTAGGACATAATTTGCATGAACACTGTTTAGCTTACTCTGGACCCTTATGTTTAAATGTTTCAAAATAGTATCCACTATCACTGAATTGCTTCTTCTTGTTGCATCCCGGATTTGCTTTACCATCTCCTTATATTCTTCAACCTGATGAATCAGTTTCTCCCTAGAAAAACCCCTTCAGGGCTAGTAGCCCTCTCAATTGCAATAGGCACTTGTCCCATATTATATGGAACAATAGCCAAAGATTGTGCTTGTGCAGGGGGTTGAGACTGTTCTACTGGTGGGTCAAAAATAGTGCGGCTAGAACTGGCCTGCCTTTCAGACCTCATGGTATCCATTTTTTGCTTCAATAAAGCCAGTTCAGTTTCTAACTCTGCTACCTTTTCTTGACTCTTATTATAGCCAATAATAATGTCATTATATTGGCCTCTCAGAGTATCCCGGTCTTTGGTCAAATCTTCAACAGTTGCTCTGGTGAATTAGGCAACATTCACGACCATATCAGTAGCTTCCAATGCTGGGGTGTCAACAACTCTCCTCACAACCAAGTGACCATTGAAGTCAGATGGTTCTGCAACAATTGGTTTTTTAGAGCCAGTGGATAGGGACCAGATTGCCAAAGCATCACATTCCTCACTAAAGGTTGATCCTTTGAGTGCTACTGTAGCCTCCTCTTCAGTAGCAAGAAGTGGCTTATTAGCCCTTCTTACTATGTCAAACACCACAACATCAGCAATATCCCACTCAGGGAGTAGCAATACTCCACTTTTCTATACCAATGCTTGGCCCTGCTTTGGTGTTATTTCTTTCAATTTGTCTCTCATCTATTCTCTAACCTTAGCTTGAATTACCTTCTCTAGGAGCTCTGGATGCAGACTTCTCTCATGTGTCACCTTCTCAGCATATAATGCAGTATGTGCTCTCCATACAAAATATTTAAAAGCACCAATTTGAATAAAAGAGTCATCCATCATGAACTCTCTGCAGGCTTCTATTCTCAAGTCATAATTGCTTGTTATTCCTTTGAATTCATCTTTTCCTAACCTCAAAGTAACTGCACCTGAACTTGTTGCAATGTCAATTGGGTTTGATGGAATTTTCCGATGCATATAATCTAGAGTTACAATAATGTCATCATGATCATCATCATCAAACTCGACAACCCTTGTTCCTTCAATCCTCTGCCTTTTTGGGGATAGTGAGGGAGCCTACTCTGAAGACCTCAGGGGAGAAACTAAATCAACAATATTTGGCCCTGATTTCCCTGAAGAAGATGATGCAATATTTTTAGTGGCATCTTCAACCCTACTTCCCCTTCTTCTAGAGAAAACCTTTATCTTCTTTTGGGGCTGATAGGTAGGCCTCTCCTCTAATGTTACCTCAGGGTATTCCTCGGTAGTTTGTGATTTTCCCCTTTCCTCCACAATCCGTTCATCCTTTAAAATCCCTACCACTCTCAAAGTTATCAAGAGCATACATTGTCCTGCTAAACTCATCTTTGACAGCGGGTACGGGATCAAAACTAGGTACTTTCTCCTATTTACTTCTCACCATTTTAGAATAGGCAATAAACATTTCCTTTCTCTCATCTTGTAAATCTTGATTAAAAATATTTTGGATAATGTCTTCAAGAAAATAAAAATAGTGGATAAAGATTCCAGTCTGATGCGTTGCCTTGATCTGGGAGATAAAACCCTCAGGATCATGATTCCTAGGGCTTATAGTCCTGAGCCTATAAGACTTGATCAATAAGTATAAGTCCTTCAACCCTCCCTTTGTCATGAAAAAATCGGCAAAAACTATATATTCAGGGAAGAACGACCCCTTCTTCTCTTCTACTAGAAAATGGAAATTCTGAGCAGCTCTCAACTGCCTCATGATTTCTATGAAACCCATTCTAAGGGGCACCTCCCTTGGTAGAACATACAGGGTGACATTGGTGCTGAAAACCTTGAAGATTGTTGTCTTGTGATAGGGGATAATATCTCCCCAGTTATGCGTTAAATTCAATTCAGGTCTCCTCTCCATAGGCCTCAGGAAATCATGAATTTCCTTTGGAATCTTGGGGGAATCAAAGACCAGGGCCTTCCTTAACTTAGACCCAAAAGTATTATGGAATGTCACATAATCAAACTTGTGATCATGCATGTCCAGGCTGCTAGTCCAATATTGGACAGGCATCTCAATATCACCTTCTTTCTTCTTTAATTCCATATCCTTTTCAAACACAGTTTGCCCCCTATACAAAAACATATGGATTAGCAAAGAAAACCGCTTGAATCCAACCCAATTCTTCCCTTGCTTTAAGGTCACCAGACCTAAGTGCATTTTCTCTGCCAGGTAAGTGGAAAAATCATATATCACGTTATAACCTTGGTGTTGGAGGTTTATAGCCATATACATCACTTTGATAGGCAGGGTCTTCTTCAAATTAATCCCCAGGACCTGACATAACGCACAAAAATTCTTCTTGAAATGGATGGCGAAATAGTCTACTGGAAAAGGTTCAAGTTCATTCCTCCCAATTACCACCTTCTTCTGGTTCTTTCCTCTTCCCGACACAGCCAAATGGGGTATCAAAAGGGTTATTCTGAAAAAACCTTTGGTGTTTTTATACTCTTCTTTGAAAACCTCCAGGTTGACAAGGAACATATCTTGACTCCATTCGTGCAAACTGAAAATCTCAGTGATTTCCTCTTTGGTTATTTTGATCATTTCCTTACCAGCATATGTTTTGACAATTCGGGCCACAGGGTTGTACCTCTTAGCAACATCCTTCATTAGGTCTATATCCTCATAGAGATTAGGTACCACCAACTTACCCAGGTCCAACCTCCATGGATTACATAAAGGGACCACCAATTTTTTGTTCCCAAACTAGTTGGAAAACAACTGCCACCCAGTATATGCTAATTCAACATCTCGAATTGCACACTGCTTGTCTACTAACCCTTCCAAAAGCAAAGGCCCGTAGAACAATATATTTCCCTCCCCCTTCTTTCTTGTAGAGGGATTTAGTAAATCAATAACATCTTGGGAAAAAGACCTGGTCGTAGCTTCAGAACCAATAGTTTGTGCCATGGGCGCCATTTATATCAGATAGATAACAACCTAAACTAGGGTTTTCTTATTTTCAAATGGCCGACAATTGCAATTCCCCCCTTATATCTTTAAATAGCAAGCACCTTACAATTCTAAAATTCTTAGCAATTGTCTACACCAACTCTTGAAACAAATGTACGCAAGCAATTCTTCTACAATGGAAAATGAAGCAATTGCAAACTCTTTCTTAAGGAATCGCAAAACCTCTAAAATCATAAGAAAATGGCATACGGGAACTTACGGTTTTGGTTTGCAGAACGCTGAAGGTAATGAGGTTGGATAATCGCAATAATGGCTTGCCTGTCCGGCACCAGATAATCCTTCTTTCAGCGTAGCAATACAACATGGAAATAGCAAATCTGTTGATCTTTTGACATTTAATTATGGGCGCAGAGTCGAACTCGACCATTACTATTTACTCGCGCGAGATAAAATGGCTATAGTACAACACCAGTATATTTTGAATTTGAGTCGTTGATCAAAAACAATGTTGGCTAGGAGAGTGGCTCAAATTAAGTCAAAATAGTTTGAAAAAATCCATGTCCACTCTCCAGTCACCAAACGGGTAGGACATTCACCTATCAAGCACTACATCAACACAAAACGGGCCCCACCTTTGTTACCAATGCACAACATTGGATCCCACGTGTCACCAAATCGCACACCTCACAACATTATTGAAACTACAGTTTTAATTGTGCGAGGTCACCAAGGTACGGCCACGATGCGTTGGTAATCAAATAGTTGTCAACATCAGCCTCCATCATCGGTCAGGGAGAAAAACTGGTCTCCACCATCAAATGTGACATATGGTAGCATCTTGCATGCCTCGCACCATATTTGTGATGTTAGCAGAAACCTTGCGAGGTCTGCGAGCAACAGTGAAGATTAAAATCGCGTCATCCAATGGCCGTGCAATCTACACTTGCGAAAAAGGTTTTTCTTTTAGGAAGGGACCGACTAGGTGGATGGGAAAATGACCCTCAAGGTCAAAAATATTATTTAGAGGTTTAATCTAACATAATTCAATAGCCCGACACTATGAAAATATAATAAAGTCATGACCAAAAAGGGATAAAAAACCACTTAAGTGACCGACCACCATTAATAACAAGTCAACGTTTGAAAATAAAACCCATGACCCAACCACTCAGATCCAAGGACAAAACATACCTACAAGGGGAGAAAATAAAATCTCCACCAAGATACATTCGCATGTAATTGTAAATTAGATGAAATCCTTCCAGAATCTGGATATTTATTTAGCAAATAATCACCTAAAGTAGAGAATGGACAACCTCAATATGGAACATTACACAATTTTGAGTGATTTCTTTATGAATTTGTTCTTTGAATGATAGGGCTAACTCAATGACTTCAAAGTTAGCCAAAGCAATGGAACAGTTCCTTATCCAAGGGCCATGAACTCAAATTTTAAATAGACAGTAGTATAACAACAACCAAACTTAGTATTATAGACTATTGCAATATTTCATTACTATAAAACAACTCAAATATCCAAGACAAAGACTACTTATCAAATCCTTGTTGGCAGATGGTCAACACTCCACTCGGGATTCATGACATGGACTAACTGCCTCTCATGGATCCGTTAACTTTGGTGGTTGTATAGGGCATTAATAGGTTGACCTTTTGGTGCAACGATAATTGTGGGGCCAACAATTGGTATCGGAGCCAAAGGTGTCAGGTTCAAATTTTATTGAGTAACATTGAGGGGGATATTGTTGGCAGATGGTCAACACTCCCGTCAGGATTCATGACATGGAATAACCGCCTCTTGTGGATCCATTAACTCTGGAAGTTGTATCAAGCATTAAAAACTCGACCTTTTGGTGAAACGAAAATTGTGGGGCCAACAATCCTCATATATAATTACACAAACCCATTATTTCATCAGAGAAATTTAATTAATTCCTTGAATTAATGAAAAGACATAACCATACATTCAATCGAAACACAAATAAAGACCAATCAAGATATCCTTGATCATTTCATTTATAGTTCATGTAACAGATACATAAGGAGAGTATTTGCTTCAAAATTTATACTATCTCATTCAAATGCTAGTATTGTTATAAAACATTATGCCTATTACAAGACTCAAGTTCAACCTAAGACTTAACTCTAACTCCATTTATCTATGCTTGCATTACAAAATTCTTTACATGAGATAAAAAATCTATCAACCAAAGACCTGTATAATTGGCCTTGAATTCCGTTTTATAAGCATAAGGGAGTAAAAAAGCTTCAGGCCAAATTGTACATTTTGTCACATTTACATTTGACATTCATTTCATTTACATTTCAAACATCCCAAAAGTAGTTATATTTGTAATTCAAAAAGAGGGAAATTCATATGACACAAAATCCCTTTCACTTTTATTGAAGAAGACAATTCCCGCCCTCCAAAGTGTTTCATTTGTCATTATAGCAACACCAACCATGAGGAAAACATATTTTCCAAATGAATTTAAAAATGTTGGACAAAACATAAAAGAAATAGAATGAAAAAAATTCACATCCATATTAGCATACATGTCATCATCTGACCAAGAGGAAATAATTTTTTCAATACTTCATCAAACGCTTAATCTGTGAACTTTTCAAGCCATGTATTATATTCCTCCTTAGTGGGCCCTTGTGTATCCAAAAATCTTTGCACTTTTGAGACATGCACATTGTACTTGGAATCCATTAATATTCTAGCCTCTTTCACAAACACATGCATACTCACCTCAATCTTAGTCATCTCATCAATACAAGCATTTAACATTGTGTAGTCTGCAATACTAATAGCCTCCTTAGCCTTGGGGAGGATATTTTTTATTTATTCCTTCCATGAATTGAATTCCTTCCTTTCCTCATCTTCATTCAGAATCTTTGGCATCCCACTTTCCTCCATATCTCTAAACATCTTTAGTTTTCTCTGGAGATGAACACCAATCTTACCATGGTATGTTGATATTTCCCCCAAAAAATCTACTGCCTTTAGAAAATCTAGGATATTTATTGGAGCTTCAGGATCATCCTTCATGTTTGGCATCATTTCCTTAAGAGATCCAGCTCTTGCACTCCATTTACTCTTGTCATTCTAAAAGGAATTTTGAACTTGGATGTATCTTTTGTGGGCTTCATGAATGCTTTTATATGCCTCCCAAATAGTATCAGATTTTTGTACCAACTTAGAAACCATGTTCCTCAAGATACTATCAAAAATACCATCAACAACCTTTGCAATTTCTTCCTTAGCTGTCTTGACATTGTCCTTTTCTATTTTCAACTCTCCTTTTAGCTGGCTAATCCTCAACGATAAAGTCTAATTGTCTTGTGATGATAACTTTGAGAAAAAAGGAGGAGAAGTCAATGCCCTCAGTGATGGACCTACCTATGCAATAGCCTTCATTTTTTTATATTCATCTAGGAGAGAGTTGTAACTTCCAAAAAATTTATCATACTTCTTCTAAGAAATATATGCAGTATTTGCACTCAACATTGCAGCATGCACAATCAATTTAGTAGCTTGAATGGGAGTAATATATGTAGCTCTTTTCACTACAACAACACCTATGACTTCTTCAATTTATTTTACCACCTTAGGCTTCCTTGTGTTTGGTTCCATTGACCAAATTGCAAGGGTATGCAACTTGGGACTAAAACTAGATCCAAAAACTTGATTGTCAAAATGCAACTCAGATACAGATGCCTCTAGATCCTTCGCAATTCCATATAGTGTAATGGTGGAAGTGAGAATCAACCCTAGAAATAACATCACACCACTATATTTGAAAATATTCCTAACTTCAACAGGATTAATTGTTGCTATTTCACTCATTATTTTCTCCTCATCTACCTTCTCTGCCTCTTCTTGCAATGAGGGGTCCATACTAGCCTTTACATCTTCAATTTTGTTGATTTATTGGCTCTTAAAATCAATAACTATTTCGTTAAATTCTTTATTTTGAATAAAAAAATCATCAACAATAAATTCCTCACAGGCCTTCAACCTAACATCATCATCAGCCCCTTCATCATACTCCCATTTGAAAACACCATCCTCTGGAATATAGGGATCAATAGCATCTCTTATAGGAGGGAAAGGAAATATCTTTTCCACCTCTTGGTCACTCGTCACATGCTCAATAGATTGATCTTCTCCAATCAATTTTGTAGTTGAGTACTCAACTAATGGGCTAGTTACCGACCCTTCACCAATTTCTAAAGATTGTTCTTGAGTACCTTGAGCCTCTTTCTACTCCTTGACCACTTGAGCTTTCTCTGTAGCTTCCTTGATCTTCACAGTGCATTCATCATTTTGAAAGTCCTTTAATTTGGTCATAGCCTACTCAGACAGATTCTTAATTTCATCATAAGGACTTAGAAAGAATGTATTTTTCTTCATTACATCCTCCTCAATGTCACAAATTGCAATCCACTCCTTCTTTCTTGAGGTCACAGCAACATCTGTTGACAAATTTCTGATTATATCATTGGAACCTCTGAAAATGATGGAAGAGCATGATTAAGTGCTATCACACCTAATTTCAAAGTGATTCCATTCAAGGGATAACCCTAAAGATCTCAATGCAAAAGAGAAATAAATCTTATAGTAGGGTTGTTCTAGGGGCTGAATATGATCTAATGAGGGGTTCACCACAAATTTTAGACTCGGAAAAGATAATGAAATGCAAGATGTAATACAAAACATTAGTTGAATACAAACTAACACTAAGTGAGCTAGAAAAGTGAGTGAAATGCAAAAAAAAATTGTAAAACAGAATGTTTGTAGCTAGTAAACTGGAGAAGGCTGAATGGAGGTTTCAATCACTAGAAATTCTACTTTCAAGGCTGATTAGGACTCATTTTCCAAGCTAGGTGAATCAGTCCTATTTCTAGGAAACTGGGCAGGAATAGGTTTCTACTAAAAGGGTATCCAGATCTGCAAAATCTTGAAAATGTACTAGAATGGGGACTCATTCGCTAGAAGTGGTAAATCAGTCCAATTGAGATTTTTTGCAACTTTAAAAGTTGATTATTCTCTTCTTTGTCTGCTCTACTCTTCCTGATTGGTTTCTAGATCCAAAACTTCGATTTGCAACATGTAGGTGATCTACAATGTTCTCCAAGGCTTGATGACAACTTTGACAACTTTGAATGCTTGACAACTTTTCTCCAATCTTTCTCCTTATGAAATGTGCAACCTAGACCTATAAACCACACATAAAGGAGAGGGAAAAAAATTTGTTGGGTTAGTGGATAGGGGTTTTCCTTGGTCAAACCCCTTGTTGGTAATTAAACCTTTAAATGAAAGAAAATATGAATGGAGAATGATGAATGAACAAAAGAAAATGTTACAATTCACCAAACCCTAGCAATAAGGTGTTGCAAATATGCTTGAATTGGCTGCAAGATGTGGTTCTTGAATCTTGCTTGAATGATGTTGATCTTGTTTGAAACACTTGCTTGAATCATAAACTCTACATCACAATCGTTAGCATAATAACAAACATGATATATGGAATCCTTGACATGATGATTGGAACTTGAATGCTGCTCTAAAATGCTTGATAATCTACCCTTGAATGATCTTGAATGCTCTTGTGAATTCTTAATGATCTCTTGAATTCTAAGTGAGAATATGAGTGAAAGAAACTTGTATTTAAACTCAATTAAGCAAGAATTCACAAAATTACAACACTACAAGCCGACATCAGATCTAGGAGAATAAAATCCCACCAAAATTTGAACTGAATTTTGATTTTGGCCCACATGGGACTCTTTTTCCCAAGGTGGTGAATGAGTCCCATCAGGAATAATGTACGAGACAAAAAACCAAAAGTGCTTAGAAATGTGTGAAAGTTGGTTTGGGGCCAAAATATCTAGCTGGGACCCATTTTCCCAAGGTGGCGAATGAGTCCTAGATCCCTAAATCTAGGAAACACAAGACAAAAACACCTAAATTATGATTGGTTACTAATTGGTGTTAGGATTATCCTCAAAAAGATGTAATAAATGAGGCTTGTGGATGAAAAATAGGGCCAATCAAAGCATAAGAAATCCCAATTATTAATGAAAAACCTAGATAAGTGTGAATGTGTGTTACAACACTTTACAACACTCCAAATAAGGAAATATTAAAGTTTATTTTGATTAAAAAGAGGTTTATTATGATTAATTATTTGATAAAACCTTAGAAAAGTGTGAAAGTGTGTTATAACACTTCACAACACTTTTGCAAGGTACCATTAAAATTAATTAGTTCACAAGGTCTCAAGACTTAATGTGAATGTGTCAATCACACTACAACACTAAATCAAGGCAACATCAAGCCAAAATCGCAAGGAGGGCATAAACAAGCCAGAAAAAGTAGAAGGGTTACTTTTTCGGTGACTACAATCATCAGTATACAAAAAATGATGTGGAAACCCAAATAAACCTTTTCTTCTCTTTTTTGCATTTAAAAAATGCTCAGGGTCATAGTTTCTTGCCTCATCCATAGGCATTCTGAGGTTAACATTTTTCCAAATTTATCATATAACCTTCCTTAGCAGTAGAAATAAAGTAACCAAAGGAGCATTGTGGAGTTATCACAAAACCTTTTCTATTATTTATGAATTGTTCTTTGTCCATACTGTCTAATTTTCACATGATTTCCATAAAATCCAATCTGTCAAAAATATACAAAGGTAGACAATGTGGTGCAACCCTGGCTCCATAAACTCTAATCAGAGCGTAATGTGAGTGTAGGAACTAGTCACCCCAATTATGAGACACATTGGATCCTTCTCTAATCTCATGTAGGTGAAAAATATCCTTTATGACCCTCCAGACTTTGGATATACGCTCTACTCCCAAGCTCTACATGATACTAACCTTGAAAACATTATAGAAAGCAAGATAATTGGAATGTGGGCAGTTCTGATCCCAAATGAATGTCCACATTTGCACAAGAAAATAATTTCCATCCTCATAATTTTTCCTCAACCTCATAAACCTTTTCCATTTCTCCTACTCCATCCATAGGATCATATGCATCAACAAATAATAATCAAGAAAAGATAGAGGGGCTTTCCCATCCTTTAATTCAACCAACCCCTTATGCATGTATTTTGTAATATAGGCTGCATAATCAAATCTTTTGTTTGAATTCTAGTTCTAGATGTCTATGATCATTACCATCAATGCAATGGTTATTCTATCATCAAATATCTGGGCTAACACCTAATCCAAACAATAGTATGTATTGTTAAAATAATTTTCAAACTCATCACAATCAAATGGTTCAAAATCCTTAGGACCAAATGATATGTCTTTCAACCCCTTTTCTTTTCTCCTATGCCTAGGAAGTACATTTTTTTTGTATCCATAATTATTTTTCTCATACTCATGGCATAATTCGGAAACACTAAGAGTTTACCCAACTAACCCCTAATTTCCTCAACCAATTTAATTCAATCAAAATTCACATAAAGAAGTGCAAATATTGCTTACCCGAGAAAAAAATCACCTTCAATTCTCTACAACTCCTTCACTAAGATCCCTTATGCTTTCTCGTACTTTGAATTAATGAAATTGTGAGGAAGATGGACCAACTACCTTCTTTATGGCTCAGGAATGGAGTGGTTTCACCATTAATGTCTGAAAGAAAGATTGCGCAAGTGAACTAACACTTTAGCCATTTAAGTTTGAATTTTAGTCATTCATCATTCTGATTTAAAACTTCATCTACAAACATCCTTCATCCTCATGATTTACCCCTTTTTTTTCAATGATGTCCTTTTGATGTTCCCACATTGCCCCTTTTGTTTTTATCACTTTTTTATTACAATTGTGAGGAAGATGAACCAACTACCTTCTTTATGGCTTAGGAATGGAGTGTTTTCACCATTAATGTTTGAAACAAAGCTCACACAAGAAAACTGACACTTTAGTCGCTTAAGTTTGAATTGTAATTGTTGATCATTCTAATTTAAAACTTCATATATGGACCTCCTTCATACTCACGCTTTACCCCTTTTTCTTTTAGTGATTTCCTTTTGATGTTGCCATGTTGCCCCTTTTGCTTTTATCACTTTTCACTTCAAGGCCATCGCTCATCGCTAATTCATCCTTAGCTTACTTGAATGGATCTGTGATGCTAAAGAACCCGATGATGGGAGTAATATTCCATTGAATATCCCTTAACCCCTCCATCACTCATTACCAATGTACTCTCCATGCCTCCATCTATAACTAGGATTCTTTGAGGTAAAGCGATGGGCGTAAGACTTAATTCTCACATCGCTCATCATCGATACTCCTTTTCTTTCATTTACACCATCAGTGACGTGAACAATATTGGCAATGAAGTCCTGGCTATTGGATAAAATCACTTTCCCTTGACACTATGTTCCTTTTATTGCTCATCATTAATTGGGAAGCCCTTTAGAAGGAACTTCTAGTGATGCCTTGGACTCTAACAATGAGAACATGTATTAGCTCTTTCAACCCTCATCGCTAATTCACCTTACAATAGCCGGATCACATTAGCGATGGAAGGATTTTAGCAATGGCTTAAGATTTGGCCACATGTCTCAGTAGTAAGATACATGGTTATAGTAGGCCTTTCTCCCAACAACAAATGGATTGGAAATACAACACTTTAAAATAATAGAGCTACAAGTTTCATCGCTCATCGCCAATTTGAAATTGGAAAATAGGACACAATGTGTGATAGGCAATGAGTCAGCGATACAAAGGGTTGTAGTGTTATAACACATTGCTAATTCAGAAACAAGATTGTTAGGGAAATCAATGATGGAAGGTTAATGATTAATACAAGGTAAATAACTTCACATCATGCGTCGCTAATAGGAAACTTGAGGCCTTACACCTACCTACAATGTGAAACAAAGTAGCAATACATAGAAGAAATGATACATTTCTCATCACTAATACAAGGCTAGCAATCACAAGGCTATTGACAATGGGTGATGCACTGAGTAGTAAGTGATGACTTAAGTGGGAACATTCTGCATGTGCTTATAATTCATTTTATGAAGGGGACCAAATGGGGAATGGAAGTGCCAATGACATAAGGTGAACCCATGACAAGAACTTAGGGTAAATGATGAATAGTTGGAAACTTAACCATAGGAAAATAATAATGTGAGGGAGCTATTTCAAAATGATCGTGAGATGGTAACCCTAGACACAAGGTATAGGTTAAAACATGGATACCAAAGACTCAGGTTATTTTTAAATGATCGAAAATCGACCACAATAGGTCAATGGAAAATTAGACCAAAACAACAAGGATTAAGATGAAAGGAAAATATGGTAAGAAAAACCAACCCCCTAGAATAAAACCCTAAACTCTTGTGATATAAACCTTAACTAGTGACAAGAACAAGGTCAATGAGATAACCAAACAATTTTTCAGGATAGTGGAACATAAAATTTTGAAGGTTCCACCAATGGCTCCAACTAGGGATGCATGCCTCTTGTAGGTATGACAAGATTCTAGATCTCATGGCGAAGCAGACCAAGCACAAATAAAACCCAAGAACTAGGGACCTACCTAGACAAGGCAAGAAGTCCAGACCCAAGAAAAACTATGTAAAAAATATACATGACTTACAATGTACATTGAGCAAAACATATTTCAAAAGAAATATGGCTTCAAGAACTGTCCATGTACTCATAGTCAATAATTTCACCTGTCAAACTTTAGAGAAATTAGAATTCCTCACCATGTGTATTTGATATCAAATAAGGGCCCAACCACAGATCATCAAATTTTCCATGCTTTCCCTAATCTTCAGCTCTGACATTCCACATTAAGACCATAATCCCTATTTTAAAATTTATCATGGAAGCTCTTTTGTCATACA
The DNA here is from genome assembly GCA_007115665.2 of Sequoiadendron giganteum. Lineage (NCBI taxonomy): Eukaryota > Viridiplantae > Streptophyta > Pinopsida > Cupressales > Cupressaceae > Sequoiadendron > Sequoiadendron giganteum. Next base: position 116,980,578 of record CM021102.1, read on the forward strand.
AATTTTTAACTTGCATTTGTAGTTTTGCATTATCCTTTTTCTTCTTCTCTTCTCATCTCATCCACTTCAGTTAGGGCTTCAATTTTGTGTTGCATCTCATCACATAAATAACCATTATACTCCTAGATGAACTTATACATTTTCATAAAATTATTTTGAGGCAATCTTGCGGCTATACTAAGTCAAATGGAGAATGTCTAGTTGCCTTCTTAACTGTTACCCTATCCGCCCATAATTCCAACTTTAGCTTTGAATCCTAGGATCTTTTGTTCTTCTCGTTCACTCTTTTGATGGTTTTCGTAAGGATTTTATTACTTGATTCAACCTAGCCATTGCCTTGTGGATGACAAGGGGATGAATAAGATGCTTGGATCCCATAATTATTGCAGAAATATGTAAACTCATCAGATCTAAAACACATGGCATTATTTGAGACAATTTTTTTAGGTACACCAAATCTAATCAATATGTTCTCCAATAAAAAAAGTTAATCACCACTTTACTTTTTTCCCTTTTAGTAAGGATTTCCTCTACCCATTTGGTAAAGTAATTTGTGGCAACTAGAATCCATGAGTGTCAACTACTAGACTTGTCTGATATTTCACCTATGAGATCAATGCCCCATTGTTGAAATGGTGCTTGAACTGAGACAAGTCTCAATGGCAGATTTCCTAAGAACTTTATTTTCCTAGAGAATCTCTGGCAGGAATCACATGCTTTCACTAATTTATGTATATATTTAAAAAGTATGGGCCACCAAAATCCTACTCTTAAAACCTTATGAGCAGTGGTCTTAGCCATGTAATGTCCTCCACATACTCTATTGTGCATCTCATCCAAAATCTTAGCAGCTTGTGTATTATCAACACATTTCAGAAAAACTCCATTAGGAATCCTCCACCATAGTTCATCATTGATAATCACATATTTTATTGCTTGCAATTTTAGAATTCTCTTTTCATTGTCATCCAAACCCTCAGGGAATTGCATTGTTTGCAAATATTGGATAATTGTTTTGTACCATTTGTGGGTCTGTATGTCACAAACTGGTGACAACTCTACATAATCCACTTGATTAGCATCCAAGTTTGTCTCAGCCATTAACCTAGCTAATCCTTGGCCCCTAAATAGCCTAGGGATTTGAATGTCAATGTTAAACTCCTGGATTTTATTAATCCACCTCCATCTTTTACTCATGGCTTCCTATTGAGTAAATATTCTTTAACTACAACACTAGGAACATATGCAATGATTGTTGCTCCCACAGGATATATTCTAAAATTCTTTATTGCTTTGACTAATGCATAAGCCTATTTTTCTATCAAGTTTTATCTGAGCTTTGTAGCTTGCAAGTAATTTCTTAAAAACTGTATTGGTTTCTCATAACCCTCATCGCTTTTATGCAAGAAAACTCCTGCAACTGTGTGAAATGAAGAAAATGAGAAAAGTTGAAAAGGCTTTGAGAAATCTAGGGATTTCAGAATTGGGGCTTCCTTAATAGCCTGTTTGGTACTTTCAAAATATTTGGTAGGCTCTTCAATCCACACTACCTTTTCATTTTTCTTGAGCATCTTGGAGATATGACATGTGATTTCTACAAAATTTGTAACAAACCTTTTTATAAAATTGATCTTCCCAAAGAAAGATTAGATACCTTTGACATTTTTAGGCTGAGGGATCTTGTCTATCATAGCTACACGTTCTAGACCAATATGGACTCCTTCTTTAGAAAAAATATGCCCAAGTAGCTTCCCTTCCTTCACTCCAAACACGCACTTCTTGAGATTCAATGAGATCCCATACTCCAGTGCCTTCTTAAATACCTTCTCCAAATGCATACAATGATCCTCTTCTTTCTTAATGTATGCAGTCATATCATCCTAGTATACGTATAAAAACATGCCTATATAATTTGCAAAGGCTACATCCATGGCTCTCTAAAAGGTAGCCCCTACATTTGTCAATCCAAATGAAATTCTTACATAGACATATGTGCCCCATGGTATTGTAAAATTTATCTTTTATTGCTCAGATTCTTTGACTACTACTTCACTGTAGCCTGAAAAATCCATCCATCATTGATAGCATCTCACAACCAGTTACCTTTTGTATCATGGCTTCCATGTTTGGCAGTGGGTAATTTACCTTCAAAGATAACACATTCAAGTTTCTAAACTCAACACAAAGCCTAATGTCACCATTCTTCTTTTTGACTAGAACCAATTTTGAAATCCATGTTGAGTGTATGATGGGTTTGATGATCCAGCGTCTCTCAATTTTATGAGCTCCTCTTACATTTTAGGTTGTATTGTGGCATTTATTGGTTTGTGCTTTTTCCTAAAGGGTTTTGCATCAGGATTTAAAGGTATCTCATGTTGAAATAAATCTTCTCTATATGCCTTCAATTCATCATAAGACCATACAAACACATGCCTATATTTTCTCAACAAAGCAATCACCATTGCTTTGACCTGAGGTTTCATATTTTTTCCAATATAGATCTTTTTAGGAACACTTTTTGTACCTATATTTACTTCTTCCAAATCCTACCTGTGAGTGGATGTTGTCTTAGCATTGATTCTATCAGGGCCATCAAAAACCCTTTCCAAGGAAACTAATCCCTTTAGGATCTTATTAGTCTTCAACTAAATGATCTCATTTCACAACACTATTTCCTTACCATCCAATTCCTCTACAAAATCCCCAGCATCAATTTCTTGACCTTAATATTCATCTACACATTGAAAGAATCTTATAATATCATCATCATCATCAAAAACTTGTCAGTTCTTTATATTATCAAGAACTAAAGGCCTAATCTGCACTTCAACTTTTGAAATGCCAACAAAAGTAAAGTCATTAGGCTGTAGAGTAATATTGGCAAGTAAATATGCCACCTGATTGTTACTCCTATCCAACCATTCAATACCAAATGCATCAAAATGTTTTATTGAATCCCAAACAAAATTTATATATTGTCTCAACCTATTATTCTTTGATGCATATCTCAACCTAACTTAAGAAACAACAAGTTTTGAATCTCCTATAACCCTTAAATTCTTAATTCCATGTTTCTCAATTAGTCTTATTCCTAGCAGAAAAGCTTCATATTCAGCTACATTATTTGTGCATGAAAATAACAATGAAAATGAAATATTAAAAGTCTTACCACAATGGGAAATAAGTATCACCCCTACACCAACTCCTTCTTTTGAGAAAGCACCATCAAAATGCATGCTTCATAAGTCAACATTGTTTTCTTATTGCAATACTTCTTTCTCAAGGGGTGTAGGTTGTTTTTCCTCATCATCTTGTAGCTCTCCATCCCTCAAGTTATCCATACCAGTATCTACAAAGTGAATTCTATCTTCCTATTCCACAAATTCAATCATATGTGGGGCTCTTGGCTCCCTCACAAGCTTAAAATATTTTCCCATGATTGGGAATGTGGAAAAAGACATGTCACAATAAATGCTACCTCCCATGGAGGCACTCCACTTTCTTGACAATAACATGCCATATTTTGTTGGGATATCCACCACAACTATGCTCATAACAAACTCCTTGTCAAGAAAAGCAGTCAGCCTATATGGGTCATATTTAATCACTCCTATGACTAGGATTTCTCTTGAATCCATGGAATAACATTTTCCACGGGCATAATTAATTTTCAAGCCCATTTCTTTCATAATCTCCACTAGCATGATAATAGATGAAGCTCCTAAATCAGTCATACAATTCTTTAGAAGCTTACCATCAACAATCGAAGTTACATAAAATGGATCAATATTACTTGGGTAGGTTGTGATAGTACTACCCAAGTAAATCTGAGGGATTTCACCAATGTCTCCCTCCATTATTTCTTCACTAAATTGATTCCCACTCACTTGTGGCTGAGTAGAACCCCTTTCATCATCATAGTCTATAGTGGCACCATTGGTAAGGGTCACTGCCTTCTACTTATGCTCATCAATTCTCATCATCTCCATTAAAGGAATTGTCAACTTGAATTGGGAAAGTAGTTGAAACATGTCAACTAGATTATACTTAGGTAATTCATAAGGGACTACACTTTTCTCTTCAATTTGGACCTTTTGTTGTTCACCTTTATTTTCAACATTTTTTTTTTTGTTTTTTTTTCCTGCTCAACATTTGACTTTTGATTCTTTGGTTTAACAATTGGAGAGATAATATCATCACTTTTTTTGGTTGCATTATCTTTATTGGCCCAAATCTTAGGTGCCTTACTCTCCTTTAAACTTGACCAATTCTTTCATTCTAGTTCCTTGTTTCTCTGCATTTTTCTCTTTCACAAACATGCTACTAGGCTTGTCTTGGTCACAATTTACAACTCTATTTCTCAAACAATGAGTGTTTCTAGCTTGTGCTACCAATGCTATTGCCAACTTTTTATATTCCTCATCAAAGGATCTTCTCAAGGATACATTCATTTCATTTGTTTCCATAGCACAAAAATTGTACTCAATAGCCTCATCCTCATCGAGAAAAAATTGTTGATGATAAGCATCTAATTTTTGCCTTCGGCAGTCAAGATTTACTTCATGTGACTCTTCTTATGAAGAGCACCCTTCATCAGAAAAATCTGATCTATTCATAAACACATATACCTCCACATTATTTTCCTCAAGCGACTCAAAGTCATCTGACTGATTTTGTTCTTTAAACTATTTTGTCACTGAGCATGTCTAAGAAGCATGTGCTAGTTGGAAAACAATAAACCAGGGTGTTTCACTAGCAAAATTCATAGAAATTTTATGTAATGGGTCAGGGGGACTTTTCTTTGTGTATTTTTATAATTTTTTTGAATTCGATTTCCATTATGCCAATTTGTATTATAGGGATGGTCCTACAACTGAGGAGGTCTCTAATTTTTCTGAAAATTTGTCTTGTCATTTCTAAGCCCTTTCTCTTGCCTTGCAAGCCTATAACTGATGTCCTTCATGGAACTTACAACCTTAGCAATCGTGTCTTTGAGAGAAGACCCTTTCTCTGTAGAGTGTTTGTCTTCTTTCTTTGGGTTCTTAAAGATTTTAACATCATCCCTTCTCCCAAATTTACCTGATTCTCTCCTATTATGTTCAATATGGACTACCATCTTGAATGCTTCTCTCAAGTTTCAAGGATTCTTATCTCGTGGGAGATAGCTCATTTTTAATCAAATGTGTTACAATAGTTGACCAAGCATATATTATCATTGAGTCTCAAATCAGTAGGTAATCTATTCATGGCCTTTTGAAACCTTATATTGAAATCAACAACAATCTTGTTGGAACCTTTAGATATTTTATTGAATTCATTTAGGAGGAAGCTTGCATTTGTTTTATCACCATACTACTCTCTAAATATTCTCTTAAACTCATTCCATGACCCAATACTTTCTGTTGGCAGAGCTCTATACCATTATTTGGAATCTTTAGTGAGTGATTGCATGAAAAGCTTCATCATAACATCCTCACCCTCCACCTGAAAGTCATCCATTACATTGAAAAATTATTTTAAATGGTCCTCACCTCTTATTGCATTGTTGCTAGAGAATTTAACCAATGCAACCCTCATATCTTTAGGGAATTGGTTCGGGTAACCAGGAATCCAACAAAGAATAATTAATGGTATATATCCACTTGCATTGGCCTTTTGTTGAATCAATTTCTATGGTTGTTTTGAGGTTCATTGTTATCTTGATCACCAGATTGCTTGTTACCTTTCCCATTTCCACTTCCACCGCTAGATTAGGTATTGTTATTCTTTCTACCTCCACGCCACCACCTTGACCTCCACCACCACAACCACCAGGGATATTTCCACCAGATTTAGTGTTATGTGATTGGGGATCAGGAATAGTATGAATAGAGCTTGATGTTCTTGGGTCTGAGATATAATTTTTGAGGAATGCAATTTTCCTCTCAATTTCTACATTAGCAGTAGCAATTTCCATTTTTCTTAGTTCTTATTGCAAATTTTCATTGGCTAGTTGCAACCTTAATACTTCAGGGTTAGGAGGTACATTTCATGGACTAGATTTAGTTTCAACATTTGTGGTGGATGTATTAGTAGATGAAGTATTTGTATTTGTACTTCGGGTGGGTTTCTTAGGTTGGCCCCTATAGGTTTCTTTCCATGGTCAATTGGTTGAGATTTTTTAATCGTAGTAGAGGGATCTAATATTTTTGTTGTTGTGGAAAAAGTAGTATATGTACTTGCAGCAGAGGTTCCCATGCGAATGGTCACTTTAGGAGGATCGGGGCTCTCCTTAGCAATAGATTTAGAAGGATTCTCAGGGATTGGTCCTTCTTTCATTGCTTCTCTCATTTTCTCAACCCTCTTTCTTAAGTAATCTCTATCTATCATTTTTTCCTTTATTTTCTCCTCTCTTTGATTTTCTTGTCTCAATCCCAACTCCTTGAGTTTGATCTCTTCTTCATGCAAGGCTTGCATATCCTTTTTTATCTCATCTTCATCCTCTAGGAAAACATTAGTCTCACTAGGTTCATGATTTTAATAGGTGAGATTCATTGGTTCTCTATTAGAGGAATGATGTGAGGCTCTACTATAGGATCTTCCTCTGGCATTGAAATTATCATCATTGAAAATAGTAGTACCCCCAGTATTTACCCTTCTAGATGGGGATTCACCATCCTTATCATAGAATCTCCACAGTTCTTCCTTTTATATTAAAGGATTACAATACGGTTGGTTACCAAGGATTTCTCTAGAAGGAAAGCCTTCCCCATTTGTATTAGGCAAACAAAATTCATATGCTTCTTTATGAGCATTTTCATCATGAACATTTTTACTTAAAGTAGGGGATGCATTAGCAATATTTTTAGTAGACTTACTTGATTTAGTGTTCTTTTCTTTCCAGGATGTTTTCTTATTCTTTGCTATCTCGTATTCTAGTTTCTGCTTAGGATTCTTCTTCATCTGGTTCCTTGTTCCTTTCATGATTTTTTATTTCCCTTTACAATTGTTATTCTCTCCCTTTCTTTGGTTTCTTAACTTTGCACTGGCACAAGAGAATTGGGGGTTGCCACCCACAATATGGGGAAATAAAAATAGATCACACTTTTGAGAAACATTTGCAATTTCAAAGAAGACTTTCAACATAACCCGATAGGAAATGGGAAATGGAACCATAATTTGACTCACATAAACTAGATTCAACCTATGATGAGAATTGTCTCGAATTATTCTTCAAACAACAAAGAACAATGAATTTTATTTGACTTTCACTATACCAGACCTAACCTAGAGACATTGGACTAGCGTTGTCCCCAACGGAGTCACAAATCTATTGGTGTTTTTAATGAACCAAACTTGGTTTCATTAATTATCTATGAATTTTCCAAATCCAATGGTTAATAATTGTGAGGATTATCCAACGAATAGGTGAAATCTTGCCAGCCTTTCCCTCTGCACTTCAGGCTCTGCAAGACCCAGGAGGGTGATCCCTATAATGTATTTGATGATACTCTTGTGCCAATTACCAAATACATTGTTAATGTGAACCCCAATCCTATGCCTGCATAAGCATGACAAACACACACATTAGTTAGTTGATATACAAGATAAAAGAAGGATTCCACATGAAATCCATCTACTAACACTCAAACTATGAAAATGAAGAACAAAACAAGTAAATCCTAATTAAGTAAGCAAACTAGTGACCCCATGGGGGAATTGGTGCCGATTGGTGTGTCGAAATCAGCCCTTTCCCAACTCCTTTTGTAAGCTTGATGATGATTATTGAATAATTGAATCTCCTTGATGAGATTTTTGCATAACCTAACTATGAAACTATGAAATGATGAACATATGGAATTAAATGCACAAAATTAACTCTCAATGTCAAAAGAGTGACTTTGCATGATATTGTGGATGAAGATGAAGTTGAGTATAGTAAGTTGACTCAAATTGTGGATGTTAGAATTAGAGGAAGAGACTCTCATTTATAGATTTCCAAAATGGAAGAGAGTGGAATTGAGCAATGTGGGATCATTCAACATCCAATGGCCAAGTGCCACTTGTCAAGATGTGAATGGTTGAAGGTTGAGCACATTTTGATCAATGTGCATGATAAATTCTATGAGATTCAAATTTGAAATTTAAATGTGACATGTTGGAGGGAGAAAGAAATGGAGTTATAGTCACTTGGTTCAATGCACAAGGACATGTAAGAGGAGTGAATGCTTTGTTGGAAGTACCAAGCCTACTTGGATTTTGAATTCAAACTTGAGGGAATATTCCCTTTTTATGCCATGTGAGGGAAAATAGAGATTTAATAAATGAATTAAATCTATTTTCATGTGCAAGTTGCATTCTCTAGAAGATTTTAGTGATAGGGATTAACTTAATCAAGATTTGATTAATTTAATGAGAGGTTAGGTGATTTGACCATTTTGACTTAGATTTTAAGATTGATTTAAATCAAAAATGAGAGGAAAGATTAATTTATTTATTTAACTAAAAGGGGAAATGTTAGATTAAATTAAATAAGGTTTAATTTATTTAATTTAATAAGAAGACTTTAGAGAATTTAATCAAACAAAATGATTTATTTAATTAAACCGAGATATAAGGTTAATTAAATTAAATTGATTAATTTAATCAACAGAGGAGAAAGATTTAATCAAATAAATAATGATTTATTTAATTAAGAGATAGAAGGTGATGACAATCTGAGAGTGTGATTCTATGAAGAAATGTCGTTAGTAATTAGGATCAAGTGTGTTGGATCGAATTGTACATTTTTCATGTCTACATTTTGCCCCTCTTTGAAGCAATGTACTTGTTGCATTGGTTCAAAGAATAAACTGCTATGATCAAAGTTCAAAATTTTCTTGCTTTTTCAGATGCCCCACTATTGCCCTAGCAAAAAGATTATGCTGGTATGTTTCCCCCTCAAGAGATCGCGCGAAAATGTTTGATTTTCTGATCGAGATCACGATAAAATGTGAGGAGTGGTTCTATTGATCAAAGGACCAAAGATAATTATTTTAGAAAGATCAAATATTTGACGTAGACAATTTTGATGATGTATAGACAGTCATAGGCCATGGGTAGCCTCATGTATATTTTGATACAACACACCGATTTTAGATAGAAATTTTAGTAAAGATAGAAGAATAAGAAGAATAAGATGGATGGAAGGAGGATCCACACAATCCTACACTATGAATGATGATGATGATTTGCTTACCAGGACTTGGGATTTTAAAAGGGCCAATTACTTTATGTTTGATAACACACATAGGTACGATGCATCAAGGTATAAAGGACCAGGATGGTGTTGTACCTAGTGTGATGGACTTTGACTCGACAAACAGATAGGAGTATTCATGTTCACACTTGACATACGAAAACCTTGCTAGGACAGACCTAACAAAGCAAGTATTCGCTAAGTTATTTTACGAGAGTATCCAACAAGCACAACAAATAAAAGAGATAATGATCATTGTCTCATTACTTTCCCTCTAAACCTATTTTTTTTAGGCATCACCGAGAGGTCCTTGGAATGAGTGCAAAATAAGATAAGTCAAAAAGACCAGATAAAGTAAACAAACAAGCTAATGTTCTTCATATCGCTAGCCAAGGCTAAACTAATGCGAAGTACCTGATGCTTATGTCCATTATGGGAAGGATACATCCTACGACATGTTGTGATCAGGGTTTTGGTGAGACTGATTGAGTGATAAGCTATTGATACTCTGAGTTGATCAACTTGCTTGCTTACTAAATTAGACTTAAGACTCTGATGATTAGGGTGTTCACTTTGGAACCTGCTATACTTGCTTCTAATTGCTTCACCAAAGGATGAAGGCATGATTGATTTATTATGAGTGATGATAATCGTGGGTCAAAGTGAGATGAGATGGATGCACCATTTTAGATTTTTCAAGTGTTTTGAGGCTATTTTTGGTATTTTTGAGATGTTTTACAAATTTTTTTGGTATTTTGTATCTCAGGGGCCGATCAAGGATGGCCTTGCCTATGTTCCATCTCAGAGATGACATAGTTCAAACAACAATTGAACTGACTACTGAGGAGATAGATGGGCAAATGGATTGCCAAATTGCGACGAACACCTAAAGGACTGACCTAGGGTGTGAAATAAATGGGCAAACGGATTTCCATTGTGACGAACGCTTAAAGGACTGCCCTAAAATGTGAAATAAATGGGCAAGCGAATTTCCACTGCGATGGATGCCTAAAGGACTGACCTAAAATGTGAAACAAATGGGCAAGCGGATTGCCATTGCGACAGATGCCTAAAGGACTGACCTAAAATGTGAAATAAATGGGCAAATGGATTGCCATTGCGATGGACGCCTAAAGGACTGACCTAAAATGTGAAATAAATGGGCAAACAGATTGCCATTGTGACAGATGCCTAAAGTACTGACCTAAAATGTCTCGGGGTATGATCAAAGATCAACCTTTCCTACATTCAATCTTAGAGATGATGTAGTTCGGCTGACAATTGTTTTGATGTTTTCTAACTTTTTGACCTGTTTTGGATTTTTGATTGCATGATTTTGACGATTTGGATACAGATATGCATGATGGTATCAGTTTTCTCTTTTGGGATTTTCTTGAAAACCAAGCTAGGGTTGATTGATCAGATTGATGGATTGATAGTTTGACTAAGTGTGTTAAGCCAAACAAAAGTGATAATGCACTCGTAAACTCTAGGAACTTGTGTTATCCTAGAGTAAACTCATACACGAGAGGGTAGTTTGACTAAGTGTATTAAGTCAAACAAGTTGATGATGGATTGGATAATTTGACTAAGTGTGTTAAGTCAAATAAGATGATAATGCACTTGTAAACTCTAGGAAGTTGTGTTATCCTAGAGTAAACTTATGCACAAGAGGGTGGTTTGACTAAGTGTGTTAAGTCAAACAAGGTGATAATTGATTGGATTTGATTGATCAAGATTGATGAAGCTTGATTTGGAACAAAATTGTTTTGATGATTCGATGTGACATTGACGGTACACATTAGATGCAACTGATATTGACTATTTGGATTGATGTTCGATGAAAGATAAAACTTCATAAGGAACATCATCTCATCAAAATATGCCATGGGCTAGTGATTCAGATTCGTGCTCACAAATCCTTAACCAATTTGATTTCACTTTTTCCAATGTTCGGATCACCACATAAGTTGGAGGATATATATCAAGATTTATTCCCGAAGCAAGATGCAAATATTTTCCCCCAGTGTCTAGCAATGTTTGAACAGCCATGGGTAGATTCTTGGATAGGTGTGTGGATGGATGGATATGGTAAGCATGCAAAGGATGCCAAGTATTATCTTGTGATAAGATAAGTTTTTCGAACAGAGGATGCTCATTTGGATAGTGTTTCCTAGCTCAAATAACGTTGGGTAAGTTAGGATCAATGAAAATGACCCATGTCAAGATGTTTACCATAAGCAAGTGTAAAGTGTGCACCAAAATTTTCCAAGATCAAGATAACTTGGAGTATCGATGCAGATGGATAAAAATGGATTGGATAAATGGTTCATGGACGAATGGATTTATTATGGATAAGATGGAGGGAATGTTGGCTTTATTATGGATGTGATAAGATGCTTTCTCCTAAACTGGTGCATGTAGATGCTCAATTATACACATGATGTCTGGTTTCTAGGTTTTCATCATGGTACCTATCCAAAGTGCCACCGAAGTGGTTTTCACTAGAGGAATATTTTTTCTCTTCACTATTTTTTAATCCTTTTTCTGATTTTTTTTTTTGGATTTTTGTATTTTTCCATGAAATATTTTAAGCTCATGTTGCACCACTTGGTTCTATTGATGTACATGATTTTTTCATAACGTGTCATCGGTATCCTGCTTGAAGAACTTGCTTTTCCAAGATATGTGCACTTGAATGCAAATTTTGAGATCCCTGATCTGTTTTGCTGATATCGGAGTTAACTCTGTCTTTGTGTGCACATCACAATAGAGTGCCTTCTGAATCCTTATGATGAAGGGTCACTGCCAATACATGGTCAATGTGAGAATTGGATATCATGTGTGGAAGAGTGGATGGTGTTGTGTGTTTAGGAATAAGAGATTGATTGGTTGATAGTTTGGAACCTTTGACTCTCCAAACTTGTGAAGGTGAGCAATGATGGGTGGATACGGAAGTGTGCATGGAATTAGGACCAACTGCTTGATATACTTTGTACGTTGCTTGAGAAGCCTTCTTTTTCCTTTGTGGACATCTTTGATGGATAATTTCCCCTGTTTTATTTTTCCCCATAGTTTCTTTGACTAATGGAGTTTGATAGGGATATTCCTTCTTTGTATTTTTTGGTATCCACTTATATTTGATTTGTCTGATATTCTTCTTAGCTTATTTTTCTTTGATAAAATTTTTCATGCTTTGATTCAAATATACCTTTTGATGTTGGTCCCAATTTGTGGATGGGGTGATGGGTGGATGAAGATTCGTGGCATGGCTAGTTGTAGTATTGGCATTGGTTTCATCATAAAGATTCTTTGTGCTCCCTATGTTGACGTTTGCTTATAACAAAGCTACCCCCAGTTTTGTGGAAATTTCACTGATATGTTCATATCCATTGCTTGTCAAATAACCAAGGCCTTGATGTTTAGGATTGCCAATAATCTATACTAGTTCTAGGATACCCTGTTCATGTAGGCCTAATCCTCTGCCTTGATAATTCATTTGTTGAAACATTTTATTTGCAATAGGATAGGATTTACATTGGAAACAAGGTGCTACTCCTTCTCTGCTCTGTGGTGGATCTCCGAAAGTGTCAGCTGCTTTATTGATGAGATAGCTTTCCCTAAGAAAGGTAAGTGATCCAATTTTATAATTGATAGGATCCTCCATATGTGGGATGAATTCTTGATTGATATCTTTAGCTTGATCAGATTGTAATGTTTCTTCAAGAAGTTTTGATGATTCATTGTCCCCATAAAACTCTTGCTCATGATTCATTCTCAATATGATTTCACATGATGTTTCTGATTCACAACTTCTGTAGAAGCCTTCTTTATGATCCACTTATGCTATGTCTCCATAGGATTTTTCTGATTTGCAACTTTTGTAGAAGCCTTCTGATATATCTCCATATGATGTCTCTGATTCATAACTTTTGTAGAAGTCTTCTTCATGATCCACTTTTGGTATGTCTTTAGATGTTTTCATATCTTGACCATGTGTATAAATGTTAAGAGTAAGAGACTCTTGTTCCTTGGTAATGATGTCAAGAGTATGAGACTCTTGTTTTGAATGAAGATCATCTACGTGTCCATCCAAAGAAATCATCTCGTGGGTAGATGGAGGAGTATGTGCTATATGGATATGATCATCATTTGTGACATCTTGTATAGATAGGAGAGTGTCTATTATATCATTGTAGTAGCTTGGAGATACAAATTCTTGATCTCGAATGATTTCGGAATTGCTTTTGACATGCTTTGGATCAAGTTCTTGACATGGGTCAATTTCAAAGAATAGATTTCTTATAAAGGGATCTTGGATATCTTTATTAGGCATAGGAAGATTCTCAAATTTCATGAGGTCAAAGGATTTCCATATGTTTTGGAAAGGATCATTACTAGACTTTGGTGAAAGATGTGGATCATGCTTTGGAATAAATTCTTGAGATATGTCCTCTCACACATTAGGTGATATAGAGACATTTTCAACATGATCATTGGTCGAAAGATCTTGATCATCATTTTCAATGATTGTGGTGGGAATCTGTTGCAAGCTCTGTTGTGGGAGTAAGGCCTGTGTTTGTTGTTGAGCCAACAACGCTTGTTGTTGGTCATGTTGTTGTTGTGCCAACAATGCTTTTTGTTGGGCTTGTTGTTGTGCTACTTGTTGATACACTTGTTGATAGATTGTTGCAATAGTGCCCAGTATTGTGCTTGCACCTATCGAGCTTGGTGTTGGGCTTGAGCTTGTTGGGCTACTTGAGCTGCTTGTGTAGCTTGTTGGTTTTGGAGTGCCTTTTGGCAGGCAGTTTGTTGAGCGACTTGCAACATGATGGAGAATGAATTTTTCATGTTGTGTTTTGGTGGTGGTGGTGGTGGATTGGGAATGGTGTTGACCATTGGGTTTTCTTGGATGGTTGCCATCTGTTTTTGTGATATTGATGGCAAGATGAGAGGATTTGCTATGATGTTTTGCTTTATGATGGGGGTGTTGCTTGGATTCATTTGATTGATGGCTGGTAAAGGGGGAAAGCTCATGCCTTGATTGTTTTATTGATAGATTTGTAAGTTTTGAATTTGATTTAAATCTACCAAAGGGAAAGGTGTTCCAAAATTTAGATTGGGAAAATTCACATTTGTTCTACCATTGAGGTTTGTAGGAGATAATGATCCCATGTATGGATTGTATAAATGCAAGTTTTGAAAATCAATTGGCATTGTAAGGCTTGGATAGTTTGGTTGAATTGGATTACTCATGATAGATGAATCAAGTTTATATTACATGTTCCTCTTGTGTTTTGACCTTGTTTACCTTTGATGGGTTTAGCACCAATGATGAGATGAAGGATGAAATGGGTGAATGATATGGGTGTTTGAACTTTTAGGAACTTTGGATCAATGCTAGACTTTGGGACTTGTTTTGATTTAATTTTGATTGATGATAGTTTGACTAAGTGTGTTAAGTCAAGCAAGGTGATAATTCACTTGTAAACTCTAGGAAGGTGTGTTATCCTAGGGTAAACTCGTACACAAAAGGATAATTTGGCTAGGTGTGTTAAGCCAAACAAGGTGATATTGATTTTTCCTAAAGTCTAGCATAAATGATGTTTTCCAAGGTTCCAAAAGTTGTTGGTGAAATGGGATTTTGATAAATGTTTGGATGGGGTGAAGTGTTTGACTTGATCCTAGATGAACCTAAGAGGACCTACTTGCAACACCAAGGTAATGAAGAACATGTTTTTCCCTAGAAGTGGTTCAAACCAAAAGACCAATGTTGGAATGAAAACCCAATGACCCAAAAGAGACCAAGCACATGTGTGGTTCAATTGTCTGTTATCTTGCTTAGGTTTGATTCTTTTTACCACAAACACTTCCTACTTAGTTTTTCAAACTATATGTCCAATGTCCTAATTTTTTTTCATGCCACAAAGTGCATTATGTGTAAATAATGTAAGTCAAGAAAAAGGTTTCCTAGTGTTAACTTTGGTGAAAACAAATGATGATTAAACCTAAGCACTTAGAAACCTCTAAGGATATAATCCCTAGGGAAAGCAAGAGTACTTAGATTCGTCAAAGGATATTTGTTTCCTCCAAAGGGTTTGAAATTTTGAAACTCTTGTGAATGTTTTTTTTCAAATGTTTTGAGACCCAAGCAAAGTGTTTTGATTTCAATGACATGCACAATCCTAGGCTAAAAAGACAGTATTTGTTGGGTTCCCACTTGGACAAATCTAGGTGTGCATATTCAGTGTGGATGATTAGATATTTGACCACATAGGCTCCCCCTTACAGTGCACTCACTTCTTGGGTCATCCAAACATCAGTAACCATGAATCTCCCATGGCATACTTTTCATCTCTACAATAGAACTGCATGTATACGTGGGGCGGCTTCAAAGGACATGACCTTTTGCACCAAAAAATAGATAGGATTTTGCCCTTTGCTAAACAAGGGTTTTAATGCGGGCATTTCATTCGTGGGGGACTATCTAGTAGGGCGAGAGACCATTTTTGCCCTTCTCATTAGAATAATCCTCGTGATTCTTGAACTTTCCTCAAGAATCCACACTTATATACCGGTTGGAAGTCGCTTGGCTTTAGCGTGTTCCCGGTTGGGTCGTTCCCTTGGGTGATTAATTTTTCCTAGAAGGTAGGACTGCTAAGATAAACAATAGCAAGCTAGCATATCCCTTAGTTCAATCGACCTTTGTTGAAAAAAAAAGGGAGAACACTAGCAATATACCGTGCTCACACTCACAATATTGGTTCAATTTTAATTCCAAAATGAAATGTGGAGGAAATTGTTTTATTCAACTTAAAATCACAAAAAGAACTTTTGATTCTCAAGATAGGTGTGAGGCATGAGAGAAGCGCATACGCTCTTTTAATGATATTAACTTGAATAAATAATTACAAAACAAAATAGCACTTGTTAATTTTAAACCCTCAAAACAATGAATTGTTTCTTTTTAAAGCACCAAAAGGAAAGATGAAGGTTGCCTTGTTCAATTTTTATCGTCAAACCAAATCGAGCAAGTTGTTCTAAAATTCATTTTAACCCTTTGTTTGCAAAAAAAAAAAATTGAAGATTTGTAATATTCTTTTTAGGACCCAAATGAAATTTAGTGTGTCCTAAGAGCATGAAAGTAAAAAAATCCTTAGAAAGGGATTATAAGTTCTCCCAAAAGTGTTTAAAAACACTTGATACAATGAGATGATAAATTCATAAAGAACCCTTGGCCTTCATTTTCCTTCCTTCACTTTTGATAAAAAAAATCCTTTTTTGGCAGATATCAACAATTGTTAGATTTTTCCATTTTTGGTAATTTTGCATTCATAACTTTGAGATTCCTATTTTTTCCCAAAAAAAATTCTAAAACTAAGATAGAATGAATTGCCAACTAACATTTGAAATTGGAAACATGGGTTTCGAGTTATTAACAAAAACAACTTTTAAAAAACTAGGAAAAAACACTAAAATGTCATTTTGAGGGTCAAGATGAAAGTTTGGCGTCCCGAAAATGTGGCAAAATGACCACCAACCACTTGTAAAATTCCAACCAAAACCCACATCTGAGTCAAAAGTTATGACCTCAAAAAGTTCTTGCATCACAAAAAAAATGTTAAAAAATCAGAAATCTGCAGGTGCAGCATAGTTAGCAAATGCGACGCAGTTTAGAAATCTCGCGGCACTATATAGCACCGCACTTAGACTGAGTGTGGCGCTCTATAGAAAACAGAGAGTGCCATTGTGGCACCATTTGAGCATGCAGCGTAGTTTGGAGAGCGGTGAAGTTTGAAAATTCAAAAATCCGTAGGCAGGAAATAGGTGCGACACAGTTTGGAAATAGTGTGGTGCAATATAGTGTTGTGCCTTTGAAAGTGGTGCAATATAGCGCCACGCAAACTGTCAATGGTGCAGTTTGGAAATTTGAAATTTCTAAGCAAGAAGACAAATGCAGTGGAGTTTGCAATTTTGCGCGGTGCAATATAGCGTTGATGGTCTGTAAGTGGTACAATATGGCGCCGCCTACCTATAAGCATAAAAAAAATGTCAAAAACCACTGAATTTTCAAAAAACGTGATGAATTTCTTCGGAAGAGCCCTCCTTCTAGCGACAAAATGTGAACCCCAATCCTATTCCTGCATAGACATGACAAACAAACACATTAGTTAGTTGATATGCAAGATAAAAGAAGGATTCTCCATGAAATTCATCTACTAACACTCAAACTAGGAAAATGAAGAACAAAATAAGTAAATCCTAATTAAGTAAGAAAACTAGTGATCCCATGGGGGAATTGGTGTCGATTGGTGTGTCGAAATCAGCCCTTTCCCAACTCCTTTTGTAAGCTTGATGATGATTATTGAGTAATTGAATCTCCTTGATGAGATTTTGGCATAGCCTAACTATGAAACTATGAAACTATGAAATGATGAACATATGGAATGAAATGCACAAAATTAACTCGCAATGTCAAGAAAGGACTTTGCATGAGATTGTGGATGAAGATGAAGTTGAGTATAGTAAGTTTACTCAGATTACGGATGTTAGAATGAGAGGAAGAGACTCTCATTTATAGATTTCCAAAATGGAAGAGAGAGTGGAATTGAGCAATGTGGGATCATTCAACATCCAATGGCCAAATGCCACTTGTCAAGATGTGAATGGTTGAAGGTTGAGCACATTTTGATCAATGTGCATGATACATGCTATGAGATTCAAATCTGAAATTTGAATGTGACATGTTGGAGGGAGAAAGAAATGGAGTTAATTTCACTTGGCTCAATGCACAAGGACATGTAAGAGGATTGAATGCTTTGTTGGAAGTGCCAAGCCCACTTGGATTTTGAATTCAAACTTGAGGGAATATTCCCTTTTTATGCCATGTGAGGGAAAATAAAGATTTAATAAATGAATTAAATCTATTTTCATGTGCAAGTTGCATTCTCTAGAAGATTTTAGTGATAGGGATTAACTTAATCAAGATTTGATTAATTTAATGAGAGGTTAGGTGATTTGACCATTTTGACTTAGATTTTAAGATTGATTTAAATCAAAAATGAGAGGAAAGATTAATTAATTTATTTAACTAAAAGGGGAAATGTTAGATTAAATTAAATAAGGTTTAATTTATTTAATTTAATAAGAAGACTTTAGAGACTTTAATCAAACAAAATGATTTATTTAATTAAACTGAGATATAAGGTTAATTAAATTAAATTGATTAATTTAATCAACAGAGGAGAGAGATTTAATCAAATAAATAATGATTTATTTAATTAAGAGATAGAAGGTGATGACAATCTGAGAGTGTGATTCTATGAAGAAATGTCGTTAGTAATCAGGATCAAGTGTGTTGGATCGCATTGTACATTTTTTATGTCTACAGTTAATAATAGATACATTCTCATGTAGTTGCAAATTAGATGAAATCCTTCCAGAACCAAGCCAATTCTTTAACAAATAATCACCTAAAGCAGAGAATGGACAACCTTAATATGGAACCTTAAACAATTTTGAGTGATTGAATGACATTCTTTATGAATGTGTTCTTTGAATGGTAGGGTTAACTCAATGACTTCAAAGTTAACCAAAGCAATGGAACAATGCCTTATCCAAGGGAAATGAACTCAAATTTGAAATAAACAATAATATAACAGTAACCAAGCTTATCATTCCAGACTATTGCAATATTGCATTATAGTAAAACAACTCAAATATTCCAAGACAAAGACTACTTATCAAATCCTCATATCTAATCACACAAACCCATGATTTCATCAGATAAATTTAATTAATTCCTTGAATTAATGTAAATACAGAATCATGCATTCAATCAGAACACAAATGAAGACCAATCACAATATCCTTGATCATTTCATTGATAATTCATGTAACAGATACATAAGGAGATTATTTGCTTCAAAATATACACTATCTCATTCAAATGCTAGCACTGTTATAAAACATTATGCGTATTACAAGACTCAAATTCAACCTAATACTTAACTCTAACTCTATTTCTTTGTGCTTGTATTACAAAATTTTTTACTTGAGATCAAAACTCTATCAACCAAAGACCCGTACAATTGGCCTTGAATTCCCTTTTATAAGCATAAGGGAGCAAACAAGATTCGGTCCAAATTTTATATTTTTTCACATTTACATTTGAAATGCATTTCATTTACATTTCAAACATCCCAAAAGCAGTTATATTTGCAACTCGAAAAGAGGGAAGTCTATATGAGACAAAATCCCTTAGCACTTTTGTGGAAGAAGACAATTCCTGCCCTCCAAAGGGCATACTTTGTCATTGCAGCAACACCAACTGTGAGAAAAACATTTTTTCCACATGAATTTCAAAATGTTCGACAAAACATAAATGCAATAGAAATAAAAAAATTTGCATCCATGTCAACCAATATACATGTCATCATCTAATCAAGAGGATATAATTTTTGCAATACTTCATCAAAGGCTTAATCTGTAAACTTTTCAAGCCATGTATTATATTCATCCTTGATGGGCCATTGTGTATCCAACAATCTTTGCACTTTTGAGTCATGCAAATTGTACCTGACATCCATTAATATTTTATCCTCTTTCACAAACAATCCATACTCACCTTAATCTTATTCATATCATCAATAGAAGCATTCAACATTGTGTAGTCTCTAAGACTAATAGCCTACTTAGCCTTGGGGAGCATATTTTTTATTTCTTCCTTCCATGTATTGAATTCCTTCCTTTCCTCATCTTCATTCAGAATCTTTGGCATCACACTTTCCTCCATATCTCTGAACATCTTGAGTTTTCTCTGGAGATGAACACCAATCTTTACATGGTATGCTAATATTTCACCCAAAAAATCTACTGCCTTTAGCAAATCAAGGATATTTATTGGAGCTTCAGGATCATCCTTCATGTTTGGCATCATTTTCTTAAGAGCTCCAACTCTTGCACTCCATTTACTCCAGTCATTTTGAAAGGAATTTTGAACTTGGATGTATCTTTTGTGGGCTTCATGAATGATTTAATATACCTCCCAAAAAATATTAGATTTTTGCACCAACTTAGAAACATGTGCATCAAGATACTATCAAAATACCAACAACAATCTTTGGAATTTATTCATTAGCTTTCTTAACATTGTCCTTTTCCATTTTCAACTCTCCTTTTAGTTGGCTAATCCTCAATGATAAAGTCTCCCTATCTTGTGATGATAACTTTGAGGAAGAAAATGAAGAAGGAAATTCCCTTAGTGATGGACTTTTATGTGCAGTAACCTTCATTTTGTTATATTCATCTAGGAGAGTATTGTAACTATCAAATAATTTATCATACTTCTTCTGAGAAATTTGTGTAGTATCTGCACTCAACATTGCACCATGCACATTCAATTTAGCAACTTGGATGGGAGTAATATTTGTAGCTCTTTTCACTATAATAGCACCTATGACTTCTTCAATTGACTTTACCACCTCAGGCTTCCCTATGTTTGGTGCCATTGACCAAATTTAAAGGGTACACAACTTGGGACTAAAACCATATCCAAAAACTTGATTATCAAAATGATCCTCAGATACGTATGCCTCTAGATCCTTCCTAATTACATATAGTGCAATGGCAAAAGTTAGATTCCACCCTGGCAACAACATCACACCACTATCTTAGACAATCTTCCTGACTTCAACAAAAGCAATTGCTTATATTTCACTCATTTTCTCCTCCTCTTGCAATGATGATTCCACACTAGCCTTTGCATCTTCAATTCTCTTTTTGTTTTCCTGGCTCTTAAAATTAATAAAAATTATTTAAATCCTTTTGTTTGAATGAAAGAATCATTGGCAATAAATTCCTCACAGGCCTTCAACCTCACATCATCATTGGCCCCTTCATCATACTCCCATTTGACAACCCTCTCCTCTAGAATGTAGGTATCAAGAGCATCTCTTATAGGAGGGGAAGGAAACCTCTTTTCCACCTCTTAGTCACTCAGCATATGCTGAGAAGATTTCTCTTCTCCAATCGATTCTATAGTTGAGTATTCAAATAATTGGCTAGCTACCAACCCTTCACCAATTTATAAAGGTTTTTCTTTAGTACCTTGAGCCTCTTGCTATTCCTTGACCACCCAAACTTTCTCTATGGCTTCCTTGATCTTCACAGTGAATTCACCATTTTGAAAGTTCTTTAATTTGGTCATAGCCTGCTCAAACGAATTCTCAATTTCATCATAAGGATTTACAAAGAATATATTTTTCTTCATTACATCCTCCTCAATGTCACAAATAGAAATCCACTCCTTTATTGAGGTCACATTAGCATCAGTTGACAAATTTTTGATTATATCATCAATATACAAAAAATGATGTGACAACCTACATTAACCTTTTCTTCTCTTTTTTGCATTTAAAAACCATCAGGTTCATAGTTTCTCACCTCATCCACAAGAATTTTGAGGTTACTTAACATTATTCCAAATTTATTATAACCTTCTTTAGAAGTAGCAATAAAGTAACCAAAGGATCATTATGTAGTTATCACATAACCTTTTCTATTATTTTTGAACTGCTCTTTTTGCATACTGTCTAATTGCCAGATGATTTCCATAAAATCCAGTCTGTCAGAAACATACAAAGGTAGATAATGTGGTGCAACTCTGGCTCCATAAACTCGAATAAGAGTGTAATGTGAGTGTAGGAACTAGTCACCCCAATTATGACCCACATTGTATCCTTCTCTAAACTCATGTAGGGTCAAAATCTCCTTGATGACCCTTGAGACTATGTATACAATCTCTAATCCCAAGCTCTCCATGACACCAACCTTTAAAACATTACAAAAGGTAAGATAATTGGAATGTGGGCAGTTCTGATCCCAAATGAATGTCCACATTTGCACAGGAAATAATTTCCATCCTCATCCTTCTGCCTCAACTTCATAAACCTTTTCCACTTCTCCTACCCCATCCATAGGATCATATGCATCAACAAAGACTAATGGGGAAAATACAGAGAGGATTTCCCATCATTTAATTCAACCAGTCCCTCCTGCATCTATTCTGCAATATAGGTTCCATAATCAAATACTTTGTTTGAATTCTGATTATAGATGTATATGATCATTACCATCAATGCAATGGGTATTCACTCATCAAATATTTGGGCTAACACCTGATCTAAACAATAGTATGTATTCTTGGAATAATTTTCAAACTCATCACATTCAAATGGATCAAAATCCTTGGGACTAAAGGATGTCTTTCAACCCCTTTTATTTTCTCCTATTCCTGGGAAGTACATGCTTTCTATATCCATACTTATTTTTCTCATACCTGTGGCATAATTCAAAAACCCTAAGATTTTACCCAACTAACCCCTAATTTCCTCAACTAGCTTAATTCAATCAAAATTCACAGAGAAGTACAAATATTTCTCTCTCAGGAAAAAATTCCCCTTCAATTCTCTACAACCCCTTCACCATGATCCCTTACAATTTCCTCTACTTCAAATTATTGCAAATGTGAGGAAGATGAACCAACTACCTTATTTATGGCTTAGGAATGGAGTGTTTTCACCATTAATGTTTGAAACAAAGCTCACACAAGCGAACTAACACTTTAGTCATTTAAGTTTGAATTCCAACTGTTGATCATTCTAATTTAAAACTTCATATACAGACCTCCTTCATCCTCACGCTTTACCCCTTTTCTTTCAGTGATTTCCTTTTGATGTTGCCATGTTTCCCCTTTTTCTTTTATCACTTTTCACTTCAAGGCCATCACTCTTCGCTAATTCATCCTCAGCTTACTTGAATGGATCCATGATGCTAAAGAACCTAACAATGGGAGGAATATTTCATTGAATATCCCTTAACCCCTCCATTGCTCATAACCAATGCACTCTACATGCCTCCATCTAAAACCTTGGTGCTTTGAGGTAAAATGATGGGCATAAGACATAATCCTCACATTGCTCATCACTGATACTCCTTTTCTTTCATCCACACCATCAACGATGTGAATAATATAGGAAATGAAGTCTTGGTCATTAGATCAAATCACTTTCCATTGACACTATAATCCTTCCATCGCTCATTTCTAATTGGGAAGCCCTTCAGAAAGAACTTCTTGTGATGCCTTGGACCCCATCGATTAGAACATTTATTAGCTCTTTCATCCCTTGTCGCTAATTCATTTTACAATAACTAGATCACATTAGCAAAGGAAGGATTTTAGAGATGGTTTAAGATTTGGCCATGTTTCTTAGTAGCAAGATCCATGGTTATGGCAGGCCTCGCTCCCAGAAGAAAATGGATTAGCGATACAACACTTTAAAATAATAGATCTACAAGTTTCATCGCTCATCGCCAATTTGAAATTGGAAAATAGGACCCAATGCATGATAGGTGATGAGTCAGTGATACAAAGGGTTGTAATTTTATCACTCGTCGCTAATTTGGAAACAAGATCATTAAGGAAATCAATGATGCAAGGTTTAATGATTGATACAAGGTAAATAACTTCACATCATGTGTTGCTAATAGGGAACTTGATGCCTTACACCTACCTGCAATGTGAAACAAAGCAACAATACATAGAATGAAGGATCCATCACTCATCACTAATACAAGGCTAGTTCTCACAAGGCTATGCATGATGGCCGATCTGCTAAGCATTAAGAGATGACTTAAGTGGGAAAATTATGCACATTCTTATCATTCATTTTAAGAAGGGAACCAACTAGGGAACAGAAGTGCCAATGACATAAGGTGAACCCAAGACAAGAACTTAGGGTACAAGATGAATAGTTGGAAACTTAACCATAGGAAAATAATAATGTGAGGGAACTATTTAAAAATGATCATGATACGATAAACCTAGACACAGGGGCCATTCAAAACATGGATACCAAAGACTCGGGTTATTTTTAAATGACTGGAAATCGACCACAACAGGTCAATGGAAAATTAGACCAAAAGAACAAGGATTAAGATGGAAGGAAAATATGCTAAAAAAAACCAACCCCCTAGTATAAAACCATAAACCCTTGTGATATAAACCTTAACCAGGGGGCAAGAAAAAGGTCTATGAGATAACCAAACAACGTTTCAGGACAATGGAACATAAAATTTTGATGGTTCCACCACAGTGTTCTCACAAGTGTGGAAAATGTTAGGAAGTGAATGAAGATTAGGAAAAGTGATGTTAAGAAATGTGTCAATGATTATATTTTATTGAGTTAAGATAATCTCACAATTAGGAGGGATATTAATAGAATAGATACCATGATTATGATGAGTATCAATTCTTGCATTTGTTTAAATGTTACAATCTTAAGTAGTGGATGATCTTTGTGAGATGAAGTCCCAAAGGGCATCATCTAACATGTCAAATTCATCACAAATAAAGGGCTTGGTAGGTATATAATGAACTTGTGGAAAGATATCTAACATGATCAAATGACTATGCTTTCTCCAAGATTAATAATTAAATTTTAATTGCAATCTAGGTTTACACATTTTAAGTCAAGTTAGGATTGTAAATAGACTTACAAGCGTATGATATACATAGATCTAGAAATCAGACTCTAGATTTACAAACTAAAAACATGTATTAATATATTCTTGAAATCTAAAGAAAATTTAGTAGGACAAAGTTGCCCTAGTGCGTCTATGTCCTAGTAGGGAATTTATGTCCTAGTAGGTCTCTATATAAAATTTAAGTTTCAGAAGCACTAGTGACAAAAAGTGAATGTGTGATAGTGTGCAAACACAAATTTTGAATTAATTCTATTTCTATTTTAAAATTTTGTAATGTTTTGTAACAACCCAGGGTTTTTATTTTATACCAAAATGAACAGTAATTTAACAAAATTATGCAATGCTTCAGAAAATGTAAACAGTTGTCCTATAGATTTGATAATTTGTAACACTGAAATGCAACAATGTTTTTTTAAATTTGCAAAAATGTAAGAAAAATGACACCATTCTTTCACATGCAATAACACCTTGTCAAAATTCTAAATAAAAAATAAGCAAGTAGAAACAAATTGAGGACATAGAAATAGAGATCTCAAAAAAAAATTATTTAGCCAAGAATAGCAGGACAAAGCCGCCCAAGGGAATCTCTATCTTAGAAAGGATTCCAGAAAACTGAAAGTTTGACTATGTATGATATTGTTTAAGGATTCTAGGTCTATATGCAAATAGGTCTGAAACTGAGTATTTTTCCAAAATTTGCTCAATTTAAGAAAATGTAACTCAAATGTAAATGTGTAACAATGCTTGAACAACAAATAATAATTTTGAATGTAGAACTGACCTAAATGATTGAAATTAATCCTATTGCAACCTATGATGCAATATTGTATACATTTTTTTGAATTTTTGTGTCTTTTATGATGAAAAAATGAAACCCTAAGTGAACAATGCAAAAAAATCAATGTAAAACTTAGATCTAGAGTGAAATTTTAGATTGCAAAAGGTTTATGATGTTAAAATGTTGGGTTCACCAAAAAAAATTATGAAAAAAGGATCCTAAGTCTAAATGTTATAGAACACTATGATCAATTTCCTTTTTCAAGAGAACATTAGGATGCAAATCAACAAGGTGATTAGATTGACTTTCAACCTTGTACGTGAGTCAATCAAACTTGGATTTGTATATTTTTAGGTGTTGGATATTGATTGAAATTCATTTTCCTTCATTATCCTAATTAGACTATATGGTTTGATATTAAAATTCAAGATTTTAACAATTGAGACACTGTAACAGAAATTTCCAAGCAGATCGGAGAAAGGAAAAAACTTGTGTACATGTCCTATAAATTTAGAATCACTCAGAATAGGAGGACATAGCCACCATATGGTTTCTCTATCCTTGTCGAGATATTTCAGTTCTATTTTCATAGTCCTCTAATGTCAGATTTGAGCTTCCCAATTTTGCCTGCAAATTTGTCAAATCATTTTTAAATAATTCTATAGTTGAGTTCTCATGATTTTACAAGATGTAGGGATTTGAATACAATAATAAAAAATGGATCTTCATGCTTCCTTCAATCTCCTTCAAACCCAAAACATGTACATTCAAAGAGGTGGGAAGGGTTTTTCCATTTAGGGGCTTGCCTTAGTCAAACCCCGTGTTAGTGTTTCCACTTCCACAATGGCAATGTCAATGATAGAAAAGATAAATGATAAGAAGGAATGATGAATCAACAAAGCGTTACAACTCACCACCCTTCAATGGCTTCCTTTAAGGATTGAATTCATGTACATCTCTTCAAGGTCTTGGATCTTTCTTGAATAGCTTGAATTACTTGGAGACCTACAAAAGGGTTAGCCTTCACAAATAGTGATAAAATGAACATGAATAAACTCCCATGATGTTTGGATCTTGAGTTGTTGTAATAAAGCTCTAAAAATATTCTCTTAAATTATCTTGACTTGCACTTGACAATAATTTTCACCTCTTTCTTATTGTTAGTTTTAAAAATGATGCAATAACTAGTTATTTGTAGGCATTTATTCAATTTTCTATAAATTAGATCCTAATAGACAACATTTACAACTTGAATTGGAAATGATAAAATTCCAACACCAACATATTCAAATTTAGGACTAGGAAAAATAGGGGGATGTTTCTGCCATAGGGTGTCTCTATCCCAACCATATTTTCTGCAATTTAAGGTGTAGAGAAAAAATATCAAATAAATGCATTTGTTTCACACTTTCACTTTATTGGTAATTATTGAAAATAGGCCATAGAATGCATGATTTAGGAAATTAAGGGCTCAATCAGGTCCAATAAATTAAGGGGGGGCAAAACATAGTGTGAAAGTGTCAAGGGTGACAATTTTTGATGCTAGACTTCTTATATTATATTTTATTTTTACTTGAGAAACTCTAGCAATTGTCAAGGCCCTAATTTATTCATCGAAAGGTCTCCTTAACCTAAATTTAGGATTAGTAGACTCAATTTTTTGAAAATGATCAGCCTCTTCATCATCATCGGAGAAAATTTATTGATGATAATTTTCCTTTAAAAATATTTTATCATTAATATATATTCCATTCCACACTCATCTAAATAATAACACTCTTCAAAGTGTGAAAATAACTTGGTAAACACCATATTTATTCTTTGATGTTCATCATCATATTTACTATCATGATAAGAATCATTACATTCATTGCAAGGATTGTCATATGATTCAAAAGATTATGCCACTAGAAATTTTCAAGGTGAATGAGGAGGTTGGCAAGCTAGACACCATGGGACATCTTCCACATTTTTTTCCCAATGTTTTTGAGTGGGTCTAGTGGGTCCTTACTCAAAGATATTTTTTATTATTACTCACAGGATTAATATTATGTCAGGTTGTATGGTAAGGCTAGTCTAATAATTTTTTCATCCTTTATGCATGTTATGATTTTACCTTGTCATGAGGGAAACCTTTCTCATTCTTAGCTACTTTGTAGCTCAATTCTTGTAGGGAACTCATAATATTATCTAGCTTATCTCCAAATGAATATCCTTTATTTTTTTCATTTTTATCTCAACTAAGGATTTGTATATGACTCTTTTGTGCAACTTACTTGATGCTCTCTAATTTCTCACAATGTGAGTAGAAAAATTTTAAGCATCTCTTAAAGTATGAGGATATTTATCTCTCAACACGTAAGCCATATTAGAATTGTAAGCATGGAGATATAACAAGTTAATTAAATGGATTCATTAGGTCTTAGGTATGGAGGAATTTTGTTCATTGCCTTAGAAAATCTAGCAATGAAATAAGAAACAAATAATTTGTCCCCTTAATTATATTAATTAATGCATTAATAATAAATCTTGGGTCAATTTAATCTCCATAATACTCTCTAAAAATCCTCTTGAATTCATCCCAAGAGCCTATTCTTACATCAAGTAGTCCTTTATACCAATCTTTTGCTTCATTGATCAGATACTATACAAAAAAAATCATGAGGACATCTTCATCCTCTATTTCAAAATCATTATTTAAGTTTTTAAAAGACCTTAAATGATCCTTAACATACAATGCATTATTTCCAAAAAAATTGTCAATTCAATTCTTAGCTCAGTTGAAATAAGACTAGAATATCTTGAAATTCTAGTAAAATCCAATTATCTATAGACTACAAGATTTAAAGGTTGCCTAGTAGGAACATGACCATGACCCCTTCCTCCCATAGATTGATTATTTACAACTTGGCATTGAACAAATCCTCTATTATTTTATGGAATTTCTCCTTGAATATTGTTTATAAGGATATTCTGAGACACCCTTCCATGATTATTAGCACCTTTAGATTCATCAATATCTCATTATACATCTATCATCTTTTGCAAGTCATCTATGACCCTTGTAGCTTCAATCCATATAATTTTTCTTTGAGTTAATTCACCTATTTGAAAATATCCCAATCTTTTGATTCATCAATTTATTTTCCTTTATTGAGTCTAGTGAGTCTAGGTGATTAATCACAATCACTTGTTTCTAGACCATCAATCTAAATTATAAACCTAGAAGCCACAATATATTTATATCATAAAGAACCTTGGTCCATTTTTTATAGGGGATATGATATGATCAACAAAGATATTATCTCTAGGATTATCATTTGGGGAAATGGCTTGAGATAAGAATTTATCTCTAATTTCAGCTTAGATTTTTAGTATTTCTCTTTCCTTTTCTAAATCATTTAACAACTTTTGATACTCAAGACCTACCCAAGAATTCTCAATGGTTTCAACATTACCTCATTTCTCCAATTTTACTTCATTTGTGTATTTATCAACTTTAAAATTGAAAGATCTATATCTATCATCAAACTTTTACATATTTTTGGATTGGTTAGAAATCTTATTTTTATTTCAATACTGAATAATTCAAAAATGCATGTAACAATTAATTAAGGATGATTGCAGATTGGTGAAAGGAAACTTGGTGGTAGCGAGACGAAAATAAATGGGAACTTGTTTTAGGATTGATTACACTAGGATTTTATAAATCCATCTATATGATTGAAAAATTTTAAAATACATGTATGATGTGGTACCATAAATTGGGCCACATAAGTAAAAAAAATTAAAAACCATTATAAATAAAAATTGTTGGGTGTTTATCTTATTATGATGAGTAATTTGATTTCTATGAGTATTGTGTATTTGGAAAATAAAATACATATTTTTTCCTTCATGAATTATTTTAGAAAAAGAGAAATTAGACATTATTCATACAGATGTATTTCATCTTGTGGACAACTATTCTATTGGAAAATCTCATTGTTTTATAACCTTCATTAATGATGTATCAAGATTTATATGGATTTACTTAATGAAGAATAAATTTGAAATTTCTACCAAGATTAAGGAATTTAAAGACTTAGTAGAAAATAAATTAGGATTAAAAATAAAAGTATTAAGATCTAATAATGGAGGAGAATATTTCTCTGAGGACTTTGATGATTTAATTAAGCATCAAATTATCATAAGATAGAAGACAACTCCTTATACACCACAATAGAATGGTTTTGAAGAAAGGATGAACTAAACAATTATGGAAAGAGCTAGAAGTATGTTGAGTGATCCACAGTTGGATAAATATTTTTGGGTAGAAGCAATGTGTACTTATTGTTACTTGATTGATAGGTCTTCTTGCAAGGCTAACACCTTGTGAAGTGTGGACATGTACGAAATATTTTGTTTCACATTTAAGGGTTTTTTTCCTATGAGGTTTTTTTAATATGCCTAATAAAAAGTGTTCTAATTTGGATCTAAAAGTAGATAAATTAATCTTCATGCATATGGTGAGAATGTAAAATTTTATAAGCTCTGGAAACCTCTAACCTAAAAAATTGTCTATTCTAGAGATGTTATTTTTAGGGAATTTGGAGTTATTTCTAATAATGTACAACCAAAATAGAAAGAAAGGAAAAATATAGTGAATTTTGATTTGAAAAAAGAAGGTGCACATTAGGAAGAACATAATGATGGACTAGAGAGTAGAGAAGAATAAATGAGTTCAAGTGAAATTTTTAAAGAGAAAGACTATATTGTGACAAAATAAGTTGAGCATACTAAAGAACATGAGGAAGAATCTCTTACTCTACCCTTGAGAAGATCCACAATATAATGGAATCCAGTTGATAGGTATAGCCCACTATATTTTTTTTTTTGTATTTTCTTTATTGAGTACTCATGATGAACCTAGATCCTACTAGGAATTTATTTTTGTAGATGCTAGTGATTCTTGGTAACTATCCATGAAGGGGGAGATGATGGCTTTAGAATTTTGTTATACTTGGGATCTTGTTCATTTTCTGAAAGGAAGTAAGGTCATTGAATTTAAGTTGGTCTAAAAAAATAAATTTGGAGTAGATGGTTCAATTAAAAATTACAAGACTAGACTGGTAACTAAGGGCTACTCCTAGAGAGAGGGAGTTAATTTTTTGAAAATTTCTCTCATGTTGCTAAATTATTTGCTCATGTTTTCTGAATACCCTGATCTCACATATAATCTATAGAGTTTCAATATCTAATGATTAATTATATGGATGGATTGGCCAATGAATGGGTGAAAGTTTGCTAAACTTTCCCTCTACACTTTGGGCTCTGTAAAACTCGAGAGGGTGATCCCTACAATGTACCTTTTAGATACTCTTGTGCCAATTTATCTCATACATTGTAACCTTAAAAGATATATTCTCCTAAGTACTATTTAATAGATGAAAACTTTAAAAATTTGGTAAATCTTACAACATTTATCAATATAAACCATGAGAATATGGTCAAACATTACTCAAAACATACATTCTGATAGAAAGTAAAGATTTAATTTGATTTTTGAATGTAGTTTTTGTGAAAGACCAGAAGATGTAACATAGACATAACTTATGGATTAATGCCTTGTTCTAAACCATTAACATTTAATTATCCTTGCATAGATTCACATAAACCTTCATTCATGTTAAATAAAATTTAACTCATTCATTGAACAGGTGCATTAACAATGAACAAACATTCAAAGGAAAGACAACGAAGATGAATTGAATGATATTCTATCCATTTCATTCATGATTCATATGAAGTATACAATGGAGAAAATAGGCTTTGGAAATATGCCATTTGAATTCTAAAAATAATAGTACTATTATACAACATTAACAATCAAAGACTCAAAACATCAAAACCTAGAAAAGACAGACAAAATTGTATCTACATTTTGTATTACAATAGATCCTCAAAATAAATCAACAACAACCCATGAAATTGGCCTTGAATTCCCTATTATAAAATAAGAGAGCAACCAGCTTTGGGCCATTACACATGTCACATTTTCATTTGACACACACATACATTTCAAAATCACAAGAGTAACTGTGAGCTCATGGAGAGAATATTTTGAGTGCAAGACAGTTACAAAGTTTCTTACATCCATAATTCTCTCGCAGAATATCTAAAATGGTTATTTGATGCCTTTGTTGCTTCAATTCTTCATTCTTCTTGTTGTGGACTCAAGAAAGTTAAAAAGGTAGGCGAACACAAAATCTTGTTGCACAAGATGACAAAATAGCCCTATTGATGCCTTTGAAAACATTGGAGACCATTGGATATGCCAAATAGACCAAAAATGGTGTCATATCACCACTAAAGAAGATCACAAATATGTAATATTATTATATTTTTGGAATATTATTATATTTTTGGTCCCAAGCTATATAGTCCTCTTCTGTAGGCCAGATCAAGGCCATAAATTCATCCAATTTTGTCTTGTAAGGACCATACTTTGTCATTATTTGATTGGACTCCTTGTCAAACTCCTCCAAAAATGTACTGGTGATTGAAAAAAATTTCATACTATCATGTGTAACATGGATATTTTTACATCTCCTTCTTCACTAATAAGAGTGGCCTATACTGCAATAATTGCATCCATGTGAGCTCTCCATGTCTCATAGGTCTTGACACCTCCTTCACTATTTAGAAAATCTCGCAAGAGGCCAAGATCACTCCCATCAAACTACTTAAGTAAGGCCATGATCCTTTTCTCTAATAGATCCACCAAAACTTGACATTCAACCATCTCCTTCATTAATTTATAGGTTGGAGCTATTTACAGTGGCTTATTTTGGTCATGCATGGATCCAATAACCATATTCTTCAACACACTCAATCTGGGAACCCATGTTTACATCAATGGGAGAGAAGTTGCTCTATCCTTTCAAACATACTTATTGAATGGAACATCAAAGAATAATTAGAGTTGACAATTCTCACTCTTTTTATTGCCTTAGAAAAACAATACATTCCAAAACATTTATAACAATAAAAAATTTATTGTCATTATATAATCCAAACAACTCTCCAAATACCTCCATCTATTCAATCAATTCTTTTTTTCTAAATCTCTTCTTTGGAGGGGCTGTAGGTGATGTACCTAGGGCAAGATATGCAATATGCACATTGTTTGGATTATATACTACCATTTCCATACAAGTTGGAGGAGGAAAATGGACATGAGGTGGTGATTGCAGTAGAGAGGCTGGTGGAGATAAGGGAACATTTCCCTACACCTGTGGCACTAGTTTCCCTGACATTAGTGATGGCCTTGATTGCAGTTGTTCTTTCAAGAGTGCATTCTCCAATTGTAGTTGTCCAATATTCTATTCATCTTTATTGTAAACAACCGCCAAGTCATTATATTCCTTATTATTTGCATCAAAATTTCTCTTGAAAAGATTCAATAGTAACCTTGGTGAATTGGGCTACATTCATTACAAATGTGACTGCCTCAATAGCTGAAGTATTAGATACTCTCTTGATTATCAATCCACCTCTAAGGTCTACTACTAGTGGTAGGGAGGTTGGATGAATCACTCACTGATTCATGCTCTAGGTCTTCTTGGAAGACCTTTAGGGTGTCTCACCCCACCACTTGCAACCTATAGGACCTCTTCCTTCTTAGGATCCCCTGGTTCTCCTTGCCAACCCAACTACCAACAAAGTTCTCCCTTCCAAGTCAAAACTTGGTGCAATCTTGTAGCACTAGCCTTAGCCCTTAATCCACCCTAAAGGATACTAACCTCCAATTTCTTGAATTGATTTTATAGAGGTGTGGAGGTGCTTCTAATGACTTCAATCCAACCTACTAAGGGTATTAGGGGTCCACCTAGCTCGATCTGCAGGTCACTTTCACCAAACCCCTCTATTTGGCCTAGAAGGCTACTAGCCCTATTAGGTCTCCTTCTCTGAGAAATCAGGGTTTTTCCCTAAATCTTTCCAAAGAACACCCCAATATTTTCTTGGGATTCCTGGTTCATATGCCCACCTCTCAAGGATTTTTGGGGTCTTGGGTCACACCTAATCGTACAAAGCCCTAACCTGAAAAATGAGCAAAACTAGGCTTTTTAAACCCTTTCCTGGCTTCTCTATAGCTTGCTAAGCTCTTCTCTCACCAGATGGATTGATAGAGTTTCTTTCTCCTTACCATGTCTTGGTAAGACTGATACCTTCCTTCTCCAAAAGGAAATTTTTCAGAAAATTAACACCCCTGCAAATCAAGTGCTCTGCACTATGGTCTTCCCTAGTCGGACTCTTCTCTAGCTCGCCTAGGACAAGACTTCCACAGTAGCTCTTGTGCTTTCAAAGGCCCTATCTCCTATTATATGTACATCCATGGAGTCTAGTCACTGATCCCAAAGGGTCGTACAATTTGTATGGTGGGAAAGTGAACTAACACTCCATTCTTTACAAACTGTTTGGTTCAGACCAGCAACAGTATAGAAACCAACTATTTACAAACAATGCTTGGAACTGAATAAATAAACTATCTAATGCCACACAGTACTCAAAGAACAACTACTCTACATCATACACAAATTATAGTGCCAAGATCAATCCATTAAAACAACACTTCAATGTAAAAACCAGAAATTGCAAAACAGATTTCACTTGTGCTTTTTCTTGGAATTCAAAAACTTAAACAATATGAAATGCTTCCAACCTCACTCAAATGCCGAGGCATCCCATAAATAGGGTCACCAATCAATTATTCTCTCCCTTGGGCTCTTCTTGGTTGCTTGTAGCTCCAATTGACAATGTTGTTGAGCAACATTGCAAATGTTGCTCAACAACAACACAACTTCCTAGCCCTATTTGCACTTTGCAAAAGGCCTAAACCTCATTGAAACTTCAATTCTATGACACCTACTCTATGGTCAACATGACCTTCATCTGATCAATTCACAATAAAATTTCCACTAAGGCTCACACACAAATGAACTAAAATAGATTGCTTAGTGGTCCTAGACAACCTCCTAAACAACCTATGGCAACCTATGGGTGCTCCTGCACCAACTAGTTTTGCTACCTCTAGCATATTTGTGTTTGTGGGCAATGCCCAAATAGCCAATGTGTCCCATTATGGACTGAATGCTAACCCATGTAGAGCAATTTTTTCTTCTTCCTTAGTGTAAAAAATCAGAGTATCATGTCTCCTCACTATATCAAATGCTACGACAGATGCCAAGTCCCATTTTGGCAATAGCAACACTCTACGTTTCCTTACTAGCTCTATGCCCTTAGCTAGTATTATGTCCTTATATTTTGATTTCATTTTTTCAAGGACTTTTGATTCAATAATTTCCCTTGGTAGCTCTAGATTTTCAAAAATCTTCATTTTTACCTTTTCATCATACTCATTCGTCCTTGCCCTCCAAAAAAAATCCTAAAAAGCCTTTGTTTTGACAAAAGAATCATCATTCATAAAATCATTACATGCCTTTTCTCTGACGTCATCAACATTGTTGATCCTAGTAAAATCAACCTTACTTAATCTAAGGCTTTAAACTAGTGGATTTACCCCCTTGGGGGTGAGGGCATACCTTGCATCATCTCATCAGTTGTGACAATGACCTCTTCATCAAAATTAGAAGGATAATCCATAATTCTAGATGACTCAACCGTTCTCCTTTTTGGTGAGGGCTCTCTAGGTGGATAATCCAAGTCAATTATTTGTATAGTGGGTGATCTTGGAGTTGAAGATGGTGGCAATTGAGGTGTAGAAGAAGATGCTCTTGACCCCTCTAATTGAGTAGGGTTTGCAATTGTTTTCTCCTCTCTCACTGTTCTCTTCTTCCTTTAAAATACATATAGCCTTTGGGTAAGTGCAAGAAGTTGAGTCCACGAAATGTGAAAGTTTTTTCCTTAGCCGAAAAAACGAAAATCGGCATTGCAAAAATGGGATCTTGTTTTTAATAAATGAGATCCTATTTTTTAATAAATGGGATCTCGTTTAGGCTCGGGATCTCGAGCCTAAAATCAAAAAACGAGATCTCATTTTGAAAAAAAAATACATTTTTGGAAAGTTTTCAAAACAGGATCTCGTTTTGAAAACTTTCCAAAAATGGAAATTTCCATTTTTGGTAAATTTTGAAATTGGGATCTCATTTTGTAAAGTTTTCAATTTTGGAAACTGTCCAATTTTGAAAATTTTCAAAACGAGATCCCGTTTTGAAAAATTTCAAATGTAGGTCGGGTTTTTTCTTTTTTTATAGGTTCGGGATATGGTTTGGGGATCTGAACCTAAGCCCTAGACCTGGTTTGACCTACAAGTTGAAGGTCCTAGCAATGTCACAAAAAATACTGACTTTGGACATACGTCTGAAGGCTTTCTTTGTAGAGTTTTTCGATGAAATTAAAACCCATTATAGATTAGATAGTGTAGATTCCAAATATGTAATTTTTTTTACAATTGGATTATTTTATTTATTTTTTATTTAATTTCTAATTAAATAGGTCCATAAACTTGAATTATCAGTGTTTTTTAGTATTTTAATAACTTTTTATCAACATAACATTTTTATGAATGGATTGCAAGAGAACAAACATCGGACAATTATTTTCAATTTTTAAAGAAAGATCAAAAAATGATAAGTTTAGGTCATCTTATGTGTGTCGTACACGATGATTTTTCAAAATGACAGATATGCCTAATAAAAATTTAACAAAAAAAAACAATTCAATAAAAAATTACAAAAAAATATCAAAAACAAGCTTCAATGAGTCACAAATATTTTCCCAAAAGGATTTAGAAAAATACAATAATTTAGGTCAAAATATGGATGTCGTACACGTGCATGGTATGGTAAAAAAAAGTGACTTTTAAACAGTGGTTTTTAGAAATGCCTATTGAAACTCAATTTGTACAATCTGGGTATTGAAATAAATTACATATTTGGAAACTAGACTTCGAGTACTACATTTTATGATTAGTGACTTTTCTGAAGATTTCATTTCTAAGTGCTTCAAATTTTAAGGTCAAAGTGTCAAATTCTGAAAATTAGGGAAAACACCCACTTTTTGGCCAAAAAGTGGACTCAATTTCTTGCCAGCACCCTTTTTGGGTGGTTGATATGTTAGTTTTTCTTCAAGCTTGAAAGGTTTTTCCCTTATCTTACTCCTTATTTATTTGGGTCTTCCCTTTGTCTTGTACCTCTCTTTACTCTTTTACATTAGTAGAATTTGGCAATTAAATGACTACTTGACAAACTTTTAGTCACAAGAAGTAAAGATGACTAAATTCTATTCAATTTTTGCAACACAACTATAAATGACTAAATAAATGACTAATTTGATCATGGGGTAAAAAAACAACTGAATAATTAGTCACACAAATAAAAATGACTAAATAATGCCTAATAAAAATTTAACCAAAAAAAAATTATTCAATAAAAAATTTCAAACAAATATCAAAAACAAGCTTCAATGAGTCACAAATCTTTTCCAAAAAAGATTTAGAAAAATACAATAATTTAGGCCAAAATATGAATGTCGTACACGTGCATGGTATGGTAAAAAAAAGTCTTTTAAATAGTGGTTTTTAGAAATGCCTATTGAAACTCAATTTGTACAATCTGGGTATTGAAATAAATTACATATTTGGAAACTAGACTCCGAGTACTACATTTTATGTTTAGTGATTTTTTTGAAAATTTCATCTCTAAGTGTGCTTCAAATTTTAAGGTCAAAGTTTTAAATTCTAAAAATCAGGGAAAACACTTCCACTTTTTGCCCAAAAAATGGACTCAACTTCTTGTCAGCACCCCTTTTGGGTGGTTGATATGTTGGTCTTTCTTCAAGCATGGGGTTTTTTCCTTTATCTTACTCCTTATTTATTTGGGTCTTCCTTTTGTCTTGTACCTCTACTCTTTTACAGTAGTAGAATTTGACAATTAAATGACTACGAGATTAAAACTTTTAGTCACAACAACGAAAGATGACTAAATTCTATTCATTTTTTGCAACACAACTATAAATGACTAATTTGATCATGGGGTAAAAATAACAACTAAATAATTAGTCACAAATAAAATTGACTAAATAATGTTTAATAAAAATTTAACAAAAAAAATATTCAATAAAACATTACCAAAAAATATCAAAAACAAGCTTCAATGAGTCACAAATATTTTTCCAAAAGGATTTAGAAAAATACAATAATTTAGGTCAAAATATGGATTTCGTACATGTGCATGGTATGGTAAAAAAAAGACTTTTAAATAGTGGTTTTTAGAAATGCCTATTGAAACTCAATTTGTACAATCTGGGTATTGAAATAAATTACATATTTGGAAACTAGACTTCAAGTACTACATTTTATGATGAGTGACTTTTTTGAAGATTTCATCTCTAAATGCTTCAAATTCTAAAAATCATGGAAAACACTTCCACTTTTTGGCCAAAAAGTGGACTCAATTTCTTGTCAGCACCCCTTTTGGGTGGTTGATATGTTGGTTTTTCTTCAAACATGGGGGTGTTTCCCTTATCTTACTCCTTATTTATTTGGGCCTTCCCTTTGTCTTGTACCTCTCTTTACTCTTTTACACTAGTAGAATTTGGCAATTAAATGACTACATGACAAACTTTTAGTCACAACAACTAAAGATGATTAAATTCTATTCATTTTTTGCAACACAACTATAAATGACTAAATAAATGACTAATTTGATCATGGGGTAAAAAAACAACTAAATAATTAGTCACACATAAAAATGACTAAATAATGTCTAATAAAAATTTAACCAAAAAAAAATTATTCAATAAAAAATTACAAAAAAATATCAAAAACAAGTTTCAATGAGTCACAAATATTTTCTCAAAAGGATTTAGAAAAATACAATAATTTAAGTCAAAATATGGATGTCGTACACGTGCATGGTATGATGAAAAAAAGACTTTTAAATAGTGGTTTTTAGAAATGCCTATTGAAACTCAATTTGTACAATCTGGGTATTGAAATAAATTACATATTTGGAAACTAGACTCTGAGTACTACATTTTATGATCAGTGATTTTTTTGAAGATTTCATCTCTAAGTGCTTCAAATTTTAAGGTCAAAGTGTCAAATTCTGAAAATCAAGGAAAACACTTCCACTTTTTGGCCAAAAAATGGACTCGGCTTCTTGCCAGCACCCCTTTTGGGTGGTTGATATATTGGTTTTTCTTCAAGCATGGGGGTTTTTCCCTTATCTTACTCCTTATTTATTTGGGCCTTCCCTTTTTCTTGTACCTCTCTTTACTCTTTTACACTAGTAGAATTTGGCAATTAAATGACTACGTGACAAACTTTTAGTCACAACAACTAAAGATGACTAAATTCTATTCATTTTCTGCAACACAACTATAAATGACTAATTTGATCATGGGGTAAAAAAAACAACTAAATAATTAGTCACACAAATAAAAATGACTAAATAATTAATCACACAAATAAAAATTCAATAATATGATATTAAAGTCGATAATTAAAAATATATATTTTGAGGGAGTGGGTTGTATTATAATCTAATATGATATTATATAATATAATAATTATATTTAATAATATTATATTATATTATATTATATTATAATAATATAATAATATTATATAGTAATATAATATAATATTTATATTATATAATATTATATTATTCATATTATAATATTATAATATTAATATTATAATATTATGCAGTCTTGAGAAAAGCATGCAAAGGTTTG
Source organism: Sequoiadendron giganteum (assembly GCA_007115665.2). NCBI lineage: Eukaryota > Viridiplantae > Streptophyta > Pinopsida > Cupressales > Cupressaceae > Sequoiadendron > Sequoiadendron giganteum. The sequence goes on from CM021102.1 coordinate 117,019,862, forward strand.
GAATGGCTAGTTAACACTAAAGACAATAATAAAAAATTCCAAGAGTTCCAATCGACTAATGGCTCCAACATTGGGAGCCTCAATGCTAAAACTATCTATAATGCCCTTGCCAAACAACAGGAAACATATGACGACCTAAACAACAAGTGGAATATGAACCTGGATAACACTAAATGGTCCAAAATTCTATCTAATAATCGAGTTAAAACAATTATGTTGAGGAAGGACTTTTTAGGTGGCTTTTGATCTTCCATAGGTTACCATACAAAAACAATGCTAAAGAAATAGAAAATTGTAGAATGTGTAGAGTTTCAGAATCAATCTCTCATATTTTTTCTTTGAATGTATATATGCAAAAGAAGTTTGGAATTTGTTTTGTAAATAGCTAAATGTATGGAATTAAAATGGCACTCTCATAATGGATAGAACTATTCTATTCAACAATAATAAATTTGGCAAGGAACAAACTTTATTTTGGTCTTTTCTCTCAATAGAAATTCTATGGTACATTTGGAATTCAAGGAATAATGAAAGATTTAATGGGACTTGAGGGTACTTATTGAGTCCTCATGAGGACTCGTCATTCACAAAATCATTTTGCAAGTCACATTGACAGTGAAGGTATCCAAACTCAAATTTCTCAAATTGTTGGAAGATGGCAGCATTTAAATCACCATGAGGGAGGCCAGAGTTGGGCATACTTGGCAACTAGGGAAGCCCAGTGCAGATACCTTTCTTCAAGCACTGGAGATCTTTCAGAAAGATTTCAATGAAAAGGTAGCTAGAGAGGCACAATTGGAAGAAATTGAAGCAATAGAGATTCTTTTGGGTATAAAGGACCCAACAGGTAGTGAGGATGCAATAAACTAAGGAAATTAAGCCAATATATTTTTGTGTGGACTTGGACTTTTTTGGTAGGGTAATTGGGCACTCTTGGACGAATAGTGGCTCTTTTCTGTTGTATGCCATGAGGCTAGTAATCCATTATGGGTAGTGAATTTTCTTTCTTAGTTGGTGGACAGGTTGGTATCTCCCAGTGTAAATCAGATTGGCTCGACATAGAGGCTCTTCCTTCAGCATAATGACCTTTGTTGGCAGCCAAATGGACCTTTTTCTGTAGCAGTCTAACAAGATTTGTTGTATAGTTTTTTATGAAATTGGATATGTAATCATTATGTAAACAACCATAGGTTGTATATGTAATGGGAGGGGCTTGATCCTCTTGTTACCTGTGGGGGGGTGGAGCTTGATGCTCCTTGATATGAATTATGTCAATGATCTCATTTTATAACTTGATGTTCAAACGATTATCAATACAAAAAAAAAATTATATTATTAATATTATAATATTATATTTATATTATAATGTATTTAATATTATTATATAATATAATGTCGACAGATGAAACTTTACCACACCACCACTAAAGACAATAGATCACACATGCGAGACTACAGTATATATCATGCAACTGCACAACACTAAAGGAGAAGCAGTGGGTCTGTGGTGAAACAAGAAAAAAGAGGAGTTGGGATTAAATCAAACATATTATATTATTAATATTATAATATTATATCTATATTATAATGTATTTAATATTATATAATAGTATAATATAATATTATAATATATTTAATATTATAATATTATATAATAATATAATATTATAATATATTATATTATTATATTTATTTATTTTGGGTGAAAGGAAAATAGCCTGTATAATTATATATTAAATAGGATAATAAATATACATATTTGCAGAGTCCAGATTCAAAAATGTAGGATAAGTTGATTAACCAAAATTCAACATATTTGAAGAACAACCCTTTAGCTAACCTTTTGAAAAATTACTTTTGCAAATATATACCTAACCAAATTATAGCCCCAGATTTTTCATGACTAAACCCTTACAAAAATTTATATGTTAAATTTCGAGCAAAAACCCCATAAACTACTGTAAAACCCACAAAGAGCCAAGCTACTGATTGATGGAGCCCCTAAAAATTGCTGAATTTTCATCTTGCATTTCGAAGTCTTCTAATAGCTGCAAACATCTCTCGAACAATCTTCTCCCTCTAGTCGACACACTCAAAACCTATATGCGTCGAACAAAAGCTGCATTGGTGTTGTCTGGATGCAACTAGTAGTTGGTTGTAGGAGAAACAATGCGAGTGGGTTCTGGATAATCTAGACCATGAACTGGAGAATTCACCCTGAGATGTAGATCTAGTTGAAGCCCATTACCCACTAGGAGAGCAACAGAAGCTCAGAGGAAAGCCAGGGCAAAGTACTTTTCTTCAATGTCAATCTCTAGCACAGGGCAGATAAAATGATGGTTCTTCTTCAGTGCTCTCATGAGAATGTTATCATTCTTGTACTGGAGGACCAGTCTAATGGCATCAAATACTTCTTCATAACCCTGGAAAGACTGCACAAACTCCCTTGAGAATAAACCACCGATATATCCTTCACCATTAAAGATGTTATATTGTTGCACTACTCTTAGAATGGCATTATCCAACAAGAATTGCAGATTGACAAACTTACTGGAAAGTTCTTCAATTTCACTCAAAGATTGCACCAAATCCAGATCATTCGAGAGGAATATGGATATCACTTGAGATGGGAAGAGGAGGCGTCGAACTTGCAGGAAAGTAACATTAGTACCAAGAATAGTTCGAATGTAGTCTTCCACTCGAGCACCATCCACTTTGAACATTTGTTTGAGGGCGTCCTGAGTTACATACCCCTCAAATAGCTTCTCCCATGACTTAACTAGCAAAGGCACCCTGAGATTCCACGGTCTAAAATCCATTTCACCTGACACTTGATATCGTTCTTCGACTCACTGGATGTTGCGAAAGACAAACTTTTTGGAGCTTTCCTTTTACTAAAATTATGATGTACCAAATTAAAACTTGAAAACCTTTTTAACTCCATCTTCCATCCATAATATAATGTATTATAATGATGAACCAGAGTGTGAAGTACATTTTATTTACACCAATCTTTTCCTCTTGAAAGTTGGCTCATGTAGAACAGAGGCCGAAATATTTGAAGCAAAAAATCCCACTTCAAACCATGATTACAGAGTACTTGCAGGACATAAAAAATGTTAGGCCAAAAAGGAAAATGAAGTGGTGTGACCCAGGTGGAATATATGAGATCATCAAATGATATCTTAGTGTTCTTTGAGGAGAACGCAAACATCCATGTCATTTAAACTAGCATCATTTCTAAGTATGGCCTTCTAGCATATGTTTAATCCCTCACAGCATATATTTTAATTCCACCTCACTAATCATTTTTCCATGTCATAACCATGGTGGACAATGTCTTGTCGACCAAAGAGAATTGGATACCCTTTGAAAAATGAAGCTCTTAATATAAATTCTTACTCTGTTCCTTGACTAAAAGAAATTAGTAAGCACTCTCTGGCTATATTTTCCTTTAAATGTGGGAGATCCACCAGAACCTAATTATTATCCAATAGGGATAGTTCAATTTTATCACAAGCCATGTTTGTTAAACATTCAGCAAGACTATTTCCTTCTCTATATACGTGTGAGATATGATAGCTTTCAAACTCTTCTAAGAGGTTCCATGCAATTTGCAAAATATATCTGATAGACCATGTGTAACAAGATTTTTGTTTGCAAGCATTTATCACTATCAGAGAATCACCCTTAACATGAATGGATTTAATCTGATGATGTTTTTCTAGCAAAAAACCTTGAAGTAAAGCTAAAGATTCTGCCATATTATTAGTTTTTGAGGGAAGGATTACTACTTTAGTTGCCTTGACAACCCCTTTTGAATCCCTAATGCAAACTCCTGCTCTAGAAATGTCAGGATTACCCCTAGAGGCTCCATCAAAATTTAATTTGTAGTAACATTTCATTGGCCAAGACCATTTAACTGTACCTCTATCTATCTTTAGAATGTGAGGTTGTTTCATGATACCTTTAAAAGGCAATCGTATGTGTTTCCAATTTTTCAAAATGTTATTATCCCAAAATGTGAACAATGCTCCCGCATTTCTACGTTCATGAACCCAGGAATTTACTACTTCTGAAATTGATTTTTCTAGCAAGGCTTGAACATATTGAATAGAAGATGAAGACTTTTTGAATATCCACTTGTTTCTCTCCCACCATATAGCCCATACTACCAATGCTAGAATAGCTTTCCAAATGCATCCAAAGAATGAATTCTTGTATAATATAGGCTATAAAGAAAATTTATCCCAGAGTGAGTTCGGCAGAGGAAGCAAAAGATTTAATTTTTGTAGAACAAATGACCAACAAGACTGAGCAAAGGGGCATTGAATAAATAGGTGGTAATGATCTTCAAAATTTTGATTGCATAATATACAATTAAAACGATCCACAATTCCCAACTTAGCTAACCTTTCACTTGTTAGAGCTATTTTTCTTAGTGCTAACCATGTAAAACTACCTACCTGTGGTAGAACTACATTGTTCCAACAAAAGGAATATTCTCTATGAGATTGATTGGTGCCCCCCTGGTAACAATTTCCTTGTACCCTTGCTTTATTGAATAAGAACCTATTTTTGATGGAGCCCATATTATTTGATTTTCCTTCCCTGACAAGAAAACAACTCTGTTATTCATGATCTGATTCAACATATCTTGTTGATTTTTTGGAATTTGATCCACTAAAAAATATTTCCACACCACTCTCCCTGATGGAGGCTCCACTGAATTAACATAATCTAAAAGCTTTGTTCCCCATAACTGAGAAAACACCGAGATTGTTGACTTCAGCTATTGACAAATTCCTAAAGGTGGATGACGATTCCATGAGTCCCTCCAAAAATCAACCTTATTTCCCTTATTGACCTCCCATGAAAAGTATGAATTAATCACCTTTCTAAATGAAAGCATGAAATTCCACATAGTTGATCCTTGAGGAGGATAAGCAACTGTAAAAATTCTCTTAGGATCCCTGTTATCAAGATATTTTGCACTCAACAAGGAGCACCATTTGATTCTGATTTAGAATACATTTTCCAGATGAGTTTACCACCAAAAGCCTGATTACGCTTTGATATATCATGCAAACCCACTCCTCCTTTTAATTTGTCTGATGCCATGCTTTCTAATGATACTAGAGGGATTTTTTTAGTGTCATTCATATTACCTTTCCAAAGGGAACCTCTAATAATTTTTTGAATTTGGTCTACAACTAACTTAGGTGCCCTTAAAACTAAAATGAAATAATTAGGTATTGCAGAAAGAATAGATTTTATTAGAATAATTCAGCCTGAAAATGAAAACTAGCGGGCTTTCCAAGAAAAAATTATTTGCTTTATCCTTTCAATGATTCTAACCCAATAAGCTGATTTATTGGATCCCATGAAAAATGGCAGGCCTAAGTACTTGCATGGTAGATCCGCTTCTTGGAAACCCATAATTCTGATAATTTTTCTTTTTGTAGTAACCTTAGTATTCAACACATAAATCTTTTATTTTTGAGCATTAACTCTTTGCCCTAAAACCAATGAGTAACTGTCCAAAACCTCCTTTATCTGAGCAGCATCTACAATGGATGCTTTGCCATGTAAAAGTGTGTAATCTGCAAATAAATTATGAGTGACTGGTATATTTTTTTGAGGGATAAGAATACCATTCCACAGGCCCTTGGAATGTTTCTCTTTGATAGCCCTACTCAGAGCCTCAACAATGATTATGAAAAGGAATGGTGAGAAAGGATCACCTTGTTGAACACCTTGCATTGCCTTAAATAATCCACAAGGAGAACCATTAATTAAAACTAAAAAATCTGCACTTGACAGACATGAAAGTATCCACTTACACCATTTCTTGGAGAAATCGAACTTATCCATAACCTTAATAAGGAAGACCCAGTCCACTTTGTCGTAGGCTTTCATCATATCTAGCTTTATGATAAATGATGATAACTGATTTGAATTGATGGACTGAAGAACTTCATGTGTTATTAAAGCCCCTTTTGATGTCTCTCTTCACGAAACAAAGTCTCCTTGCTCTCGGGATATGATTTTTGGAATTAGAGGTTGCAGTCGCAAGTAAATTGCCTTAGTAAAAAATTTATAAATGGTGTTGTAGAGTGAGATGGACCTGAAATCTACAAAAGTTTTTGGATCCGTCACTTTTGGGAGAACAACAATATTTGTGGTGCTGAAATGTTTTAGCATTGTTCCTGATCTATGTGACTCCTCTAAAGCCAAAATAAGGTTAGAACCTAAAACATCCCAACATTTCTGAAAGAATATTAGTGTGAAGCCATTTGGACCTGGGGCTTTATCTAGAGACATTGAAAAAACCACTTTTTGGAGTTCTTCTAAGGTGAATGGCTTAAGAAGAGCTTCATTGTCACTTTGGGAAATTAATCTTGGCACTACAAAGAGAAGATATTTTTCTTCTTTACTTTCCTGAGCAATAGGCTTAAGAGGGGCAAGGAGATCCGTGAAAAATTTTGCTCCCTCTTTTTGAATTTCTTTTGCATTGTTTACTTGATTCCCTAAGCCTGTCTCTTAGATGGAAAATATTTTTTCTTACACCCTCTTTTGCTAAGAAGAAGCATGGAATAATTTTGTATTACGATCCCCATCTTTCAGCCATAATTCTTGAGATTTTTGTTTTCAATACACTTCTTCACGTTTACCCAATTCTACCCACAACTGTTGAAGCTCCTTTTGTTTTTCATATGTGGTAGCATCCATTCCATTTTGGATAATGTGCTCATGAATATCTTCCAACTATTTCACTACCTCTTCCTTCTGAACAAAAATATTCTTAAAGGTACTCACATTCCAATCCTTTATATGTCCCTTGACATATTGCAATTTCTTGAAGAGCTAAAACATTTTGTGCCTATCTGAGTTGGAGCACTTACCCACCATTGTCTTAATAACGGTATAAAGTGAGGATGTCTAAGCCACATTTTCTCAAATTTGAAGGATGGTTTATGGCTCAAAGTTCCTACTAACCTTGTTATAGATAGCAATATAACATAATGATCAGAATCAAGGAATGGTAGAATTTGGGAAGCCAAAATGATAGGTGAACAAACCCAATCGTGCGAGACTAAGAACCTATCTAGCCTTACAGCAATTTGACAAAATTATTTTTTGTGGTTTTTCCAAGTGAACTTCCCTTTCTTCAGAAGAATGTCTCTTAATGCATTATCTGAGATGAAGCACCCAAAATTTTCCATCATTTTTTGAGGTGGGAAAATTCCTCCTTTATTTTCATTCAATGACACTATTGCATTAAAATTCCCTACAACAATAAACTTTTGATTTCCTAGGCTCTGAATTAATGTTGTAAGCATATCCCAGGTACATTTTTTGTCTGATGTAGCTGTTGGACCATAAACACTAAAAATCTTAAAATGGAGATCAAAACTACTTACATTCATAAGCTGCCAATTATTATCAGAGCTTAAAACATCCACTGTTACTATTTTTGGGTTCCATAAATATATTAGACCCACTGAGGCCCCTTGGGCTGGTACTGCAACAACTTTCCACTTATTCCATTTAGAGACTATTGACTCAAATACTTCCTTCAATAATTTAGATTCTTGAAGAAGGAAAATGTTTGCCCCACTAGCATCAATTTGATGCTTGATGTGGGATCTTTTGTCAGAGGCATTAATGCCTCTGAAATTCCAAGATAGAATCTTCATTGCACATGAGGAGAGCAACAAGCCCTCCTCGGTCTTTTGTTGATTGAGAGACTCCCATCTAGAGTGAACATAAAATCATGTTGTACAAGATGAAAAAATAGCCTTGGTAACACCTTTGAAAAATTTGGACACCATTGGATGTGCCAAATAGATCAAAAATGTTGCCATATCACCACTAGAGAAGATCAAAAATATGGAATATTATTATATTTCTAGTCCCAAGCTATATGGTCATCTTCTATAGGCCAAATCAAGGCCATAAATTCACCCAAATTTGTCTTGTAAGGACCATACTTTGTCATTATTTGATTGGCCTCCTTGTCAAACTCCTCCAAAAATTTACTAATGATTGAAAATTTGTTCATACTATCATGTAACATGACTATTTTTACATCTCCTTCTTCATGAATAAGAATGGCCTTTTCTTCAATAATTTCATCGATGTGAGCTCTCCATGTCTCATAGGTCTTGACACCTCCTTCAATATTTAGAATGTTTGGCAGGAGGCTAAGATCACTCTCATCAAACTACTTAAGTAAGGCCTTGATCCTTTTCTCTAATAGATCCACCAATACTTGATATTCAACCATCTCCTTCACTGCTTTATAGGTTGGAGCTATTTACAGTGGCTTATTTTGGTCATGTGTGGATCCAATAACCATATTCTTCAATACACTCAATCTAGGAACCCATGTTTACATCAATGGGAGAGAATATGCTCTATCCTTCTCAAACATACTTATTGAATGGAACATCAAAGAATAATTAGAGTGGACACTTCTCACTCTTTTTATTTCCTTAAACAAACAATGTTCCAAAAAAATTGTAATAGTAAAAATGTTATTGTCATTATATAATCCAAACAGCTCTTCAAATACCTCCATCTATTATATAATCCAAACATTATTGATGGCCTTGATTGCAGTGATTGTAGTTGTTCTTTCAAGAGTGAATTATCCAGATGTAGCTCTAAAATCTTCTATTCATCTTTATTGTAAACAACCACCAAGTCATTATATTCCTTATTATTTGCATCAAATTTCTCCTGCAAAGATTCAACAGTAGCCTTGGTGAATTGGGCTACATTCACAACCAATGTGGCTGCCTCAACAGATGAAGTGTGAGATATTCTCTTGATTATCAATCCACCTCTAAGGTTTATTGTTGTTTCTGCTAGCTCTGGCTTATTTGTGTTTGGGGCCAATGCCTAAATAGCCAATGTGCCCTATTATGGATTGAATGTTGACCCATGTAGAGAAATTGTTGATTCTTCCTTAGTGGAAAAAACTAGAGTATCATGTCTCCTTACTGTATCAAATGTTATGGCAGATTCCAAGTCCCATTCTAGCAATAGCAACACTCTACTTTTCCTTACTAGCTCTCTACCCTCATCTAGTTTTATGTCCTTATATTTTTATTTCGTTTCTCCAAGGGATTTTGATTCAATAACTTCCCTTGGTAGCTCTAGATTTTCAGTCGTCTTCATTTTTACCTTTTCATCATACTCATCCCTCCTTTCCCTCCAAATAAATTCCTAAAAAATCCTTTGTTTTGACAAAAGAATCATCCTTCATAAAATCATTACATGCATTTTCTCTAACATCATCAACATTGTTGATCCTAGTTAGGTCAACCTTACTTAATCTGAGGCTTTGAACTAATAGATTTACCACCTTTAGGGTTGAGGGAATACCTTGCATCATCTCATCAACTGTGATGGTGACCTATTCATCAAAATCGAAAGGATAATCCACAATTCCAGATGTCTCAACCCTTCTCCTTTTGGTGAGGGCTCTCTAGGTGGAGAATCCAAGTCAATTATTTCTAGAGTGGGTGATCTTGGAGGTGAAGATGGTATCAATTTACATGTAATAGAAGATGCTCTTGACCCCTTTGATTGAGTAGGGGTGGCAATTTTTTTTTCCTTTCTCACTGTGCTCTCCTTCCTTAAAAATACATATATCCTTTTGGGTGGTTGATGTGTTGGTCTTTCTTCAAGCACAAGGGATTTTCCCTTATCTTGTTGCTTAGTTATTTGGGACTTCCCTTTGCCCTGTACCTCTCTTTCCTCTTTTATTTTCCCCACCACCCTATCAAAATTTTGAAGTATTTTCTCCACTATCAACATCTCATCACTAATGTCAAGGAACATTCTCTTAAAATTCGGATCCTTTTTTTTTTCCTTCTCTAATTTGATGAAGGCTAGCCATTTCATCTTCATTTCCCCTGCCAATTGCAGATCAAATATGTTTCTAATTACATCTTCAGGAAAATAGAAGTTGTAATATATTTTCCCCCCTTTAATCCTATCCTTCAAGGCCATCATGAAACCCTCTTGATCATGATTTATTGCTCTGTAACATTTCATTCCAAGAGGTTTGATACTTGGGATAATCTTATTTCATCCATCATTGATCATAAAAAAATTTGAGAAGGCAATATATGCAAGAAATAGAATTTCTTTCTTCATTCCAACCAAGTGTTTATCTTCAAAATCTCCTAGTTACCTCATGACTTCATGAAAATCAATCCTCAATGGCACATCTCTTGTAAGTACATGAGGTGAGACACTTGTGCCATATACTCAGAGGATGATGCAATCAAGATATGGGATTATATCTCCCCAATTATGCTCAATGCCTAATTCAGGCCTCCTCTCCTTAGGTCTTAGAAAATCATGTAAATCCTTTGGTGTCCTAGGTGGATTTATCACCAAGTACCTCTTCAATTTGGAAGCAAACACATTTGAGAAAACAAAAAAACTAGAGTCGTGCTCATCCTTGTCCAAAATATGATTCCATGCTTGGATAGGGAGATCCTCACCATTCTCATCCTTTCTATTTAATTTCATTTCCTCTCCAAAGTGCTAAGCTCCTTTGTATAAAAAATATGTGTACCAACAAATATTACCACCAAAACCTCACTCCTCTTTCACCCTTCTTTAAGGATATCAAACCTTTGTGGATCTCATTTGATAGATAGGATGAAAAATCATATGATGTGTTGAGCATTACATGTTGGATATTTACTACCATGTACATGAAAGTTATTGGCATCCTTGTGGGAAGATTAAACCCTAAAATTTGACATAGAGTGTGTAAATTCCTCTAAAAATAGAATTCAAACATGTCAACTTGGTAGGTTTCCTTAACAAATGGATTAAGTCTGATCGTGTTTCCTCCCTTTCCTCTTCCCATGAAATTTTTCAATATTGAAACCTTGAAATTTATTTTTACCTTCTCATACTCTTCCTTTAGCTTCTTCTCATCAATTGGCACCTTGACATTAGGTATCAACTTGAAAAATTCAATAAATCCTACCTGGGTAAGATCAACCATTTTCATACTAGAACGAGTCCTTACGACCCAAATATTAGGGTCATAATTAGTTGCTATGACTTTCAAGAGGTCAATTTAAATGTATAAATTAAGAAAAACAAGTTTTCCCATGTCTAATATCCATCCATTGCATAAGGGGACACTGGAATATCGTTTCCCAAACCAATATTTGAATATAGTCCATCTAGTGAGTAATAGTGTAGCATCTTTAATGGCATGTTGTCAGTTGACAATGCCATCTTCTGTTCCAAGATCTTGGAAGATTGTTTGACCATTATATTTTTTATTTTTTGAATTGGGTAATTGGTCTAATATGTTTTGGAAAAGGGCTCATTTTTTGGAGTCAAAACTAGAGGGTTGGGATTTTGGGGGTACCATTACAATGAAAGGTGATGCAAACTAGTGTTTTCCTAGGTGAATTCAAAGAAATTGAAATACAATTTTATGAACGTCAAACCTTAAAAGATGCCCTAGATTTCAATTTGAAACACAAACTAGCAAATACATATAATTCCAGTAGAATTTGGCATAGAAATTAGCAATTTTCACTTACAGGTGTCCAAAACTTGAAAACACTAATTTTGGATGTGAAGAGCTCAAGAGAAGTTGTAATTGATCCCTAGATGTTTGGAAATTCTTTTGTGAATCAAATTATGCTTTTAATCATACTTTTATGGCAAGAAAACCCTTTAATTCGATAGGAGAACATCACGTATGCCATTATTGTTTTCTTGCATGAACCTGAATGACTCCATTAGCCCAATTTTCAAGTTTGAATTATAGTCGTTGATCCTATGATGAGTTGGCTTGATGGATGTCTCAAATGGAGTCACACAATTTTTAAAATTTGACTTCCTTTGACTTTGACATATGGCTAATACAATTTTTCCATGTGAAATCCCTTCCTTGTTGTCAATACGGGCTCCATCACACCTTACAAGCCATGAGAGTGTCCATATATTGCCAACCCACTATCTTGCATGGGTCTTCTGGGATAGTGATCAATGGTTGTGAGCTAGCAGGAAATGACCCAGATCAAACTTGTACACTCCAACTCATGCACCATTTAACCCCTAGGCCTATGCCCACATTTAGGAAATTTTTCAACATGTGCTTATCATTATGTTAGATGAATGGATGTGATTAAAAAATCTTGATTTCCTTTTAACCACGTGAGCCATAGGTCCCTTTAGTATCCTGGTCTTTAAAGTATCTAAATTTTCTTTGAAATATTTCATATCTTCAATAGTCCTTTTAACGCTCCAGATTTTTCTACGCAGCAACCGCCTACTATCCCGCATGGTATCAACATCTTCAAATAGGTACCCTATGAGGTTGCAGGGAACATTCAAGATTTAATCATTGAAAGAATTCCCAACCCTTAGATCTTGGGCCCACCATCACTACCACTTTAGAAGCTACTGAGGCCCACTAAAAATATATGCCATGCATTGCATGCTCGCTATCCTGCATCGCTTTTTAAATGAATATTTTAATAGTGCGGGCTAGCGGACAACCAATAGAAATCAACTTATGGGTCCATGCCGCTCAAAACTTAAGGCAAGTTGATGCGTGTGCCTTAAGTTGTAACTTAAAAAGGGGACTTCACTAGGTCGATCAAATATTTGACTTAGGCATTTCAATAAAATATTTTGATCCCCGCCTAAAGTGCAGCATTAGACATTAAGAATATTAACTCACATAAATATTTGTTGTGACATATACTCTTTAATTTCAGCTTTGTTGGTATTGACATGTGAATTAATTTTACAAATTATGGATGGTCTCAGTTCTAATATCTCTTTGCTCAATCTGATTGCTTTAAAGACTATTGATTACTTCCTCTCTACTCACATCAACCTTGTCCCCAATTTGGGATTTTACCTCTAATAAAATCTATTCATAATTATGTCTAATGTGTGTGGACTGTACCTCGTAATTAAAGCTTCATTTAATTCTTCTCTCTAGAGACCTACAAAAATTTCCTATGTATCCCCTTTTTTGTGTTTAAGATGGCATTACCTTTATAGCTATTGTCATTATTCTTATACTTTATAAAAAACTTGGCATCTTCATTCTTCTATATAAATGGGAGCCAAAGGATCTTGATCCATACAACTCCATAAATTTTGGCTTCATTTTCTCATTCAACTATACTCATGTGGAGAAGGTCATCAAATTTATTGTTGGTAAATAATTTCTACAAAGTTTATCTCATCTATTAAACTACATGGTGTTGTTCTTTGTGTTCCTATCAAATTCCATGGACCTACTTCTTGATGAGTAGCTTATCCATAGGCTAGGTTTTGGCTATGTTCAACCATATTTTCTCTCAAAAGTGGTGCTTCATTATGTTATTAGTGAGTATAACATCACCTTGGAGTGGCCCCTATTAGAGGAAACTTCTCTCACTACTATCTTATCGATTCCCAACCAATACTTTCTATCCATAATGCAATAGTTTTTGGATTGTAACTATACAGGAGGGGGACTAACTTATCTAGGACTCCAGGTCATAGGAGATTCCTAAGCAATAGGCTGCCCTGATCTACCTCAAGCTTGATAAATGATTTGGAAAGGTTAAGGTGCTAAGGTCTAAAAGGAAGAGCAATCTGGTTGAAAATGTTCTTCTCCTAACTCGAATGTTTCAGGGATTCAAATGACCTAATTCCAAGAGTTCAATCTACAGCCCAGACAACTCACTACTTGAGGATGACATCGCAAAACATGGACTCCAACATGGCATGTTGGCATCTCAGTGGGGTGCTAGAATTTGTATGGATAGATAGTCTAAGAAATAGATGAAAATGCTAGAAACCAAACTAACAACCAAAATAGTAGATATTTTATGCTATGATAGAATGTAGAGAAAGTGTGGAAATGAAGTACAACAAGAAGAATACTTTAAATAACTATGCTTGAATTGACAAAGGAAGTGAGAAAATGGTACCAAAATCCTTGCAACTTCATTCTTCAAACAACTCCAACCAAAAAGAACCTACACACAAGACCAAGGAAAATGTTGGGGCTACTTTTAGAGGACTGCCTCAATCAATCCCTCTCTTTGGTGTTTCCACCTCCATGCACAACCAAATAGAAATGATGTATAAAATGATAAAGAAAGCATATGGAGATAGACATGTCAACCAATAATATTAACAACAATATGCTACTATGTAACAAAATGATGCAAAAACAAGTGACAATGGAGGATATCACCTTCACAACTACGTGATCTCAAGGCAAGTAGAGGAAGGAGTGTGCTTTAAAATTCTCCAACAACAACGTTGTCACAATTAATAGATTGGAGGATCCAAGAGACTAGAAACTTGAAGCTATAATGGAAGTAATAATGAATCTTGAAAGTGTGTAAGTTGATTAGAAATGCATGAAAAATTTAGTCCAGAAGCAAGATAGATTGGAGAAGTTGTGAAGAATTCAAATGGAATGAAGAGTTAGACAATTTGAAAGGAAGAAAGAGGAAAAAGAGCTATTTTGTGCTATTCAAGGGGGCAAGAGGCGTTATGGTTTGCGTCCAATGGAGAAACGTAACACCTTTGTAGATTCTAAAGGTGGGAATCCTATCAAGATGGCAGTGTAAGGCATGGATGTCCACATGGTGCATGTGTGTCCCTGATAAAATTCCTCCATCAATAAAAAAATAGGCTACCAAGTGGAAAAGGAAAGGTGGTGGATGTCGGAATTGTATCATCAAAATTACATTTTCTAAGGTGAAGGGTATGAAAATGGGGAATTTGTAGGGGGTGAAAATTCATGCCATTACATTTTCCCCCACTTTAGTGAGCATATGTTCCAGTGAATGCAAGATAAAGAAAAGAAAAAGATAAAGAGCATATACCTGAACTGTTGAGGAAGCAAACCGCAATCTGACATGCTTAAACATGCAGGAGAGATAAGATGGCTCCACGGGTACTCGATCCTATGGAAGGTGAACAAAAGCTTTGCAGGTGCTTAGTCCTAAATAATTGGCTCCATAGGTGCTCGGTCCTACGAAAGGTGAACAAGGGTTCTATAGGTGCTAGATCCTATAGAATGAAAGTGATTTACAAGTGCTTAGTTCTACAAAGGAGGCACCATAGGTGCTCAATCCTGTTGTTCTTTTCTCTTTTCCTCCTCTTCAAGTTTCTCTACACTTCCCCTCATGAAACCTTGTATCTTTAATATTCTTGAAAATCTAGGTGCAGGTGTTTCTTTCCTAACATTATTATTTTCCTTTTGAACACCCATCTTCTTCTTTTCAACATCCTTCTTTTGTGGATGAGATAAATGTACTACTCCTTCTGCTCTTAGGTTTTTGTGATTTTGAAGAAGATGGAATTTCCTCAATTACTGGTGACCTATACTTTGGCACATGATTTTTCTCATTCTCACCTTGGATACGGGTAGTTGAAGCCATATGTGATACATGAGGGCTTTCTCTTATAGGTTCATGGTGTGGCTCTTAAGTCTCAGGTACCACAGGTGCATCAAGTAAACTATTAATATCTTTGCATTCCTTAAAATATTCCTAGTTTAATTGTGGGTACTAAATTATTAAGCTTCTTTTTACTAGTAAAGAAATCAAATAGTGGTGTGATAGAGAAGTTTCACTTTGTTTCCTTTGATAC
Organism: Sequoiadendron giganteum; assembly: GCA_007115665.2. Classification (NCBI taxonomy): domain Eukaryota; kingdom Viridiplantae; phylum Streptophyta; class Pinopsida; order Cupressales; family Cupressaceae; genus Sequoiadendron; species Sequoiadendron giganteum. Next base: position 117,035,528 of record CM021102.1, read on the forward strand.
TCTGATTCCATTCTTTTCAACAGATTATAAAGAAAACTTGGCACATTTACTAGCCTATTGTGTTGTAGGTGACTAAGAAATTTAAAATGTATTATCTACAAAATATTTTTCCTACAATCACAGGTAAGATATCTAACAATGTAGGAATCAAAATTAGCCAATAACAATGGACGATAGATCCTCTTTGTACCTTGTGAAGATGAGCCCAAATTCTCTCCTCATTCACAAAATTCCTCTTCAATTACAACTACATCAGCGCATATTGGAAACTTTACTCCAGTCTAGGTAACCCAAAAACTTGTGCTATGGTGACCTCAAATGCATCCAATGATAGTCCCTTCACCATTGCCTCATCATGTTCCAACATGGCTACAAACCTTCTTGCTATATCATCGTTGAATTCTGTTAGTTTCAGGAAATAATCAAGCCAACCAACTATGGTAAAAATAGGTAAGACCATTGCATATTCCATTATTTGCTAGTGAGCCGACAACTCTCTCCTGATAAAATTACCTCCCATTATGACTTTCTTTTCTCCACTCAATGTATTAACCTTAATAATTTAGCCTTGAAAATTTAGCTTAATTCCACTCCACCACCTTCAAAATCCTTCTCCTTTTTGCTATTTCTTAATGCACTTTCACTATCATACCATAACTACAACTCCCCTTCTTAGTATCAACTTAATTTGAGCCCTCAAATAGGTTCTAGGTTCGACTCTGGGTTGGACTTAGCTCAATTTCACAAGATTGGGAATTAGAAATTGGAAGTATCAGAAAAAATTAGATATAATTTTAGGTCTTTACATGTCATATCTATCTATTGTATGTAGTTTAGGTGGCAGAATTTGAAAAAACCGGTTGAGTTGTATCCTCCCCCCAACTTAATGGTTGATGTGGCCTCACTTCAACTCATTTTTAGCAAGGGTATGAGTACGAAATATGTAATATAATGGTATGAATATTTTGCATGCATGATTTAATATGAAATACATAATGAAAGCTTTAATAAGTCTTAGAGTAATTATGATAGTGTACCTTGCATACCTACCAGAAGGGACTAACTTGTCACCGCGTGTGTAAATTGAATAGCATGTATCAATATTTTGATTTGATGTGACTAGAAATAACTATAGGTGAATGAATTGTGAGGTGGAAAATGGAGTGTAATAAAGTGGATTAGACAAATAATAATTTGATGTGACAACTCGAACGTTCAAAATTTTAATTGGTAGCAAGAATTTAAAGAAACATGTTATGGGTACTTATTATGAAAAGATGGATAGTGCATGTGAGTAGTTTGAGGTGAATGTGCATAAACTATAGTTAATGTGGCACAAAGTGATTTTAATTTTTCTTTTCTTTTTCCAAATGGTGCTATGGGTACCTTCGACAATAGGACCCATTCTGAATGTTGACAACTATTATGCTACATGTCTCTACTACAATAGGACCCTTTTGAATGTGTAATAAAAATAGGTCCCTCTAGAGAAAATATAAACATCATTATAATATGTTGTGTGTGCTTGTTTAAGAAACTAATCATTAGTGATCTCAGCGATTGATCTATGTAGCTCAATCACTGGGTCACCTGAAGTACTTGGTATGTCATGTGTTATTGAGATATCACTTTGGGTTTTTGAACTTGTATCTAGATCTCTATGAGTACCATATTGCTGAAACAAAAATAAAATTAAATTGTCTTTTTGTACCGGTTTCTTATAGAGCTTCAATATGTGGCCATTAACCAGAAGGGAGAATTTGGCCACATCTATGGTGTGCAACTTGACTGCTCCATTAGGATAGACTTGATTGATTTCATAGGGTCCCAACCACATGGATTGGAGTTTCCCTTTGAATTATTTTTACCTTGAATCATATAACAATTCCCATTCCCCTACATTAAACTCCTTTATTTTGATATGCTAGTCATGCCACTTCATTCTTTATTGTTGTAGTACCTTAGTGTGAGGGATTGCCTCCATCCCGATTTCACCCAATGGATTTAGAATATGTAACCTCTCCTTTTGAGTTGTTGTTAAATCCATTTCCAATTCCACTACTATCCTTAATGTCTTATATTCAAACTCAATTGGAAGGACTAATATTTTACCATACACTACCTCATAGGGTGTAAAACCAGTTGTTGGTTTTTAGGTTGTTCTATATGCTCATACTGCTTATGGTAACCTTGCAGCCTAATCTTTTCTATGTAGTACTATCTTGGTGAGAATACTTTCAATTTATCTATTAGTAACCTCCACCTGGACATTACCCCAAGGGTGGTAAGGTGTTGAATTCTTGTGCCTAATTTGGTATTCTTCAACCAATTTGGAGATGAGGTCTGAAGTAAAATGTGGACCCTAATCAATGACTATTTCCCTAGGTACTCCATACCTAGTGAATATATCCTCATACAATAATTTAGCCACATTTCCATCTCTAGCCAACTGTAATGCCTTTACTTGTACCCACATAATCAAGTAATCAGTGAAAACAATAATGTATTCCTTATTGTTGGAAGGAGGTGAGATTGGTCCAATAAATTCTAAACCCCATTTGTCAAAAGGGGCTAGTTTTAACTGGGGCTACAATGGAATTTCATCACTCCTTGTTGGTTTACCCATCCTTTGGCACCTATCACAAATCCTTGTGCAAACTTGGCCAATAATAACCAGTTATGAGGATTTTAAATGTTGTTATTTTTGCTACAAAATGATCTCCACATGGCTCATCATGGCAAGCCTTCATGATATCAATGATTTCATCTTCCCTTATGCATATTCTCATGATGTTTCCAGGGCCAGTATAAAATAGATAACCTGATATCCAAGAGTATGGAAAATATTTGTGTACAAGCAATCTCTTTTCCCTTGGAGAAAAGTGTGGTGGAATTTTCCCTATTACTAAATAATTTTCTATGTCAACATATCACGGTACATGTACATTAAGAGAAAACAAGTGTTCATCTAGAAATGAATCATCCACTACCCCTTCAGCTGATTGTGTTGGAAATCTTGACAAAAAATCTGCCACTACATTAGCCTTACCAGGTTTGTCCACTATTTAATATCAAATTATTGTGGAATGAGTATCCATCTGACTAACCTTCCTCCTACTACAAGTTTTTTAATAAGATATGTGATAGTTGCATGATCTGTATGGAAAAAAACTAAATAACCAGTGATATAATTCCTAAAATTATTGATGGAATATACCACTACTAGCATCATTTTTTAGTAACAGTATAATTCAATGCTGATCCTTGAAGATTCTTGCTAATGTAGTAAATTTCATACTCTTTTTTACCTTCTTTCTAACCCAAAACTACTCCAATAGAAAAATCTAAAGCATCTGTATGTATATAAAAGGGTAAGCTCCAATTTGGCCCCCTCAAAATAGATGCTTGAGTCAAGTCTTTCTTCAACCCTTCAAAGGAGTGTTGGAACTCTCATGTCCACTCAAATTTAATGTCTTTACTTAGCAGAATAAACAATGGTGCAGCAATTTGGCCCCCTCAAAATAGGTTATGTAGTAGCCTACATGAACAAGGAAACTTCTAATATTTTTTTCTTATATTGAATAGTTAATGTAGAAATAATTTTTATTTTATGCGGATCAACCTAAATCCCTGCACTGGATATGAAGTTCCCTAAGAAGATGCCTTGTGTCATCATCATAAACCATTTTTCATTGTTGAGTGACAATTTCTGTTCTTTACATCTTTTCAATACCTTTTCCAAATTACTAAGGGCTTCCTCATAAGTTTCTCCATATGTGGTGAAATCATCCATATATATCTCCATACAGTCATGAGCATAATCAAAAAATATGTTGAGCAGTACCCTCTGAAAAGTAGTTGGAGTATTGCATAAACCAAAGAGTAGAACTAAGTAGGAATAAGTACCCCAAGGATATGTGAATGTAGTTTTTTCCTGATCTTCTGGAGCAATTTTTATCTAATTTTAACCACTGAAACCATCTAGGAATGAAAAATACTTCTTTCTAGCTAAAGAGTTAAGAACTTGATCTATAAAAGGCAATGGAAAGTGGTATTTCCTAGTGGTTGTATTTAGTTCCCTATAATCTACACAAAATCTCAATTTTCCACCTTTCTTTGGAACAATGACCATAGGTGAGACCCATTCACTGATATAGGATAAATAAATCATGCATCAAGGATTTTTTGAAGTTCAGTTTTCACTATTTCCCTCAAGGCAGGGTTCATTCATCATTGAGGTTGTCTAATGGATCTATAACCATCATTGATATATATCTTATGCATCGATAAGTCAGGATCTATTCCTTTCATATCATGGAAATCCCATGCATATGTTGTTGTGTGTCCCTACAACACTGTGTGCAAGGAATTTTGTTGTTCTTCAATCAAGGATTTGTTTATATTCAAAAACAAAATTGGAATGATTTCTAATACCTTGGATTATTGTTGCACAGATGAGAGGTCAAGGCTTGGAATGATTGGTAAACACTGTTGTGGTATTAATGAATGAAAAATCTAAGGAATTGGTGGGTATAATACTTTGCAAGGGGTCTTGTAGGCATGTGAGACAGTCATGATGTTGTGGGTTCCTATCACAGTCATTATGTAGTATGTCAGAAATGAGATCATCTTCATCCTAATCATCCAATAAAGGGTTTCTTTCTATGTTCATCAATGTCTGCAAGGAATAGTTTTCTTCCTCATCTAAAGTGGGCCAAATACTTTTCTCAAGATCAACATAAGGCTGGGCTAGAGAATAGAGGACCAATTTCTTGGTCACTATCTCATTCAATATTATCATATTTCCAGACCTACAACCTATATATGCATTAGATGTAGATAACCATGGTATTCCTAGGATGAGTAGGTATCCTATAAGATTAACCTTTGGTTGTCAAACTATGAAATCAATAGGATATTCCCAGGAATCCAATACAATAACTAAATATTTAATTATCCATTCAGGCTTGACTATTGACCTATCAACCAACTATTAAATAGTTTGTGTAGGTCTGAGGTTGGCTAGCTGAAGTAATTGCATTGTTTCTTTATTCATAACATTGATTTTTTCCCCTAATTCTATCAATGTGTTCTTGATAAGGGTTCCATTAATCTTGACGTCCACTATTGGACTACCAAGGTCTGTGTATTTAGGAATAGTTATGTTTCCCAACATGATATCAACAAGGTTTCCCAAGACATGGACTATTTGAGGATCCTTCCTTTTCCTCCCTAGTTTCTTAAGACATGGGTACCTCATAGTTTTTGTATAAATAGGGATGTCTTTGATAGCTTGGATGAGTGGAATCTTAATGCTCAAACCCTTTAATTGACCTAGAATTTATGTCTCAGCCTATGTGTGATGCTTTTGAATGGCTAGGCATTTAGGAAAAAGAGGCTTTGGACTTGAGGTAGTTTGGTGTATCTGATTTGACTCAGGTTCCAAAGGTTTTTTGTTTGAAGCTTCAACTACGGGTTCCTCATCCTCCATCTCAGTAATTTGAGGGGATCAAGGTACATCAAGTTGTTTTCATGATCTAAGGTGGACATCACTCACCTCTACCCCATAACTAGGGTATTGTATAGCTTTGTTAATATAAGCCTGGTGAATAGGATTGTTGTTAGGGTTAGGTGTAGGTTGGGAAAGTACTTGTGGTGGCTTGGGTGGATGGGATTTAGGATTTGATGGAGGCATAATGGCTTGTTGTTGGGTTTGAGGAGGAAGCATAGGTTGCTAATAGTTCATATTTTTTCACTGCCACTAGTGACCTTTTTTCCATTGAGGCTATCATTGGTTCTATTATGTTGGTCATTCGGATTGTAATTGGAACCCTAGAATTTTTTTTGTGACCAAGGATTTGGTTTTTGTTGATTCCAATTATGTTGGGGTTGTGGCCATTATTGAGGGTTTTTCCATTGATTTTGGTTTGTTGGGTAGGGCTCAAAGTTTCAAGCATAAAAGTTCTCATTTCCAATGGGAAAGGATGAATTAAAGTTAAGAGGGTCTTGTGGCATACCTTATCTATGTTTCCATGGCTTTATTTGAGCTATATAAAATATGTGTCCATCCTCTCCTTCAAGTGGCTGAAAATCAGGTTTCTCAACTTTATCCTGTTGGATACTAGCCACCATTTTGCATTTATAGTTTTTTTTCCTTTGCCTATAACTTGGGTAGTATTCAGTGAGCATGGCTTCAGCTTCCTCTTTCTTATTCTTAATGTGGAGAGTATCCAACTAAGCTTTTAAGTGGTTGATAATTTCCTCCTTCATGTTGGACAATAGATTTCTTAATTCTATCTTGTAAACCCTTGTGTATGATTTACCAATAATGGATGTCCTATCTCCTCTTGGTCTCTTAGTGAAGGTCCTAGAATAATTCTTGCAAACCTTGCAGATTTCTTCAAATAGTATTTCAGAGATATCTCATTATCCAATGAGGTTGAGGGAATCCATACAGTCCTCATTGAATCCCCTAAAAAGTACTAACTTGAGGGATTCTTCTAAAACCTTGTTCTGGGGGTTTTTCTTCAAGGAAACTGAATCTCTCCACATAATCTTCTAATGGCTAACCCTCCTTTTGTGAAATTCTGAAAATTTCATCTCTCCTCCTATCAAGTCCCCTATAATAGTCTTAGTACATCTCCAAGAACAATGTCTTCATTGTATCCCAATCAGCAACAACATCCTTGCCTAATCCCATAAACCATTTGAGGGTTGCATCTTTTAGAGTAGTGGGGAAGAGTTTAAGCCTATGAGAATTAGAAGTATAGTCATAGCTTATGCATAGGACATCAAATTCAAATAGAAATGTATCTGGGTCCTTAGTCATTAACTGATAAAAGAATGGTAACGTTGAAGGAGGGATATTCTTCAACACAATAGCCCTTTCCTGGTTAGGGATTGGGAACTCAAAGTTCACACATTTAGGATCATCCACTACATCTCCCATGGTTTAGTATGTCCCCTCTATTAGTGTGCTAGATGTTGGTGATAGGGAAATTTCTTCTTCAGTATTAACCTCACTCTGAGTACTAGATTTACCAATTTTTGTATGGATTCTTGGCATGTAGAAGGAAGGAACCTTCCCAAAGAATCTCTTTTCCTTCCCATACATGAAATATGGCTTTTTCATAGGAGTGGTTCTACATAGTGCTAGTGTATGTTTTTGGTGTTGTGAAAAAGAGTAAATCAAGCAATTCTAATGCTGAAAAAAAATGTAACCTATGAAAGATCAGAAAATAAGTCTATGAAGATAGCACCATCCCTGACAATGGAGCCAAAAATGTAGATTCTAAACTAATGTATTATAAACTTGGTATAACCTACACAATTCAAAGGTAAATCTGACTAAACAGTCCACTCAAAATTGCAAAGGCTACATTGAAATATCAACCCAAGATTTGTAAACTTGTGATGATATTGCACTGTATGTGCCTTCAAAGACTCATAGCCACCTAAGCTATCCTACATTCAATATTTCCTACTTGCTGAAAACTCATAGAATTGTAAAATAGTAAAAGAAAAAAAATAGCGCTAATGGTTGTAGGTGCCTACAACTTAACCTGTAATTGAACTGATGTTAATCAAGTATTACTGTATCACCTCAAAACTGATCAAAACTATCAATTGAATTTATTCTAACCTCCAGAGTACTGTTGGCTAACTAATTACATGCATGTTCATGAACATTCATTACTAATAATCAAAGTATGAGATTCTAATTTAACTTGCATGTAATTCATGAAGTAATGATAAACAAAAAACAACTAGTAAATAGAAATAAACAACTATAAATAAATTGAAGAGCAGTTACCTTGAGTGGCCTGCTCAAGTGGTTGTTCTCACTTAACTAAAACCAAATCTAACTATTAGATTCTACTTCTCCATATGAAATTGAACTTCATTCATTACATATCATAAAAAGATTATATGAAATATTCTTCATAGATTATATTCAAAGAAAATCATTCTAAATAAAATCATGTCTGTAGATAACTAAAATTGAAAAATAATTGATAAAAAAATATTGAAATCAACTAACTATCTAAGGACTCAGCCACCGGCTATATACAAGCATGAGGGAATCTTATTCTAAGTAACAACTAACTACAATCATTAACTTCCACTCCTAAATATCAAAGAATATAGTTAAGATTAAACTATTTAAACTATAACTGAAAATAAAGAAGAATCCTAATAGAACTAAAACTCTATGAAACATATTTGCATGCAAAACACACAAACAGTTATGCAAAATCATATTAACGAAAGAGTTCTTCTCCATCACTTTATAAACTCGTCATAATGATGCATGTTCAACTCCATCAAGTGTCTTCATACAATATTTATTACATTCAATTTTATCTAGTACTTCCCCTATTTTGTTGTCCTAGTCTTCCTTTTACTGTGGGTTATAGCTCCAGTTGCTACGAGCTATAGTTTCTCCTTGGCTGCAAAAAATATTAATCCACAAAACATGTGCACAAAGCTAACTACCATAATTAAACACACAATTCCATCCACATTTCATACATACTTAAATATAAACCATGAAATACTATTATTTCATAACCATATTTCCATTACTATGATTTAGGTCCAAGGTTGTATAATAAGTATGAAAAGATAGCATAATATAGGAGTATTGTCTGAAAGGAATATCTAAAAGTGTCTAAAAGTATGCAGGAAAGTAATAGAAAATAGGCTAATAACTAAGCCCATCAGATACCACTAATGTAGAGAGAGATTGATACTCTCAAATCCCTCTCTAAAATCCTCACAACAATAGCTTAAACAAAATAAAGAGATTGCAAATTAAACTCCATAAATTGTTTGCACAAGAAACCACTAGATTGCTTTGTTAAAGAAATTTGATTACTGATGGGTTTGGTTATTAGTATCTTTTTTTTGCCTTTCATATACTTTTAAGACACTCTAACTATGTTTTTAAAGTATCTTTTAGAAAATACTTCCATAATATGTTATCCTTTCATACATATCTTGCAACATTGAACCCATTTTGTGGAAATGAAATATGGTGGAAATATTCATAGAATTGCATAATTTAAATATGGATATATATGTGTATGAATGAAATGTTGTGATTTAATTATGGTGGTTAGCTGCATATGTATGTATATGGATTAATCTCTCTGCAGCTCAACACATGGTAACAAGGAAGGCGTATTTGTAGCAAGCACCAAAGTAGTAGAACAAGGGATTAATGAAGTTCAAGCCGTTCAAAGTGAAAGAAGTTGTGGAGTTGAGCATGGTCATTATGGAAAGATTAAATGTTGAAAGATATATGTTCTTGAATGCTGGAAGGTTTTCTATGTGTTTCACATGCAAGTTGTCCTTATTTGGATAGGTCTCTTTTTCCTTTTCAATTAGATGAATCAATCAATCATTAGTCACATCCTCATATCTAGGAGTGAGCTTTATGATTGCAGATAGTTAGTTAGTTGGTAGTTCAAATAAAAATCTTCTTGTTTTGTATAAAGTGAGGGGATGATTTCATAGATGATTTAATCAATTTTGTTACAAGTTACTAGTAGTTGGTAGTCTTCTAGTTTTCCATTCATTCAAATACATGTTGTTACAATGATATTATGGAATAAAATATGCAAGAAGGATTCTGTCTGAATATCTGGTGTTATGCAATTAATGGATTTGTATTATTTATGGATGTTTGGGAATCTAAGTTAGGTTTGGTTTTTAGTTAAGTGAGGCAGTCTTTTGACATGGCCACTTAGGAACTATTCATCACTTTAATTATCTATTTGTTCATCTATACATTTCTAGTAATTTTGTTTTCATTATTTTACATGCACAATGCAAGTAGAATGGTTTATGGTTAGTTAAAGTTGTAGTTGTTCATGAACAAAGATAAATCATAGTTCTCCAAAGATTAGGAGTAGTTATTTTATCATTATAAGTGGTTTCAGATTAATTTTACACTCATAGATATTTAGTAGTCACCTACAACTTATGCTCCAGATACTCGTAGCCACTAGGTTTTGTAACCATTTTCATTATTTCTGCATTTTTTTAAATTACAGCAAGGTAGAATAGCTTGAATAATTTTGCATAGAGTAACTTAGGTTGACACAAGCCTGTGAATACACATATAGTGGAGTACCATCATAATTTTACGCTCCTTGGTTGATAATTTAATGTATCCTTGCAATGTCAAGAGGACTGTTCAGCTTGGCATACCCTTGAATTATGTAAAATTTACCAAGTCCATAACACATTAGTTTGCCTCTACATTTTTGGTGCCATTGTCAGGGATGGTGCTATCTTCATAGGCCTGTTTTTACAAGCTTTCATAGAAAAAAAAATTAGTTAAAATTTTATATTTTGCATTAGGATCAATAGATTTCATCTTCAAAAACATGGAGTTATACAAACATTGTGTAGGGCCATTTCCATACAAAGATAAATATATCGTATGCAAAGGTAGAGAGATAACCAAGGAATATTCCTCCCTCCAAATATTCAAGATAGAGAAGATACTAGTGATTTTGTTGATTATACCACAAATATTGTTGAAAGAGTGAGCATTGCCTTTCCATCTTCATCATCTTCCACAACTACTGAAGGGACCTTCTGAACAATCGCAAATCCTAATCCACCAAAGCATGGTACCTTTGAGTTCCCTATTGCTGACCAAGCTAGAGCTACTAGGCTGAAAAACATTCCACCATCAACATTACTAATATTGTATGGCTTGGTATCTAAGGAACAAGCTCTTTGTAGCTACTCTTAAGGATTCTGCCCTTTGATGGTTTATGGGGCTTGGCAGGGATGTTGTTCCAAATTGGGACATGATGAAGACAAATTTCTTGGAGAAGCACGAGGAATATTGTAGAGGATTAGACCTGAGAAGAGATGATATTTTCTCAATGTCTCAAAAAGAGGATGAGCTATTGGAAGATTATATAAAAATATTTCAATTTTCTTTGAAGAAGAACCCATAGCATAAACTATCAGAGGAATCCCTTAAATTGGTATTTTTAAGGGGGATTAATGAAGAATGTATGGATGGTCTCAACCTTATTAGGGGAGGAGACATTTCTACAGGTCCATTTGAAGAAATTTGTAAAGTTTGTAGGAATTATTCAAGGACCCTTTCAAGAAATCCAAGAGGGGAAAGATCATCCATCACAAGTAAGTCCTCTAATAGGATCTCCAAAGTTGAAATCAGTAATTTATTGTCCAACATGAAGAAAGATATAATTAGTCATCTAGCAACACAGTTAGACACCCTCCATATCAAGAAGAAGTAGGAGGAAGCAAAATCCATGCTCACTGAGTATTGTCCTAATTGTAGGTAGAGGAAAGCTAGTTGTAAGTGCAAATGAGTGGCTAGTATCCAACAAGAAAAGATTGAGAAACTAGACTTCCAAGAAATGGAAGGAGATGATGGAAAAATTTCTACATAGTATAAAGGAGGCCTTGGCAGAAGAGAAAAGGTATTCCACCAAACCCCCTTGCTTTTAATCCATCTTTCCCTTTGAGCAATAAAAAAAATTGCTTAGAACACCCAGCCCTGGAAAAAAAATCAAAACCAATGGTAGAGTCCTCAACAGTGGCCACAAGCCCAACCAACCTGGAACCAACAACCAAACCCATGGCCACAAAAAAAATTTTAGGGTTCCAACTATAATCAACAATGGCGAACCCAATAGAATCAATGGCAACCTTAGTGGCAAAAAGGTCAGCCATGATAGTAAAATATGAATTACCAGCAGCCTATACTACATCCTCCTCCAACTCAACAGCAAACTATAATGCCCCCATCAAATCTTTAGTCTCATCCACTTAGACCATCACAGATACCCACCCAACCTACACCAAACCCTAACACTAAGCATGTTCAACAAGCTTACACTAACGAAGTTGTCCAATACCCCACTTATGGGGTAGAGGTGAGTAACCTTCATCTCAAATCAGGGAAGCAGATTGTAGGACCTTCATCTCCCAAAATTATAGAATTAGACAATGAATAACATACAAAGGAAGCCTCAAATAACCCATCTATGGAATCTCAGTCCAATCCAGGGCTCTAGACTGTATCATTGAAGCCTCTATTCCCTAAATGTTTGGCTATTCGGAAATAACACACTCAAGCTAAAACTGACCTTCTAAGCCAGTTAAAGGATGTCAGCAAGGTAATCCCAAGAATCTAATGCAATGAGAAGGTCCTCAATAACTCCTTCAGGCTTAACTATAGACCTATCTAAGTAGGCCTAATATTGGATAACTATAGTAGATGCATGGTTTCCTTGGTCATCATATTAATTGCACCACCTAGGTCTATCAAGGTATTCTTAATAGGGGTCCCATTGATTTTAACATCCACAACTGGACTACCAGGATCTGTATATTTGGGAATAGTTATATTTCCCAACATTATATCAACAAGGTTACCCAAAACATGGATTGTATGTGGGTCCTTTCTTTTCCTTCTTGTATTTTTAATATAGAGATCCCTAATAGTCTTATTATATATGTGAATATCTTTGATAGCTTGGATCAAATGGATTTTAATGGCCTCTGAATATCAGAGGAAATAGACTGATACTACATTGTCTCATCATTGTCTGATAACCTTACTAGTTAAGAGAAGTTTGATAATTCAACATCCCTAGGTTGATTGGGATGATTTTAAAGATTGCAAAGAAATCACTGTGTTACTTGAGGCACCTGAAGTAGAATATGAACCCTTACCTGAGCCAGAACCAAAAGTTGATCTGGAGCATGATGAACCTGAAAGAGAAGATTCCCCTGTTACACCATCTTCTTTGCCTACCTACAACAAAAGTCGGATTGAGAAAGATGATATGTTAGTTGTGGTAGCAGAGGAACCCTCATCTTCCTAAAACCCTAGAGTTAGGAGAAGTATTGCATCAATATCCTCAAAAAGGAAAAGAAGAAGAAAGGATTTGACAAGCAGGATAATGTTTCAAAGGAAGAAGATGCAGGTAGGAAGAAGGGGAGTAAAAGAGGAATGTAACACCCCACTATGAAACCCTAGAGGACAACATGCTACTACATTTGAAAATGGATTTTTTTTTTTAAGTGCAATATACACAAGATTGAAAATACTACAATAACTTGCATTTTAACCTAAGTCCTCTAAGGTTTTGAGGTTACATTACTAGAAACCCATTAACCAAACTAACCAGAATTATAATTCATCACATTAAACAAATACATCTAATAATATGTGTTTCCTTTAACCTATCTCCTTAAAAGATCAACCAATATGAATTATCCATGTAATAAGAATAACAAAATACATCAAAGATCATTATAATATCCATAGTCATATACAATATCATCAATTACAAGAGTGTTTATAATCAATTACAACAATACATAATTACATCAATGATTCCTTGAATAAGAGAGGAGAGTACATCTAAATTTCATTGCATGATACAATTGAATGTTGGTACATTACAAGTACATGAAATATAGTACACACGAGTGAACAAGTGTAGAAGTATTCATATCTAGGAGTAATCACCATGAGTACGAACAAAAGTGAGGGATCCCAATGGAGTACAAGGAACATTCCACCTAACCATGTGGAAACCTAAGGTCCACCCCTCATGCTAGGAGATAGCATTAAGGTCCCACCACAAAATAGTCAAGAGACAAAGACAACACAAAGGCCAACATGACTCCAATGCACATGTACAGTACAACATCACATGACAATGACACCACTTCCAGAGACACATAAACATTAAAGGGAGACAAGAGACAAGGGAATACTAGGTTGTCATAGGAGGAGTATCATCACATAGTTTGTTATGGGTTACCCCAGCATAACCTTCCTAGGCTACCATACCCCCATCTTGGGTTACCCTGGCCACCTCTACCGACCGTTGGACCCACATACAAACTCATGTGGGATAAACATACCTTCCAATAGGGAAATGTAGTTGATCTTGCCATTCTAGGCCTTCTCAACTCATCTCAAGCCTAAACGAGCACTTGAGCCATGAGTGAGGCATTCACTTATCTTGATTAGTGTGATTACTAATCAACCCCTAATTCATTTTAGGTTATCACTTAATTATGAAACTCCCACATGGGTTACTTTGGAATCACTTTGTTTGTCGGCCCCCATCTAGAGCCACTCCCCTACTAACAATTAGGAGACCCAAGAAATTCTAAAGGGAAAATCCTACTTGCACCATCACAAGATCTCATTAACATACACAAAAAGGCAAGGCATAACCCTTCCCACACACAAGTTCCAACCACATTGGTGAATATATTGTGCAAGTCTAACGACTCTCGTGTACTCATTCAATACATAAACAACCATCCCAATATGAAAAATCATAGAACCATCAAGTAGAAAACCTCCCCCTAGTGTCTAGAAGATAAACTAATCATTTACACAATTAATCTCATAGGAACAATAACCACGAGTAACCATATTCAAATAATTAACACAAACTTCAACTAACAACAAATCCACATGGAGAGTTTATGACTAGAGTAACACACAATTTTGCAAAACATGCAATAATTATGATTACCAATGAAAAAGTCTAATTTCACATTTAACAACTCATTATTATTTAAATGAAAATTAATTAATCTTTCCTTATCAAACCTCTCAATTAAATATTTATCAAAACCATTTAATTGCAGAGGTAAAACACATTCAATCCTCTCCTTTTCTAACACTATATTTCATATATGAGAATAACATGTTCAAATATAAATAAATATATAAAGTTGATTACAATAATAAGTCAGATGCTAACGAGCTAAATATAGTCATTTAAATTTACATAGATTTAAGTGCATATGTATTACACATATACAATTATAAATATATATATATATATATATATATATATATATATATTCAGGAGTACTCTAAAGCTAAGCTTTGTTTTTTAATACAGAATGCACATTTCTTTCTGAAAGACTATAATACAACAACTATATTTGAACATGAATAACAAATATGTATCAATACATAGATGTGTGTGTGTGTGTATGTATATATATATATAAAATAATCTGAATTCCTACCGATTGCTATTACAATGAAATCACAAACCAACGAGTACTCCACTAGACTCATGGGCCACAACAGATAATTACTTGAATTTCAATAATAATACTAATTTATCAACTTCCTCCAAGTCTGGTTTCTTCAAAGTTTGTTCATTGTAACTAATTACATATCATGTTTCAATGGATATGATTGGTAGCATTCCATTATGACCAATAACTAAATCTACACCCAAGCACCAATAATAAATGAAAGCTAAACATACAATTGTAAACAAGAGGGCACGACTAAGACAACGGATAATGGACTATTCAACTGCAGATTGCTTCTATCAATATTTCATGCTTATCACATTTACAGAGAAGATCATGGAGGAATGTGTGGCTAACATTTCGACTACAGAGTAGATTATCTAAAGGTTACCCAGGTAAAGTGGCAGCATCAAATGCCCAAACTAATAGTGTAAAAAGGCATTCAAAAAAAATTAATCATTTGGAAAAACCAAAGGGAGACTTGCAGCCATAATCAAATGGTTTAAAATTGGAGAAATGACTAAAGAGCAAGTTGTATAAGGAATTGTACCTCATCAAACCCAAGGCACACTTACTGAAGGATAGGTGCTTATTCTATCATTTCCTAAATATGTTTATTTGGTGTAGCATACTGATTAACATCATTAAATATTAACTACAACATGGGTGTGCATACTTATCAGTATCGGTTGTCAAGCACTTTCAAAGAATCAAATATCTAAACTTAACGTTGAGGAAAACTTTAAAAAAAAAATGAAATCGTAGCACTTCAATGTGTAACGCCTTAACTACAAACAACAATCCCTTCAAAATGAAGTTGAACTCTCTCTAACAACAAATGGGAAATAAGTAAAAAGGCTTCCATTCTCATAAGAATACCACATGCACCGAAAGGATGCAATCCAGTGAACTCAATAGTTAGAAAATATAACCAGTGAATGCTTCATATAAAATGGGGTTTAAAAAGAATTTTCTAGAAAATGCGATTGATAAATGGTGCAACTCATAAATTACCAAGTTAATGTTTTGCTTCCTACATCACAACCATTCAGTATTTATTTTCCAAAACAAAATTAGAATTGAGAAAAGAAAACAATGGAACCTGTTTTGAACGAGTAGCTCGACTGAGGATTGATACCGAAATCTAGCTCCTCAATCACTGCTTTAGCTTCTTCAAGATTCATCACACACTGTAGAAATCCCCAAATTCCAAAACCTCCCCCCAAAAATAGAGAAGAGATTTTTCAAGAACGAGAACATTCACGGGAGAGGTAAACAAAAAATTCCTTCCCAAAAAGAATGAAAAATCTCTCTTTATTTTAGTCAATTAACTAATTTATTTACTCTCCCTCAATGCCCATTACTCCATCCTCTTTTATTTCTTTAATTATTTTCTTTAAATTTCCCCACTCCCGACAACTGCCACAATTTAATTATTATTTTATAATTTATCCATTCCTTTTTATTTGCACACAATTAAATTCACTTTTAAATTATTTAATTTACTAATTTAACCTTACATTTAGATCCATTGCACGCACTTTAATTAATATATTTATTTTAATATTCCAATATTAAAATGTAATCTTAATTTATTTAAATCAAATAAACACTAATAATATTTTATTTTATCACTACACAATTATCTAAAAGATTTTATTTTAATTATAACAATACCTTTTTAATTCCAATAATATCTAATTTTAATATACTAATCAATCAAAGTACTAACCATGAACATAACTCAAATGAGCATATTGTTAAGCCTTACTAGACTGCAAAGCGAAATGGAAGGCAAAATCACAACAACATTGACAAAACAACTTGAACTGACCACATAAAAGGGAATGATAAATGGACACTCATCCTCGTCAAGGATGATGGATCAACATAGGGGAACCTGATGCTATCTCCAAATCAACTATCTCCATTGGGTATAAGACACGCTCAAACCTGAAAATTCAGGTGGAGTCGATGCTTGGTACCTGCAACTTGCAACAAACCACACCGTCGAGCATGTACGTAGTCAACCAGTCAAACACACCGTGAAGGGAAAGTCGCAACATCGTAGGGCACTCACAAGTGAGTGATGTGACACTATTTCCCTTCACCAAAAAACATCAACGTATAATAATCAGATACTAAAATCATGATAAGAACTTACATCAAATAATCACACAATACTCAGCAATAATAACCCACTCAATCAATTAAATTGATTTACTAAGCATGGTATAAACATAAACATCAGGGATAAAATAGTATCAACTATCATCATAGTAATGAGTCCAAAATCGAACAATGCATCATAATGTCTAATTGCATCAAGTACTAAAAAAAATAGAAAGCAAACTAAGGGGCACTATAAGGAAAGGAGAGTAAAGTTCCATAGGAAACCACTACTCCCCAACGCTCAGGAAGGCTAAAAATATAGAGAATTGAGAAGAGAGACATGGAGGAACCATTTTGGGAAGGAAAGGTTGGGGAACAATAGCATCATATTCCAATGATGGTAGCCATAGATACAGACAAGGAAAGAGTGGTGTAGGAGCACACCTTGGCTAACCTCCATTTTTGTTATTTTGGCTTGTACTTGACTCTAGCCAAGTCAGGAAGTTTGTTTGCTTTCAGACCTTAGAAGGTCATTGCTTTTGTGGGCTAGGTGAGTTAGTCATTAGGACCAAGGTCACACAATTTGCCATTGTTAGTAGTTTATGTTTTCTTAATGTTAGTTGTCTTTGGGAAATAGAGTCTTAAAGATGTTCTAAACACTTAGTGGTTGTTGTAAAGATGCCTTAAGGCCATTAAATGAGTTGGTTCCTCGGAATCTAGAGAGAATGGTGGTCCTAAGAAATAGGATCAAGGCATAGAGAAAGATGCCAAATGTTGTAAAGAAGTTAGCATGGCAACCTTGGCAATTATTGCAATTGTTGCATGCAATTCGGTTACCTTTGGATTCCCTTAAGAATAGGAAGTGGGAGATCGGCTAACAGGCCCTAGAATCATGGAAAGGGCATATAATATGACCCAAGACTCGAATCTCATGGCAGTTATGTAGTTATGTACTTTGTAATTAGTTTTTTGAAGTGGAATAGAGAGCTCTGCAACAGTGTTTACAAGAAGAATTCGAGTTTTTGTGGTGACAAACATACTTAATGGATTGAAAGACTGAGTTTAGTGTTTTTTTAGTATTCTATAGGATTATCTTAGACTTTTTCATTTGATAAGCAAGTTGTTTAGAGTAGATATTTGGTGTTAGTTAAATTGTTTTGGTTTTAGTTCTTACTGGTCCAGTCCTAACCAATCGGTGCTTTCATGGCTCCCCCATGAAGTCTAGCCTTGGGAAACACCTAAGGATTAGGAAGCATGAAAGAGTGGAGAGCTCTTTTTATCACTAGTCTCTAGGTGAGCAAACAGAGCCCGGTTAGAGGTCTAGGAATGAATCATTGAAGATTTCATGTAGGGTAAAGAGGTACTATATGGAACAGGTACAGGTTCAAGTAGGGTTTCATCATAGCTCAACATACTAGGTGGATTCAGGTCATGTCAATCATTTAGTTTATGGTTTGAGCAAGTTACAATCAAGATTACAGTCGATCCTAGAAATTAGGCCTATTAGCCCTATTGTCCTAAGTTGTAGGAAACCAGTGTATGGAGGTTGTTAGACCCAAAGCCCCACTGAAACTTTTAAAACTTCCAAATGGGTATTTGAATCTGTGTTTAGATTTGTAGGGTCTTTGGGAAAGTTTTGCAAAAATCGACAAAACTGGACTAGTAAAGACTACAAGGAATAGGCCTATTTAAGGTCTCAAGTGGTGAATCCTTGAACCCGGTAAGGATAGGGTTAAAGAACCTTCTAAAATGGTTCAAATATGAAAGGTTATGAATGATTTCATAAGGATAAACACCCCTACAATGAAGAATTATGTTTGTGAGAAGATAGCACTTAGGGTTTTCTAAGTAAGGAAGAGGAATTGAACTTGTCAACTGATGTTAGTCCTCCAAGGTGAAGCACAAAGAATAGAAATCTTAGAGAAGAGTTAGAATTGGACTTATTTAATCATCTAAGCCAATCATGACCTAGAGGAGACTAGGTTCCTAGAAGAGACAAGCTAGTCTCTTAGTTGCAGTGCAAGCAAGCCTTGGAACACTCGCATCAAAGAGTTGACTCTGATAGTGTTTATGTTGAAAATATTGATGTGCCTACTAAAAGGAGAAGATATATATCATCTTCCTTTGATTTTGATTTTGAAGATATTTTTATTGCCAAGAAGACTAGAAGAATAGTTCCCAGTGACTCTATTAGAGAAGTTTTTGATATCATAGGTGATAACAGTGATGGTTTGAATTTTGAAGAAGAAAAGGAGTTGCTAGAGGATAGAAACATAAGAAAGGAACTTCAAGAATCCCTTGATAGGATAAAGAAATTGGAAGAACAAGTAAAAGGGTATGAAAAAAAAGACAAAGAAAAGGAAATGAGAATTAACGAGCTGGAAGAGAAAATACAAACCTACGACCATGGAAATAAATTGGACCTATTGGCATAGTTGGACAAAAGTAAAATGGGAATTGAAACTGATTTGAATTTGCAATTCCTTATTGCAAAAATACCAGCCTACCATACTACTTTATCTTTAGGCTTTGAATTGATAAAAATTACTACTCAATTCAAGCAGGAAAAAGAAAACTGGGAAAAAGAAAAGAAAATCTTGAATGAAACTAAGAATTTGGAGTTGAAAATACTAGAGGATAAATTGATAGAAGTGCTCGATAGAGCTATCCAAATAGTTTAATTTAGACCTCCATCTAGGGTATATGCACTATTCTTAAAGGAAAAATTACTTAGTTTTCAATTCAATAAATTTGTTAATGACTAACCCTTTTCTTTGGATAAGAGTCACATTTTTCTCACTTTCTTCAACAAGAGCAGTTTAGAGGAGCAAGACCAGTTATGTGAATATTATTTTCATAATTATGTGATGGTAGAAAATATTGAATGGAATCCCTTGATTTGTGTTGGGGATTTTCAAGTGAGAGCTCTTGCATCTTACTTCAGAAATGAACAACTTCGTGGGGAGTTAATGGAGAGATATGAGGAACAAGAGAAAATAATGGCACTACAAATTAGAAAGGAAGCAATGAACCTCGAAGTAGTCATTAATCAATGGTTAATACTCCTTTCTCATAAGGGGCTAGGGAAAACAATTATAGACTTAAGACTCAAGGATTATAGAAGGATTCAACAATTGGTAGTGATCACTCTTCATAACTACTTGGTACATGTGAGGAATAGATGGGACATTTTGACTCTAGAATTGTTGAGGAAGGAGACTCACTCCCTCTACAATTTTATGAGAATGTTTAATAGTTTATGCAAGTATCTCGAGATCTCAATAATAAGGAGAGTAGATTGGGTTCCACTAACTTACCACCCTCCTATCCTACTTCACCCAATTTGACATTGGACTGGATAGATTATTGATCAGGACAAGAATGCAGAATTAGACAAGATGAATAGGCTTGCATGCTACAATGGTTTCTACCTCAAATAGGGATAGGGAGTCAACAGAGTCATGGATCTCAGGAAGATTACTTTTTTTTACAATCTTCTCCCCTAGGTGATTTAGTTTGATATTTTTGCTTGAGGACAAGCAAAACGACAAGTTGGGGGGAATGATGGGTCTGGTTATTAGTATATTTTTTTTGCTTTGAATATAATTTTAAGATACTCTACCTATGTTTTTAAAGTATCTTTTAGACAATACTTCCATAATAATTTATCCTTTCATACATCCCTTGCAACCTTGAACCCATTCTGTGGAAATGAAATATGGTGGAAATATTCGTAGAATTACATGATTTAAATATGGATATATATGTGTATGAATGAAATGTTGTGATTTAATTATGATGGTTAGTTACATATGTATGTATATGGATTAATATCTTTGCAGCTCAACACGTGGTAACAAGGAAGGAGTATTTGTAGCAAGCACCAAAGTAGAAAAATAGGGGATTAATGAAGTTCAAGTCGTTCAAAGTGCAGAAAGTTGTGGAGTTGAGTGTGGTCATTATGGAAAGAATAAATTTTGAAAGATATATGTTCTTGAATGTTGGAAAGTTGCCTATGTGTTTCAAATTCAAGTTTTCCTTATTTGGATAGGTCTATTTTTCCTTTATAGTTAGAGGAATAAGTCAATCATTAATCACATCCTTGTATCTAGGAGTGAGATTTATGATTGTAGTTAGTTAGTTAGTTGGTAGTTCGAATAAAACTCTCCCCATTTTGTATGAAGCGAGGGGATGAGTTCATAGATGAGTTAGTCAATTTTGTTACAAGTTACTAGTATTTGGTAGTCTTCCAATTTTCTAGTCATTCAAAAACATGTTACAATGATATTGTGGAATAAAATCTGCAAGAAGAATTATGTCTGAATATCTGGTGTTATGCAATGAATGGAGTTGTATGATTTATGGATGCATGAGAATATAGGTTAGGTTTGGTTTTTAGTTAAGTGAGGCATTCTTCTGATCTGGCCACTTAGGTATTGTTCTTCACTTTAATTATCTATTTATTCATTTATGCATTTCTAGTAATTCTATTTTTATTATTTTACATGCACAATGCAAGTAGAATGGTTTATGGTTAGTTAAATTTGTAGTTGTTCATGAACAAAGATAAATCATAGTTCTCCAGAGATTAGGAATAGTTGTTTTTTCATTATAAGTAGTTTTAGATTAATTTTACACTTGCAGATATTTAGCAGTCACCTACAACTTATGTTGTAGGTACTTGTAGCCACTAGGTTTTGTAACCATTTTCATTGTTTCTGTAATTTTGTTAAATTCCAGCAAGGTAGAATAGCTTGAATAAGTTTACATAGAGTAACTTAGGTTAACACAAGCCCTTGAAGACATATATAGTGGACTACCATCATAATTTTACACTCCTTGGTTGATAATTTAATGTAGGCTTGCAATGTCAAGAGGACTATTTAGCTTGGCATACCCCTGAATTGTGTAAAATTTACTAAGTCCATAACACATTAGTTTTCCTCTACAATTACAAATTATTTTCAGTCATAAATGGACTGATGAACATAAAATAAAATCCATACAAACATTTGATATGAAAATGAATAACATTCAAACACAAACTATGCTCAACTATGTGAGCTTCTACAAACTTATTCACTTTCCAACACCTCAACTCAACTTGCAACTCCTATAGCTTCAATCTATTGATCTGAAACCTTAAAGGACTATTGTAAATTCATCCCAACCTACAACAAAAATCCAATAATTCTCTCCTAGAGAATGCTACGCCCTTTCTTTTTTTGTTCCTTCAATTCCTCTTCAAACTTTCATCAATGAAAATTGATTTTTCTTATGCTTAACTCCTCCTGTCATGAAATTGATTTCATATTATTTATTTGGATTCTCCAATATGGAACGCCTCTTCTTATAGCTTCACATTAAGCCCCTCAAAAACCAATTAAAATAATTAAATATCCATTTCCAGCAACCCCACTAAAGAGAGGAGTTTCAGTTTTTCTTTCCTCCTTTTGACTCCCGAAAAAAGTAAGAAAACAAAGCAAGCCTGAGGCACCCATATCCTCAATCCCTAATTTTAGTGATCATGATGGAGTGTTTAAAACTCCATCTTTTCAAATCCTAATGACTCATATAGATTTTTTGGTATTTTGCAATTAAATGATTTAAAAACTATTTTTTTCTTTTTCACCCACTATGTCAACTTGTCAATGTGCAAAGGAAATTATTTGACAAGTTTAATTAATCAAATATAATTCATTTTCCACCTTTCAATATGAATTTAAAACCAAAATTAACTCACTCCAAAATTTGAAAAATGCTCAACAAATTGAACCTCTTTTGATTAACACAGGATGTCAACTACCATGGATGCTCCTGAATCACCTAGCCATTGATTTTAACTCTTCAAGACTCTATGTCTAGAGGCTCTCATCCTTCATAAAATCATCTTTCAATCTACTATATCCTTATACTATCTAAATATCTATTGAATAAATCTTATCATTTTATCATTTTTTCAACCATATCAAGATTATGCTAGAGCAATGAGTAATCCACATATCAACATCAAAGAGAAAATGAAATGGAATAGGGGTGCACTCCATTTCTTCTAAATCAAGGAAAGAATCAAAGATTCTAGGTGAAGGTATTGTTATTTTGTATTTGTTTTTATCTTCCTTTTTTTTCCTTTAATCTTTTCCACCCTCTTAATTTACTATATACTATAATGAGATTTTAAAGGATAAACATAAATAATTTCAAAATAACCAATAGTCATTAATAGATTCCAAAAAATAACAAATCTCAATATCCTTATTTTAGGATTTCAAAAAACACCACCACTCCTTATTCCTCCTCTCATATAAAAAAAATATCATTCTTGAGCTTGAAAATACACTCCAAGCCTCCTACAAAGCTATCAATTCCTTACAAATGATAAGAATGTCAAATCCCATATAGGAGACTCTTAAAAAGGTATCCCAAAAATCACATATAGATACAAGTAACAAACAAATAATTGTATTTCAATTTTCCTTCTCATTTTGACATAAACATAAGAGAAAATAACATTTTTATTTCTCTCTATTAAAAGAAATACACAACAATTTTATTACAAAGAATACATGAAAAATTTCATTAAATTTCCTTATATCTCTCTTTTAAACACATAAACTGAAATAGAAATAAATAATTCTTTCAAGCATGTACATAGACTCAAAATGGTAATAGGTCCTCTCTCCTAAAACACATAATACATAAGAGGAAAATCATATAATAAAATAAAAATACTACTATTGCAACTCTTGCAAAAAGCTTCATGAAACCTTCGAGTTGTTCTCCAAGAACTCTCCTTACCTTTCCCCATTTTTTTTTTTGTAAACCAAGAACTCCTTCCTCAAGCACTGGCCCTCTCACAAAATATCAAAAACACCCTTTTGGTTTCTTTCCTCTTTTCTATGCTCTCTAATTCTCAACACATTCTAAACTAAAGAATGAATCACAAAACTAGAAACCCATAATATTAACATATTCCTAAGGTTAAATGACTCAAGCCTTACCCACTAGATCTTCACTAATGACAACATGATATATGTGTTTGTTTCCTCGAGCTAGGTCAAAAAAAAAAAAATGAAATCTTTGAGAAGTAAATTCTAGATAAATAAGATAAAGTAGCTTGTATCCCTAACCCACATGACATGAATGGAAAATACAAGTTGGAAGAAAACCCTTCCAAAATAGTAAATATGCTTACACAATAGTTAATTCACTCATAAGGGGCTATGAGAAGGGAACATGGGTCCAAGACTTTTCTAATACATAAATATTAAAATATTAAAAACATCTCACCCATGAGGCCAACTAAGCCCTTGTTAATGTATCTAGATTTAATGTATAACATATACTAATAACCTGTAACCAATTTTTGAAAGGAAGAAAGGCATGCAATTTTTTTTCTAAACTAACCTTAGAGGAGATTATTATGAAAATTTAAGATCATTACAATTATATAAAATACAAACACATAAAGCATGTAACAATATACAAAAACACAAGGGTTTATGTGGGGAAAACCCTTTCAATAAAAAATCCCACACTTGTATTATTCAACAATAACCATGGTTAAGTTTATGAATAGAGAAGGGGAGATGGAGCACGTGGGAGGGAAGAGGAGTAGAGAAAGAGTTTTTAATTCATCTGATGGAGATAGAGATGGAGATGGAGGGACGAATTCAAATGAGGACAATGCAGATTTTGGGTCACCTGGGTCTTTGAGGGCTTCTTTCCCTTTGTTTGATGCTGATGGTCAGTTGTGCTTGGTTGGCAATGGGGTTGCTTCTCTTTTGTTTCTTCTAGGCGCTGGGAGGACGCGGATTTGGATTGGGATTTCTTTTTGCCCAATGTTTGGTGTTATATTCTTCTCTCTGATGGAGCAGAAGCTTTCTCTACTAGGATTGTGGCATTTTCCAACGTTGGTCCTCCTTTTCTAGACTTGGCTGGGTGCCTTGGCATTCGGTGTGGTTTTTGGGGTATTGTTACTTTTGGTACCTCGGCGGTACTTGTCTAGTTTAGGTTGGTGAGGCTTCTTCTATTTTCGGTGACTCCCATTTGTTGGTGCTTTGAATGGTTTTTAATCTATCGGGAGTGTCTTTTTTGGTTATAGGGTGGGCTTTTTCCTTCTAGCACTCTGATTTTGTAGCTCCCCTAGCTAATTTTCGCTATCTTGGGGTTGGTGTGCCTTAAGAGGTTGCTATTTAAAGATTCTTTTGTTACTAAGGTTGTTGGGGAGTGGTTTTGTTCCCTCCCTTCTACTGTTGGAATTGGTTCTCTTTTTGGCAATGGTTGCCCCTTTAATATTTGGCTGGTTTGCATCCCCCTTTGGTTCTCATTGCTCTGTATGCAAAAGGGGTGTGGGTTTATTTTGGTGGGCCTTTATCTCCTAGGTCCTAAGTTTGATCTTTTGTCTGGGGTATTCTCAATGATATTTTTCATGACCCAATTCTTCTTGTTCCTTAAGGGTGCCTTTGTTGTTATTATGGAGGTACTGGAGTAGTATGTTCCAGATGAGTTTTTGTGGTTGAAGTTTCTCTTGGAGGGTTTGGATGGGTTACTCCTCATGTATTTCCTATTTTCCCATGTTCTTATTTTTAGTGTTTTGGTGAGGTTTATCCCTAATATCCCTATGCTTCTCTTGTTGGCCCTTTTCCTCGATTTGCTGGTGGATGTCATGTTTTTCCTTTTTGTTGGTTGGGTAGCTCTCTTATCTTTTCTACAGTTCAAGTCTTCTATTGAGGCGAAGATTACTACTATTGAGGTGGATCCCTCTCTTCTAGAGGTAGATTTTGGGATTATTAATTTGTGGAGGTTCTTTCCTTGTTTTTGGTCTTTTCTATTATAGTACCTTTTGAGGTGGTGTGTGCTCCTATTGAGGTGGAGCTATTTCTTATCACAATTTGACTACAATGGTGGTAAGGTTCTTCATGACATCTTCTCCTATAGAGGGGAGTCGATTCCTTTTGAGGTGGAGTCTGATTAGGCTCTTCATGTGTGGGGGTGTTGCAATATATCTTCTTCTTCCTATTGGTGTGGTTGGATGACCTCCTGCTTGGTGGATCCTGAAGATTTCTATGTGACTTGTGGGTTTAAGGTCCCTGTTAAAACCTAGTGTGATGTGAGGGACTGTGGTCCCTAGAATCTGAATGTAAGTGGGTTTTAGGTTCCCTTCTAAACCTAGTATGGGTTCAAGAACCCTTGTAAAACTTGGTTGTGTTTTGGGTTTAAGGTTCTCATTAAAACCTTTTTCGATTCTTACATATGTTGGTAATCTTGTTGTTTAGTTGGTAATTTTCTACTAGTTCATTGATGGTTGTCTTTGTTGTATTCATGTGCAACTAGTTCTTCTTTGTGTGGGTTTCGGGTTCCCGTTAAAACCTGCTTGTTAATTGTTTTAGGTCCATTCAAAACCTATTGTAAATGGTTTGGGGTCCATTCAAAACCTATTTTTCTCTTATAATAAAACAACAACCATGGTTATGATACAATAAAGGTCATCATGTCAAGAGTTACATATGATAAATAACCATGAATTTTTTTTATTATAGTACAAATTTAGAATAATTATAACAAAATAATGATACCTTCAAATTAACCATGAAAACTACATCTCCAATCACCAATTAATAGGAAAGGTTTAAATTCAAAACCATGAATGGTTTTAGAAAACCATGAAAAAACCAAAGGGGGTATGACACCCCAAAAAAGACACCAAATTCAAATGTCCTCCTTGGTAAAAGATCCTCTAAGCTATTTTAGCATATTCTTGACATGCCATATGTTATAAACTATCATATTTGAGCACCCAAGCTTGGATGCCCCAATTTTTCTTCTATCAACGCATTCAAAGATTCTTAATTAAATGTCTAATATTGTCATTATTTATTTCAAGATTCAAATTTAACCTCACTCTTACATTCTCTTACGTGTTGTAAGAATTGATCATATTTAACTCCTGACATGAAGAATTTACACCACAATATATTGACACATGGCCAAAGGATGCCACCTCAATTTGGTATGTCTACCTCCTTATGTGAGGATACAATCCATCAATTATGAACTCCATGTCACCTCCAAATGAGATTCCAACTCTCCCACGTGAAGATAAAATACATAAAATATTAAATAATTAGTCCATGTAAAAGTATTAAAATTGTAAATTAGGAATGCAAGGTTGATAAACCTTTTTCACAATATTTTCCACTTGTCATAAACCTTGCAAGAGGAAAAGGGAAACTTATCAACACTAAAATCCAACTACTAGGAGTTGTGAGGCACATAGAATCACTACAAAACCTAAAATTATCTATTCTCACTAGCTTAGTCAAACAATCTACAACATTTCTAAAAGTATCAGTCTTCTCCAACATCACCCTCCCATCCTCTGCCATGTCATAAAAAATAGTACTAGACATCAACGTGCTTTACATGGCACTTTGATTATCATATAGAAATTTAATATTTTCTTTATCTATCTCAAAATTTTAACATAATCTCTTAGGTCAAATGGTTTTCTTAAAAATGTGAGTATCTACCATGCACTCTACCTTTGTAGTGGAAAAAAAATCATATCATGTCACTTACTCATCCAACTAGTAGCACCACCAAACATAGTGAAAACATATCCACTAGTGGATAGATCTTGCTACCAAAATCTCTTGCCCAATCTAAATCCATAAACCCATGAATAGTCAAATCCCCTTTAGAATATAAATGATAAAAAAAATGGAGTACTTTGAGGTACCCAACAAATGATTGAATACCCTCTTTACTACATCCCAATGTACTTGTTCAAGATTAGTCATAAAATGGCTAAGGAATCCCACTTCTTGAGAAATGCTTGGTCCTATGTAGATCATAACATACATTATATTCTGAAATCCACTAGCATAAGGTACTCTAGCCATATAACTTTTATCTCACTAGAATTTAAACACTCATTAATCGATAACTTAGTCCTCATTATAATAGGAACACATAATGGTCTATAAGTAAACATGTTGAATATCTCCAGCACCAAGTTCACATACTTTTTCCCAACCAAAACTTTATGTTAGCTCTATCTCTTTTGATTTCCTTTTATAAGATAAATTCGACTACCACTAAGTCCATTTCAAATTGTGTAAAAATCAAAGACTTTAATTCACAAATCATATCCTTCCCATTACTAAAAATAGCATATCATCAACACATAATTCAATAATAAGACACACATTAGTACTCATCTTATAATAGATGCAGTGATATAATTTGGACCTTAGAAATCTCAATCACAACATAAAAGAATCAAAATTTGGTACCATATCTTAGGATGTTGATTTAGAAAATATAAATATTTCTTCAACTTAAAAACCGCTTTTTGTTTTACCTTTTTTAATGTAGTACTCTAGTTGTGGCATATAAATATTTTCCTCAAAATCACCATGAAAGAAAGTTGTCTTCACATCCATATGCTCAACCTTAAGAATAAAAAATGCTACAACAAACACTAAAAAATAAATGGATGTTAGCTTAGCAACTAGGGATACAATCTCACCCTATAATTCTCAACACTAACATTTGAAGTGATTTTATTTCTCAACACTCATTTGGATCAAATAGGTGTATGTCCATCATGAAAAGGTAATAGGTCTCATGTATCATTTTTTTCACTATTGTTATCTCATTATAGACACTTAAAAATGCCCTAGGCCTGTGAACACCATTTTCTACAACAATTCCCCTTCTTCCTTGCATAATTAAATAATTTTAATTATTTAATTATTATTGTCTAAAGTCATATTCTTCTATTAATTAAATAATTTTAATTATTGAATTAATTCATTTTTCCTTTTATTTTTCCTTGATTAATTAAATAAATTATTATTTATTTAATTATTCATTTTCATTTTCTTACTATAATTAAATTTTTTTTAATTATTTAATTGTTCATTAGCTTCTTCTTCCATAATTAAATAAATCTTATTGTAGTGTCGAAAAATGTACTCCTTTACATTTTTTCACTATGTTTGGGTCCCTTAATAAATTGGACTTAATAAACCCTCTAATTGACCTAATTATGCATTTAAAAGCCTAATTAATCTCATTTTCTGAAAGGGAAAATTGTATTAAACAATTGTAAACATTAATTAAATTGCCTTAGAATTGGAGTGTCCTAGATTTAGATCCTAGGACCTATTCATGGGTCCTCCTTAAGTTTAGGGCCCCAATTTTTTATGTGGTCTTTCTAGTATTTTTATGATCCCAATTCAAATTGCAATTGTCGGATTTTGAATTTTAATTGTTAGGAAATTAGAAAAATACCTATAAATGCCTAGTCTTTTTGTCAATTCAAAACATCTAGCAAGAGGGCAACTTTCACATGAGAAAATATTATTGTCAAGAGCATTGAAGAGCACATTTTTTAGTCATCTACAACAACATTCAAGATCCTATCACGATGTTAAATTTTATGTGTGTTCATGCATGTTTTTGGAGCTAACATTCTAATGTAGGTTTCAAGTTTCAAGTCAAGATTCAACCATCAAGATCAACATGAAATCAATACATTTTATGCAATATAAAGACCTTGGAGAGATGTTTTAGACTTCAATCCTCTAAGGGTTTTCATTCAAGGATTTGGTGAGTTTCACGAAGCAAGAGTTCATTCATCATTTCTTACATTCATGTTTCATTTCATTTCAAGGTTTAATTACCAAAATGGGGTTTGACCAAGGCAAACCCCTATTCACCAAAAAAACAAATTTTCCCTCTCTTGTGTATGTGAAAATATTATGTTGAAGAAAGGATTGGAATTGAAGATCTCAAAAGTGCAAAATTGCAAAATTTGTCAACATTATCATCAAGATACGGAAACTCGGGTGTCAAATATATTCTTGACTTTCTGGTAGTGAAACCTAGGGCAAACAGAAGCTCAGATCCATCTCCAGAGGACCTTGAAATTTGAGTAGAAAATTCCTACAAATACTCATTCATCCTAGGGCGAATTTATCCCAGGAGGACACTTAGTAGAGGATTTTGGTGATAGGTGCATAAAATCCTAACCTTCTCAGATTCATCGAAAGTTTGTTGATTTTGATAGTTTAAGGTTTTAAACTGACTATTCAAGTTTTGTATTGCATTATTGCATTCATTTTATATTTTCATTTATCTACCAAAAGTGCATTTCAAGTTGATTTACGCTATCCTCAATCATAAGGAAAATATTAAGATCTTCATGTCAAGGTTGACTCACCTAAGGGTTGAAAGTCAATCTTTCCCTAAGGGGTCTCTTTTTCCTAATGAAATAATTAAGATAGGTGCATTATATCCCCTCCTTTACCATTCCATTTTGGAGAACCTATATCCCGTTGTTTCATTTTGGTGAACCTGGCATTGTACATCAAAATATCTGAAATTAGAGTCCATTCAAATAATAGATCTAGTATTTGCAATATTTTGCATTTCATTGAATTAGTTTGCATTTCATTTAGGGTTGTTAAAATTGAATTATTTTTCATCTTATTTAGGGTTTTAAATTTGCATTGTGCATTGTTTAAAATCTAAAAAATCCAAAAAAAATTGCCTACAAATCACATTGATTTTGCATATTAGTGTAGTTTCAGTCATGTACATTAGAAAATTTACTCAAAATTGCATTTCAAAAGGTGTCACTTTTTTCATCATTTAACAATAATTTCATTTGCATTAGGACACCAAAATATGAAAAAAATTGTCACAGAAACTATAGTTTGCAACCTGAAATAGAAAGCACAAATAATAACTCAGAATTTTTATTTTTCATTTTTAAAAACCTTGTACAAGGACCCATTCACCCATGGGTGAATGAGTCCTTGAGGACCTATCAAAACCATCTTTCTTTGGAATTTTTGTGGTTTTCTGCACTTCCCAGATCTATTGGTAAACCACTCTTTCAGTCTGTCAATTTTTGAGATTTTTTTTTAATACATTAGGTCTAATCATCCATTTATTTTAGGCATTTTAAATCATTCCAAAATTACCTCATTATTGAAAATCATCATATTTGTAGGACAATTATTTACATTTATGAAGCATTGCACAATTTGGATAGATTAATTTTTATTATGGCACACAATTTTAGTACCTTTCCTTTCCAAGTATGCCAAGAAAGAGCTTAGAAACAAGCATGTTAGTCATTCTTCCAATATCTTTCCTAGTTATGAGAGTATCTTAGTGCAAGAGAGTGAAATTGTGGAAACATTCCTTAATTCTACATTTCCTATCCCTCACGCATCCCCTAATATTTCTCCTACTTTTAGGAATGATGTGATAGAAGATGAAAGCATAGACAATCATGACAATCATAGTTGATCTTCTCCTAATACCTCTCCTACTTGTGATGAAGGTATCTTTGTGTTAGAAGATACACTCATTGGAAAGATGTTATGGCACAAGATGATGAGATCATTGACACATTTCTTATCACCTTTCCTAGTCTCCATTGATCTCCTCCTTGTGAGATTATTTTAGTGAAAGGGGATGTAATCATAGAAAATCATGACAATCATAGTTTCCCTTCTACAAATGTCTCTCTTATTTTTGAAGAAGATATTTTGGTGTTAGAAGATCCACTCATTGAGTGTGATGAGAATCATTTTTCTCCCTCTCCTCAAAACTCTCCTATTAAGGAAAGCATAGTGTAAGAATGCGATAGCATTTATACATGTATTTCAAAAATAGTAATGTGGCTTCCTTATATGAAGATGATAAGGTGACATTAGACTTCCCCTCGCTAAAAGATCATAAAAATAAGGATAACTCTATTGAGGTTCTGAACATTAGATCTCCCTTGATTATTAGACCTCTTGAGAGTCCTCTAATCATTGGACCTCCTCAGATTCCTTTAGTTATTGGATCTCCAAAGTCATCTCCTGAGCCATTTCTTATCATAATACCACCTCAACACCAACCAAAACCTCCTCGACATTTCTTAAATTTTGCAAGGCAATGATCACTAGTAACAATGTTTCACAGTAACCAAGTTATAATACTATTTCTCATACATATAAAACAAGGAACAATAGGAAACCACAAACCATACCTACTTCATTACCATTACCTCAACCTATCTTGCATACTGATCCTCGTTTTCCCTTGCATAGTGGAAAGGAGTATGATCTTGTAGAAAAACTTCACAACACTCTTGCTTAGATATCCTTGTGGAATTTGATTCAAGATTCACCTAATTACCATAGCTTGCTTCAAAATTATTTACAACAAGTTGTTATCCCTCCTAATGCACAACCAAATTATGTAGCATCCTAATTTAAGGTATTAACTTGATCAACTTAGACATTACCTTTCATCAAGATGAGTTACCTCCATTAGAAGTGCAAAATAAAAATGAAGCTTCCATGGTAATGGTTGTCATTAATAAGTGTGGGATAAAATGGACTCCCATTGACAATGGTTTGGATCTTAATGTGTATAGAGTAAACCTTTTAGATAGGATTGGAGTGGACAAGGCTATGATTGAAGTTAATTCTTTATCTATTCATGGATTCAATAATGTGGAAAAAAAACCACTTGGTGTGATAGCATTGCCTATTAGAGTTGGAAAGGTCACAGTGCAAACTCCTATTCATGTCATACCAGATAATCTTTCATATAATCTTCTCTTTGGTAGACCATGGATTCATGAAATGAATGTGGTACCTTCAACTCTTCATTTCTTAATGAAATATGTCTATGACAAAAAGGTTTATACAATCAAGGTTGGACCTCACCTAGAAATTTGTGTACACACTAAGAAAGATAAGGAAAGTCCTTTGAAAACATTGATACCAACTTCAAAAGTAGAACCCCTGCAAGAGGAAGGAAAAGAGAATAATATTGAAGAAGTCACAAATCTATTAGATGATGTTTTTGGTTCCTTAGATTTTACACTTACATCCATGGGAGAATACAATATTACACACAAACCAAGAAAATGCAATGAAGCTACCATAATATCCACACAAGATGAGTCTACAACTTTTATCAAAGAATAAAATGGCACTTACACATCCACATATGAAGAGTGTGATCACGAGTAACCACCAAATCCTTAAGAAATGGAAAATCTTGATGGAAGAGGTTAAGATATTTTGAAACAACTTGGTTATAGTGGAAAAGTCTGTGGTGCTAGAGAACAAGGCGTTTGTGTCCCTATAGAGCCTAATATATAAGAAACAACTAGTGGTTTTGGTTATTTTCCCTCAAAACAAACAAAAGAATCAAAAAATATTTCACTTAATATCAACACTCTTACAAAATATTCTTCTAAGATAACTTTAAATTTGGTGCATCCTGAACTAATAGATACTACATGTGGGGATATCTCATTGCATATGCATCAAATTGATACTTTTCCTACTCATTATAATCATTAACATTAGTTGTTGCTCCTTGTCATGTGGTAGTTTTAGTATCATAGCATATTCACTACCATACATGAGGGTATAAACTTGGATCTATGCAATCATATTTCCTTTTTGTAAGGAGCAACATACCATCATCCATTTTTGGCTCACCTTTTTCCCTTGGGGGGAAAGGGACTAGGTAGCCTTGTCCTATTATGGAACTTGTCATTTTCTCTTTTGGATATTTGGCTGCCTTCCATGTATGTATAAGAGAAAGCTTGGGATGTGGATGACATGCCTTAAGTTGGCTTGCATGTGACATACTTTTCTTTCTATGTTATATTTAGCATTAAATTTTGGGGGAAACCCCTTTTCATGATGCAACTTTATTTGGAAACATATGTTTGGCATAAGGCTTTCCAAATAAATCTCTCATGCATTTGCATTTATTGTGTTCTACTTTAAAGTAATTGCTCACAGCATCGTGTATTGCAATTTCTTTAAAGTAGGGGCATATGCATCCTCACTCTTTGTTTGCTTCAAAGTGTGGTCTTATTACTTCATGTGATGTGTCTTCTTGGTGATGAAATTGGGTTTAATGTTCCTCAAGAGCATGAACTTTCTTGGCATATGACATTCCTCTTAGTGGTAATGCTACGACTTGCATTCAATGAGTTGTGAATCATTTATCCTCAACTAGTCCTCTCTTAGATACATTAGGAATGATGTTCCCTAAGGTGACACCTTTCATGAACTAAGAAAACCCCCTTTAAATATCCTTTTGAATGTACCAAGGCCACCAATAATAACACAACTTGCTTGCTAGTGTTTTTTTTTATATTTTTAATGACCGCCAAGCATAACACAACTTTCTTGCTAGTGGAGCCTTTTTCATGAGTACCTAGCATAACACAACTTGTTAGCCTTGTGACCATTTATGTGTGGCACCTTATACAATTTATTAGGAGGTGTAACTTTGGTATGGTTAGTACAATGGGATCCTATAGACCTGGCATGACTTCCCATTAGCCACTTTTTGGGGCTCACCTAGTGGATAGTGGATTTTCACTAGCTCATGTGAGTACATTTTGTTTACACAGTGGACAAATGGTTTCCACTTGTGAACATTTTTTTGCACAAACAACTAAGGCTTGATCCATACCAATTGGACAAACAGTCGAGGCTTGATCCACCCCCTTTCCTCTTCACATCAATTTTGGCATTCTATATTTGTGTATCTTTTCTTGTTGCTTCAAATCATACATTCATGTGTGTCCCTTTGTGCTTATGTTGGTTTGCCATGGGATCTTGATCCTAGGGGCTTGGCCACCTCCTTGATCTTTTTCATCCTATCCCATCGACATTTGTGCACTTGGACCTATCTTAACACTTTTTTTACTACTTTAGTGTGATTTTGAGCGTAAGGATCATCCTCCAACTAAAGTGGGGGATAAAGGTAGTGTCAAAAAATGTACTCCTTTACATTTTCACACTATGTTTGGGTCCCTTAATAAATTGGACTTAATTAGACCTTTAATTGACCCAATTATGAATTTAAAAGCCTAATTAAACCTATTTTCTGGAAGGGAAACTTGTATTAAACAATTGCAAACATTAATTAAATTGCCTTGGAATTGGAGTGTCCTAGATTCAAGTCCTAAGACCCATTCATGGGTCCTCCTTAAGTTTAGGACCCCAATTTTTAATATTTTTTTATGGTATTTTTATGATCCCAATTCAAATTGCAATTATCAAATTTTGAACTTTAATTATCGAGAAATTAGAAAAATACCTATAAATGCCTAGTCTTTTTATCAATTCAAAACATCTAACAAGAGGGAAACTTTCACATGAGAAAATAGTATTGTCAAGTGCATTGAAGAGAAGATTTTTTAGTCATCTACAATAGCATTCAAGATCCTATCATGATGTCAAAATTTTATG
This sequence comes from Sequoiadendron giganteum, assembly GCA_007115665.2. Lineage (NCBI taxonomy): Eukaryota > Viridiplantae > Streptophyta > Pinopsida > Cupressales > Cupressaceae > Sequoiadendron > Sequoiadendron giganteum. Next base: position 117,071,023 of record CM021102.1, read on the forward strand.
TGTGTTCATGCATGTTTTTGGAGCTAACATTATGATGTAGGTTTCAAGTTTCAAGTCAAGATTCAAGCATCAAGATCAACATCCAATCAAGAAATTTTATTCAATATCAAGAACTTGGAGAGATGTGTTGGACTTCAGTCCTCTAAGGGTTTTCATTCAAGGATTTGGTGAGTAGCAACAAGAAAGGGTTCTTTCATCATTCCTTTCATTCATGTTTCATTTTATTTCAAGGTTTAATTACCAAAATGGGGGTTGACCAAGGCAAACCCCTATTCACCAAAAACAAACAATTTTTCCCCTCTCTTGTGTATGTGTAGATCTCAAAAGTAAAAAATTGTAAAAGTTGTCAACATTATTGTCAAGATATGAAAACTCGGATCCAAAATTTATTTCTGACTTTCTAGTAGTGAAACCTAGGGAAAACAGAAGATTAGATCCATCTCCAAAGGACCCTAAAAGTTGAGCAGAAAATCCCTACAAAGACTCATTCGGCCTAGGGTGAATTTGTCACAGGAGGACACTCAACAGAGGCTTTTGGTGATAGGTGCATAAAATTATAACCTTCTTAGATCTACCTGAAGTTTTTTGATTATAATAATTTAAGGTTTTAAATTAATTATTCAAGTTTTACATTGCATTATTGCATTTGAAGGTTTTAAATTGATTATTCAAGTTTTACATTGCATTATTGCATTCATTTGGTATTTTTCTTTTATCTCCCAAAAGTAAATTTTAGGTTGATTAACCTCATCCTCAATCATAAGGAAAATAACAAGATCTCCATCAATGTTGACTCACCTAAGGGTTGAAAGTCAATCTTTCCCTAAGGGATCTCTTTTTCCTAATGAAATAAGGAAGATAGGTGCATTATACTCCCTCCTTTACCATTCCATTTTGGGGAACCTATTTCCTTTTGTTTCACTTATTTATTTAATTATTTCCCACCTTTCCCTCCACTATTATATAATTATTTTAATTATTTACTAATTTTTCCTTTTCCTCTACTTTTAATTAAATACTTATTTAATTAAAAAGTCAATTTTCCCTCTTTTTCTATAATTAAATAATTACTCTAAATTATTTAATTTTTCACTTCCCCTCCTAAATTAAATGATTTTATAATTATTTAATTTACTCTAGCCACCTCTTTTTTTGTGTCAATCTCCTCTTTTATGCTCAGTTAATTTCCACCCCTGATATGGTTTTATTGCCTTTTAATCTCCACCGTTCATCCTTAACTAAACCCTATTTTTTCCCTAACCATATCTCCTTGCTTTTCAAAGCAATCTCATCCATTGATCTTCATCATTTAATCTTGGCCCTTCATTCAAATTTGGTTTTCTATAATTTAAGAGGCTTATCCCTTTCATTTCAATGCTACACACAACCACTATCTTTGATTTTTTGTTATCATTATCATTAGGCTTATTCTTTCATACTAAAAATTTGAGGGAAAGTTAGCATGTAAAGAAAAATGGAGAAGAACAATGAAGGTGATTCAACCATGGCATAGGAATTATGGTAATATTGCTTCATTATTTTATGTTTTTATGTTTTTATGTTTATTTGTGCTTCATTGTTAGATTAGGGTCTTTAGGGCTTGAGTTTTATGTATTTGGTGGTTGTTACCATTGATTCATGCCTTTAACCTTGATGTTACCCTATTCTACATTGGTGAACCTAACATGAGCTAACCAGATTTGAAGAAATTTGTGAGATATTTTGAGTTTTCATGTCTGAAATGCATTAAAAGGAAAAGTGATGCATTCTTGTGATAGAACGATGCATTCACATGACAACATGATGAAATAATAGTACAAAATGATGCATTTTTTGTATGATGAAATCTATTCAAAAATTTACACATTGCATCTGTGGCACAAAGAGCCACATTTATTTATTTTAGTGAAAGTTGTCAATATTGTGGTTTTCTATCATATTTTTGGTTTTTGGTTTTCATTCTCACATCTTGACAAATAACTTGCATCATTCCTATCACTATATTTTCAAAATTTTGCTATATTTAGTTATTTTTGTAGCTTTCTATTGTGCGCCACATATGTTGAATGACATGACGCATTTGCATGACAATTAGTCACATTTGGTTAAATAGTTTGTCATAGTCACCAAGTAATTCACCACAATCTCCATTTGGTTCACCACATTTTCCCAAAATAGTGTACTGCATCTGTGACATAGAATGACACAACTGCCTATTTCTAGTAAAAAGGGGTTTAAATCTAGAATTTTTTAGTTTGTGCCTTTTTCGTCCATTAGTTTACAGGGTTTTGGTGTCACTAATATTTGATTTTTATCCTATGATGTTCACTAGGAGAAGAAATTACTATCTAGACTACTAATCTATGTTCGTGCAGGGTTTCATGTGTCTTTTATTTTTAAATAGGAACATTTGGATTTGGATATAAAAAGAACAAGTGTCTTGTTAAAAATCACACTTTTAATTTGGGCTTAAAAGGAACAAGTGCATTGTCATATGATCTTGGGAATCAAAAGAACTCTTCAACACTCTCATTTTCACATCACACATTTCAATTTCTAAGGTTAATGAATATTGCTTGAGCGATAAAATACATGCATATGCTCTCTCCTCGCATTATCATATGATCTTGGAGATTAAAAGAATTATTTGCATCACTTTTGTGTAACCTTTTTAGAAGGGCATGCCTTTGGAGAAGGGATCACTCAAAGGGTTACAACCCAAAGCATTTTTTCCCTCGATCTGTTATATAAAATATTAAGGTGAAAGCCAAGGTCTAACTAGCAAGTACCTTGCTAACAATGCCAATCTAAAAGGGTAAGCTACCCAAATTTATGTGAGGTATTTACTTATAGTAGCTAAGTAGGGTTGGTTACAGCCTTAAGTGGCTTGTTGGGTGCTAGCAAGGCATCAAGTCCCAGAGTAGTGACTAGAAACCTTATTTTAGAAGCACACCCTATTGATTGAGTTGTTGGTGTCATTCTTAGTGCAAGGGATGTGTATCACACCCTAAATTTACTCACCATATGGCTCCCTTTAGATGAGACAGAAATCCCTGACTTAGCACAAAATACGCATGGATTTTTGAGGAGAGGGTGATTGGGTCATCCTTCCAATCCTGGAGATCCCTACCTATCCTCTCTCACAAAGAAAAGAGTGTACACACCCATTTAAGGTGTTCTTACATTTGAGTCAAATGAGATTCCAAGCCGTTGGCATGAGATTGCTACCATTGGCCTTGACCTTGGGATTAAGAAGTGTTTTCGATACAACTTAACATTCAACTCACAAACCCTAGTAATGCAAGACAAATCAAGAATGCAAATGATGAAATTAAACAACAACAAGTTAGGGTATGTGTACCTGGGAAGTCTAGAAATATGATGAGGATTCTGAAAATTCAAAAATGTTGTCAAAATGTGCTAGTGATGACTAAGATGCCCTTACTATTGTCTTAGTACCATTGTTATTTTTCAGGGGAAATGTGGAATCTTTGGATGTCAGAACAGAATCTGGAAGAATCTTTAAAAAATACCCTTCAGAGGACTAAGATGCCCTTACTGTTGTCTTAGTTCCATTTTGAATTTTTGAAATATCTAAATGTGATCCTAAGGATCAATGTATGCACTTCCTTCTTCTCAGATCTTAGGTCCTGAAACTTCTAGATCTAGCCTATGGGTGAGTTTATGTGAAGATGGTAACTTTGCAATGCAACTTTGCAACTTTTCATTTCAAATGATCTTCAATTCTTAAACCTAAATCTCCAAACACAAGCATGCAAGAGAGGAAAAACTTGTTGATTGTTAGTGAATAGGGGTTTGCCTTGGTCAAACCCCTTGTTGGTAATTAAACCTTGAAATGAACTGAAATGAAATAAAGGAGGGAAATGATGAATGAACAAAGTGTTATGTTGCAACTCACCAAACCCTTGTTATGAAATCTACAAACTTGTGTGAGATGACTAGGTTGAATATAGATCTTGAAATGCTTGAATGCTTGATAAATCTTGACTTGAATTGCTTGCTTGAATCAAAACCCTACATCACAAATGTTAGCTCAAAAACACACATGATAAAAGAATATCCTTGATATGCTGCTTGAATCTTGATGATGGCTCCAAATTCTTGAAGAATTGCTCTTGAATGCTCTTGTGAACTCAATTAGGATATTAGTAATTCTCTCACAAAAGTCTTAGGTGAAAATGAGTGAAAGAACCTTGTATTTATACTTATCCATGCTTAATATCCTAAAATTACACCACAAGCTGACATATGAATTCATTGATTAAAGGAGTCTAAATCCTACCAAGATTTGAAATTAAATCCTCAAAATAACTTAAGGGGGCCTAAGACACCCTAGGTGGTGTCTTAGTCCCAAGGCTTGAAACTAGGGGTACAAACTCCAGAAAGGGGCCCATTTAAGGTGTTTTTGAAATCAGGACACACAGCTTGAATCATTAAATTTTCATTTATCCTTTGATGTTTGTCACGATTAGCCATTAAAAAAGATCTGAGAAGAAGGAAGTGCATACATTGATCCTTAGGATCACATTTAGATATTTCAAAAATTCAAAATGGAACTAAGACAATAGCTTGAATCATTAAATTTTCATTTATCCTTTGATGTTTGTCACGATTAGTCATAAAAAAAGATATAATTTATTAGGCTTTTGGATGCAAAATAGGACAAATTAAGACATAAATAAGGATAAATAAAGCAAGATGGGCCCAAACAAGTGTGAAAATGCAAGGGTAGGCATTTTCCTACACTATAGTCATTGATGGCAACACCCATATATCTACAAATCTTCTCTCCCCCTTTGACATCAAGGGAAAAGGGCATAATATCTTCTATTTTTATCAGCCAAAAATCTATAAAAACCCCCCCTTACTATATGATTTCTTCATTCAATACTTTCCTTGAGATGGAGATGCCTCAAAAAAACCAAAAGTGATGCTACAATTCTCCACAAAATTTATACAAAGACCAAAATTGTCTTAATTATACCTTTGTACCTTCCTTAGAAGATAGGATATTCTTGTGAATTTCTTTGAGTTGTGTCATAGTTACAACCCAAACTACTTTTGCTAAAGAAAGAATATTATTTTGGCATTCAAAGTGTATGCATAAATCCTGAGCCTCCTCTACATTGCTTGGAGCCTTCCTTTTTTATTCAACCTTTTCAGCTTCAACAAGTAACCTAGATAATGAAGCAAGTCTCACATTAACTGCTTCCCTTAACTAACCAAATTACTTCTTTATTTTCTCTCTGGTCTTGAAGTAGTGACAATTTTAAGTGAATATTTTCAACTTGAGATCTAGTTACCCCATCCTTATATTTTTATTGATCATATATTCTGGTCACTTTTGAGATATTTGTGACTCAATGGAGTCCGTCTGATCATTGATTCTTTTAGTGAAACAATGCCATTTTAAACAGAATTGATACAAAGAAGTAACTTCATCCAAACATCTTTATTTTATCTTGTAAATTGTTGTGTACATTGGCACATTGGTTAGATGTATCTTCCATCCTTTTTTCTTTTATCTTTTTCAAGTCCTCTTTCTTTTCCTTTTTCTCCAAGTGAGAGGAATGATCTTTAAAGGAATCTATTAAAAAAATTAAATTTTGTTTCAAAGGCAAGGAAGTGTCAATTTTTACTTCTGGTAAACCCACCTGAATGGTCTTAACATCATCTTCAAAAAATTCACTCTTCTTCACATGCTCTTATAGAATCTTCTTCCTTGCGGAAGCATTCAGAATGTTTCCAAGTTGTAGCTTATAAAGGGGAGAAATGTTAGACAAGTCAACCTTTCTCTCAAGGGTGGAAATTTGTAGAAGCTAAGGTGTCACCATAGGTTGAAATTTCATCTGCATTCCAAGTAAATCCTTTAGAGAGTTTGAAAAGGAAGAACTCTTCCCTATGTCCACATAAGCATCTTCCTTCTCAACTATCTTATCTTTCACATCCTAAACTATCTTAGGGTTATCTTGCTCATTATTCCCTGAATTTTCTAGAGGAGCAACATTATGTTCCAAAGGAGGGACACCAAATTCACCTTCACTTTCTGTACTTTTTGCATTATTTTTTATTAGAGGAGAAGTCTCCTAATTTTTTTTATCATCTTTTTCTTTTTCATCACCATTTATCGCATTTCCTTCAAAAAATGATAGATCTATGTATTGAGTAGACACATCAGGTATATCCTATAGGAAAATTTCATCCAAAGGAACTTGAATCTTATCTAAGTCATCTAAACCTTCTTCATTTCTTTAAGAATCTTGGTTATCTCTTCATTTGACTCTTTCTCTTCTTCCTTTTTTACCTCCATACCAGAAAAAGATTGTAATTTTTGCACATCAGAGATGCCTTCTCCTTCTTGCAATCTAGAGGGTCCTGTTGATGGTGAAGATGACACAAACAACGTTAAAATAGAATATTTCTACTCTATTTCTCCTGAAAAAGAAAGACAACATACAATAGCCTAACTCCCAAGGTCCTGGTAGTTGGTTCTCAACTATCTGGTGTCACTCAATCGGTTCATGCAATTGTAATATTCAAGGGGCCTGTGCTAGTAACAAAAGATTCAAGCAATGACTCATTTTACCAACTGCTTTAGTAAATCAATGGGGTTTTCAAATAAAAGAAAAATATAGGAAAAAGGGGTAAAACATAAGTATGAATTGAATTTATCTAGTACCTGGACATATACCTTCAACAATGAATGTTTCCTAACATATCATAAAAACCATAAGATGATACAATCTATAGCATAATCTATACCACTATATACATTTTAGGTGCTTAATTAACTTTGCAATTACTCTTCACAAATATTTCAAGGGTTTCAAAACAACACACATTCATTCATCATCAAGATTATAGATTAACAGACTTTTTAATAGCTTCAACTCAATGACAATCTAATAAGATAATCCTTAAATCTGATTCCTTCAAATGACTTTCATCATTCAAGAAACTCTTATGTTTAGCACAATCGCTACATACAGATAGATCATAACTTATCAGCCTTATCAAACAGACAATTTAATTCTAAACACCATATTTCGAGTAAACCTGTAATTCTATTTACTGTAAAAGATCAAGTACAATGTATCTTTGTAAAATCACTACAAAATTCTATCTCCTAGCATTAGGTAAGCCAATCCAATTCTCAATTAGCCAACCCTTTACAATATGATACCCATCAGGTATTTATAGATATACAAAAGTTCGAACTCTACTTCTAATTTTAGGTTATCCACCTTTTTAGGAATTAGACTCTCTTGGAAACTCAGATCAATTTGAACTTGAGTTCTTACATTTAAACATTTAGTTTTAACTAAAAATAGAAGATAGAAGAAAAGAAAAGAAGTCCTCTGCCCCCAAGACTGTCAGTGCTGCATGCATGCAACATGAAAGGAAGGAGAACATCATGCATGCAAGGATTCATGCATGCGAAGCTGGATCTATCATGAACTCATCGTAGCTGGTGAAGACTTGCTGTAAAGTATCCATCTCTGGTCCATCAATCCAATCATCTTCAAATTTGATCCGATCCAACTCAGCTGCAGCAAACTCCTTCATACTTTTCACTTTTATTAACTCTCTCCCAACAGCTTTTATCTCTTCTTTGACCTCTACCAGTTGATCTAACATCAACTCACCACCATTATCTTATTTTTGCATAAATCCTTTGAATCTTTCATCCCATTTTTCCTTTATTTGATTCAAAGGCATGCCCTCTTTTGTAAATGCATTTACATCTACAATAATGGCAATAACTGCTTCTAACTCTTCCAATTGCTCAGTCAAATTATTAACAGTCTCTTGAATTTCATTCTTATGCTTACACAAAAAGTCAGTCCTAAACCGAAGTATTCGAGAAGTTTTCTCCACAAAATCCTTGTTATCTTCCTCAAGTATGGATTGTTCCAGAAGAGTTGTTAGAGGCAATTCACTCACATTTTCTAACTTCTGACTATATTCTTTATACTCTTCTCCTTGTTTCTTTGATGTCTCAATGTATTGATACATTTCTTTTACTAACCCTTCTGTGTCCTTGTAGGCTTCAAAACCTTCTACCAAAACTTCACCCACCTCTCGGTTTAGTTTGTCTATCCTTCAATCTACCATCTCTGCTTTGCCTTTTACTTGTACCAAATCATCTACCTCCTTTTTGCTTAACAAAATAGGAGTCTCAATGGCTGCTACCTATTGTGATCTTGGAGAGGAGACACTCTTCAAGAATGAATGTAGTTGATCCAATTGAGCTTTAAGCTCATCCTTCTTTTGCTTGTCCTTGATCATTCTTGACTTGGTCGTTGAAGCCACCACATCAATCAAATTCATTTGCTGATTTCTAGTGGGTCTTCCCAAATTGACCATACTCAGCTGATAATCTATTAACTGCATATCCCCTACCTCCTTTTCTGTCATTGGCATGGCACATTCAGCAACAATTTCTCCTTTATCTGTGAGTTGGCCGTAGAATGTAGAATTTTAGCCTTCTTTTTAGGCCTCTCCTGCTCAATTCATTTCATCATGTCCTCCCAATTGAGAGGTTGTGAAGGTATTACTGCCCTCTTCTACAGGTCCAGTTTTAGCCATGTAGGAGCACTTGGAGCAGTAGTCATCATAGAGGAAGAGGGAGCAATAACTATAGAAGGTGGTTGCATACTCACTTGAGATTGAGATTCAACCCTTGCTTTCTCTTGTTGTTCTTGTAGTATATGCATTTGCACAAGTCTTTCGGCCTCTTCTCTATCCTTCTGTTCTTGTATTTTCTTATCTTCTTCTTCTTTTGTCAACCTCTCTTCCTCCAACTGATTTCTCTCTACTCTTTCCTTTTCCAACCTTTCATTTTCTAATTCTTCCTTCTCTATTCTTTCTCTTTCTAATTCTTCCTTTTCTAAAGCTTCCCTTTCTAGAGCCTCCCTTCCCAATTTCTCCTTTCCTAAGGCCTCTAGTTTTTCCCTTTCTAACCTTTCTGCCTCCAAAGTCTTAAGTTTTTCAGCTTTTGCTTCTTCCTCCTGTTGTTTCCTAATCAGCTCTTCAGCCTCTTTTTCCTTCCTTATCTTTCTAATTCTTCCTCTTTTTGTCGAGCTTCCTCTACTTGTTTCAACCTAGCAACTAGGATTTCCTTTTCCCTCCGGTTTCTTGCTTTCTCCTCCTCAAGATCATGGATCTTTTGTATCAACTCTAACTTGTCATTTTCTATTTTAACTTTAAGCTCATGTTCTTGTTGCCTCCTTTGCTTCTCTACTTCATCAGCTGCTTCTTTAGCATCCATTTCTTTTTGTCTCTCCGCTACAGCCCTTGCATCAGACTTTCTTTTTTCCTCTTCAAACATCTTCCATTGCTCTTCTTGTGTTATAATCTGCTCAATATTTTCCTCTAAAGGCATGTTTTCTTGCAAATCCTTTTCTGACAAAGTTTCATCTAAATCTGTTTCAACTTCCAGAACTTCTTCCTCCACTTCTTTTCCCTTAGCAGCTTCAGCCATGTTATGAAGAGCCCCTTCTTGAATCTCTTTACTCCTCTTTCTTGTAAGTGGGGCTTGGATGGATGATTCACCTAATGTAGGTGTTGAAATAGCAGATCCTATTGGAGCATCTCCTTCTTGTGTTTCCTCTCCATCATCTACCACCTCAAGTTCTACTTCTTCAATGTCCGAAAGAAAGAATTCTAATGCCTCTTTGGGAGGTGTCTTTCTCTTAATTCTCTTGTATCCTTTATCCTTTTTAATAACTGGTCCTTGAGAAGCTTGAGTTCTTAGCACTAACCATTGCACACTTCTATCCAACATTGTCCTTCCAATCTTCTTAATATCAATTGTTTTTTCAGCATCCCAATCAATTGGATCCAGACTCTCGGTGCCAATGTTCAATTTTTCATAGGATGGATCCAACACTATTCCATCATCCACCAAGGTGTTAGGAATGTTTCCTTTAACACCCAGCTCTAACATGAGTGAGACCGATAATCTTTCATAATTCTTCTTTCTCAAGTCATACTCATCCTGTCGATCACTCCAAAAGTCTTCTAACAAATTAAAATGTCTAGTGAACACTGAAGGTAATAAGGCATACATCTTCTTCTTCGGATCAAAATACTTATGAGTTGTATACAATCCCAATTTCAACTATATCAACTCATTACAAACCACCTTTGCTCCCTTCAAGTGTTGATAGCTATATTCACCCAACTTCATGGGAAATTTATGACATCCAGTTTTATGCTTAATCCCAAACTGAGCATTAACTCCAATAGCTTGATATACAAACTTCGTTAGCACCATCCTGTTGCTGCAACACCTTGGAAGTAAATGTGGATGGCCTTCAAAACCAAATAACCTGAAGTATGTAAATTTGGGGTACTGGATGTACCAACTTCCCCATTCAGCAATGAATGCCATGGCTTCTTGACTTAACCTGTATCCTGCATCTCCATTTAATTGATTGATGACCACATATAAAAATGCATCATTGACTCTTCTTAAATGAGTCTCAGCAACCTGAAGAGATAATTGATCATAGTGCTCCCATACCTTCTTTTGTCCATCCAAGGCTCCCATTATGCCCACTCTGTTCAAACCTGGGAAAACACCCACTCTTGTTGCTGCATAAACAATATAAGAGGTCATAAAGAAACACTTGGTTTCTCTGATCCTGGTTAACTAATCATGTATGGCATCAGAAACAATCATTGTCCAATCAAAGTGTTGTTCTCCTTTTAAGATAGTTTGAACAAAAGGAAACATCCACTCCTTGAAGTAAAATGCATCTCTCTTTCCAAACACCCTAGACAACATCACAATCAACCTTGCTATCTCTTCATAGAAATCTGACCTCTTTGGCTGATCTGCAAGTTTACTTAGAGATTTAATTTTTTGTCTTCAACCACTTCTTGTTCAAGTGAGATTTATTCATTCCCTTATACCTACTATATTGCTCTAAGGCCTCTGCCTCATTTAATTGCACCAAGCTCTTTGGATCTGGAACATCAAATATACTCTGAAATGCTTGAGGAGTGAGATTAATAATCACATTGTCTTGTGAATCCATGCATAATCTTGTAGAAGGATTTTAAGCACTGGCTACTGTCATGATTAACTCCAAGCACTAGATAGATATAGGAAATAAAGTGATGTGAGCTAACCCAGAGCTAACAATTCTTTCTGTAGTCAATGTAATATCCTTGTCAAATGCTTCTAAATACCACTCCTCAAAATTTTATTGACCTAAATTGGTGTCAGTGATATCTGACCAATCTGATTCCACCTTGCTCATCTTCACAACCGGACTCCTGTGATTATACCTTAATGTATAAGGCAGTTGTTCTGGCTTTAACTTCTTTGGTTTTGATGCTACCTTTGATGTTTCTACAGGCTGGTTTCTCCAAGCAACTTCCCCTAATGTTCCTAACATCTTTCAACTTTCCTGTAAGAAAAACCTCTAATTTAGATCTTTAGACATCAACATAAAACATACTTTAAAACCATACCTTTCATATATGCACCGGAGGTAGAACCAGGCAGAAACACATTCTAAAACAATCTTTTTTCAAGACTGCCAGACTCGGAGCAAAAACTGATATAGAAATTTCACTAACAATGAATGGGCTCGGAGTTGGAATCGGGGAGTTTATCGGAACCGAGATCGAAATGGAAAACGGATTTCGTTTTCTTCACATTTTCATTTTTTCATATTCTATTTCCATTCCGCCTCCACTTCCTATTTGGTCACCGTTTATTTTGAAGGAAGATTTTCTCATTATGCACAGAGTCGGACACGGGATGAAACATGGAATCGATACCTTTTGCAAAACCAAATTCTCAGGTTCAAGATCGATTCCGATCCCGCCTCCGCCTAGGTTGACCATGATTTCCAAAGAAGACTTCTTGCTATACACGGATCCAGAAACGGGATAAAACATGGAATTGATACCTTTGTAAAACAAAATTCTCAAGTTCAAGATTGATTCCGATCTCGCCTCCACCTAGATTGACCATGACATCATCAAGGATTTTGTTTGTTTTAACATATAACTTCGTGATAAAAATCGAGGTCACTTTAAAACAAAAAGGGCTTTAAAAACACTACATTCATATGACCATGGGGAATGACTGAATCCTAAGGTATCATATTTTAATCATTTTAAATGCGATCACAGAGACCAACGAAACCCTAATCTAACAAACATGATAAAAAACCAGGGCACGGATTTTAAACCTTGTCATTTTTACAAGACCGACCGCGACAAAACCCTAAGTAAAAAAAAAAAAAGATGAATCAAGTTACCCTAACTCACTATAAATCTCTAATTGACCTCACTGTAAAACTTCTAATCTAACCAATCACCATTTAAAAACCTAAACTTAATCTAACTCACTACAAATGCAAAACAACACAACGCAATCATGATTAAAGCGTGAAAGCGACCATGCCCTAAAATAGAAAGAACTAAGAAATAAAAACAAACAAAAATAAGAAAACAACCATTCAAACAAGCACGCGAAGAATCACGAACTTGTTTAAAATGAAACGATAAAAATGACACGATCAGAGCATAGGAAAACCTATACAAAACACGCAATAGTAAACAAAATGAAGAACAACAATAAGAAAACCTACCTCAAAACACAAGAACGCAGCTAACCTTCTAAACTAATCCATTCGCAGCAATCTTCTCCTCTTTCACTCTTTTCGCTCGAATGAACTCTGTCGTTGCTCTTTCGTGCTTTTCAATCTCTTAATAATGATAATAATGACTCGTTTAACCCATATATGAAGATAAAAATGAAGATTTCTATCTACACAACCAGGTGTCATTAATGCATTAACACGTAGTTAAGGCGGAGTCAGAACTGAAAGTGAACCAACACTTCACAATAGTGCGACTTCAGTCAAAAAGTCAACGATCCAGAAAAATAGCGGGGGCAAAACTAAAATAGAAACTGATTCATACTTACCTTTTGAGAAATTTCCAAACTTCATTTCAATCCCGGTTTCGGGTCCACCAACTAAACATAAAACAAAACCAAACACAAAAAGTAAAACAAAAGACTGACATAATAAAACTAAACAAAAAGACAAAGACCAAAACCAAAAGTAAAAATAGCAGAGGTGGGAGCGGAATTGATTATGATTTTGCAATTTTTGGTAAAGACTAAATTAAACCCCACTCCGGCTCCGAGTCTGCTATATACAAAAAAAAAGAAAAAGACTGTCAGGATGGAAACCAAACCAAGTTTTTAAAAGAACTTTCAGAACCCGATTCAGTTCTAGTTCTGATTCCGACAGAGAAACCAAAGAAAAACAAAGTATTGGAAAAACAAGACTCCAAACTTTGTTTCAAAAACAACTAAGTACAAAAATAACAAAGGGGGACCCATTTTGACCAAGGCAAAAGATGGGGTGGTTATGCAAGGCATAACAAGTCCTTGTACTTCTTTCTGACCAGATATGGTTTTTTAATTTGTATTCTTTGGATTAGGTAAATGTGGATTAATATCAACTTCAATGTGCAAGGAATTGATGATTTTCTTTGTGGCCTCTTCAGTCTCATTTTGGATTTTCATTTTGACACTTGCATCCAAGCTCATTAGCAGATCTATTCTCCTTTTACTATGGAGCTCCTTGACTTCTCTCTGGGCAATTGTTTTCTTTTCTTCTTGGGAGATAGATACTTTAGACTTGTCAATTTCTTTTTTTTTTCATTTCTTCATCTACATTAATAGCTTCTTCTCTTCTCTATCTCAAAGCCTCAATAAGGTTATCCAGTGCTTTTCCAACAATATCATTGAAGGGAATTCTATGCATGAGCATATATTCAATGACTACTTTCTATTTTTTTTCTTATCTTCAAGGGGGACATCTGTATGTAGCTCCATTGTATCATCCAGTAGGCTATACTCAACAATTCCATTTAAGATGGCCCCAAAATCAAGTGATTCATGTGTAACTGGCGGGGTTTTCTCAACATCCTCTTTTGCAATCTTCTTCCCATTCTTCTTTTGTAGGGAGATGTATTATTTTTCAATTTCTTCAACATCATCTGATTCTTCCTCATTTGTTTTCTCTCTTTTCCTTTCATTTAGGCCTAGCATGTCCAATTTTAGTGGTATTTTTCTCTGAAAGATTTACTATTGAAATGCACAAGACAATTGAGAGGGAGGGTGAATCAATTGAATCAAATGAATCAAATTCTTTTACTTATAAACTTAATCAGTTCCACTTTATCATCAATCTGTTATTAAGTGTGAACATGAAATGAAAATAAAAGAAAGCAACCATCAAAGACACCAGATTTATGTGGAAAACCCAATGAGGGAAAAACCACGGTGAGGATTAACTCACAATATAGCAGAATGCAAAATCGAATACACAGGCTCACTACCTAAGGGCTCAGTGCCCAGATGCAAAGGCTCACTACCCAGATTAAGGGCTCACTGCCTTAGGACTCACTGTACAGAAAGAGAGGCTCACTACCTACGGAAAAATACAAATGAATAAATAAAGATCCACCACTAGGAGTTCCACACACTTCACAACTTGATCAGAAGATTGTAGATACAATAAAGTACTATTGCCTAGATTCTCTCTTCCACACTCTTCTTTTCACACTTGTTCACACACTCTTCTCTTGCTCAGATCGAATGATGGATGGATGATAAATTTGGTACAAATTGACTTGCTTTTATACCATCATCAACCTTAGAAACATTCACAAAGGTCGGCTATACAATTTCAAATTACAAATTCAAACTAGGTCGGCTACTCAACATTCCCATAGTGGATAATATTATGAGAGGATCAATTACATATTTAATTTAGGACCCAAACAACATCTTGGATCATGCACACGCTTTCTCGAATCGATGCAATTACTTAATTTAACGTGTAGACACCAGATCGGCTAGGCCTAATGAAAACACCAATAATCTTTGAAGTACATGCATCACCAGCAAGATAATCTCACATGAATAGCTCAACACGCTTCACCAGTCATTTCACCATCTCTGGGAACACCTCATATACATCTGCAGCAACTTCAACCAACTTTATTCACAGAGAACTCTTCTCCAGTCCAACTAGACCAACCAACAAAACACGGGAGCTCTGGAGAAGGTCTTCCAGAGCACCAAACCATAAGAAAATTTGTCAAAACCCATATACCACCAGAAAGAGTTATCTCCCAGATCTGAAAGATCTGAAACCACATATCAGAAGACTGCAGAGCCAAAACATTTCTCCCATTCCATAAACAAATAATTTTGACAACCAGTTCACACATCGATGAACATAACTTTTACTATCCATCAAACCAGAAGCTAAAACTCAGGATATACGATCCATTGAAGCTCGTGAATACACCTATATATCTTCTTAGGAATAGGATCAATACAAATGAAATGCGGACCACAATACCAGATTACACTCAGAACACACTTCAACACTACTTTCATTATTTCTCAAATTTTCTCAAAAGAACTTGGAAAATACTCAACTTACTCAACCTATACTGTGTTGACATCAATGAAAAAATAAATGAAAACACCACCAAACACATCCATACTTGAAACAATCTCCTCCTTTTTCATTGATGGTGACACATGATGTGAAAAACCATCAAAGACAACATACATGATTCTTATAAGTGACAACCTGCCAAGCATAAAATTTTCACATGATCTTTATCCCCCTTTGACATCAATGGAAAAGTAAATTCGTGTCATATAAATATTTTTTCACTCCCCCTTATAAGTACACTCACATTACATACTACAACAATGCAATTCTCTACTCCCCCTGAGGAGTGGACCTCAAACATCATTCCATAACAAAAGTTCTATGAATCCACTGGATTGATGCACCTCCATGTGCACTTAGTTCAAAGAAGGAGGGGCAGAAACCCCCAGGTTCCCTCTAAGATACTCAAATATATCCTTTGGAAGGGCCTTAGTGAATATTTTTGCAACTTGTTCCTTGGTAGGTACATATTCAAGTCTAACTTCATTCTACAATACCTTCTCCCTCAAGAAGTGATACTTGATAGATATGTGATTTGTTCTAGAATGCATCACTAGATTCTTTGAGATGTTTATATCACTTGTATTGTCACATAATATAGAGATAGGTTCATTACTCACCACACCTATGTCCAACAAGGTTTGCTTCATCCATAATACTTGTGTACAACATGATGTTGTTGCAATATACTCCACTTCTACAGTGGATAAAGAAACTAAATCTTGTTTCTTACTCAACCATGAAACTAATCTTCCTCCAAGAAAGAATGCACCACCACTTGTACTCTTCTGGTCATCTATACAACCAGCCCAATTTGCATCAGTGTAGGCATTCAATATGAAATCATTGTCCTTCAGATACCATAGCCCATAATCAGGAGTCCATTTAAGATATTTGAATATCCTCTTCACAACAATCCACCAATCATGAATTTGTACATGCTCTGATCAACTTTAGTAGATTCATCTTCCTTACTTAGCTTACATCCAGTTACCATGGGGGTACAAACCGGTTTGGAGTCATCCATTCCAAAATTCTTTAACAATTCCTTAACATACTTAGATTGTGAAATGAATATCCCTTTGTCAGTTTGATTAACTTGATGTCCAAGGAAGAAATTTAGTTCACCAATCATAGACATTTCAAATTATTTTTTCATCTCCTCAACAAAATTATTACAGATACCTTCATTTCCACCAAAGATGATGTCATCAACATATACCACAAGTATCAACATCTTGTCTTTCTCAACTTTGAAGTAGAGATTGTTGTTTGCGGATCCTTTGTTGAATCCCTACTTTGTTAAGTACCTATCCAATCTAGCATACCAAGCTATGGGAGCTTGCTTCAGTCCATATAATGCCTTCTTTAACTTACAAACCATGTCTTCTTTTTTTAATAGTGAAAAACCTTTTGGTTGCTCCATATATACTTCTTCTTCCAGTTCTCCATTCAGCAATGCAGACTTGGCATCCATCTGATGTATTTTGAATTCTTTATGAGCTAAAAATTCCAAGAACATCTGAATAGCCTCCATTCTTGCTATAGGTGAAAATTTTCTTCAAAATCTATTCCTTCAACCTATGAGTATCCTTTACATACAAGTCTTTCCTTATTTCTTACTACTTCACCATCTTCATTTAGCTTGTTTCTGAATACCCATTTTGAACCAATCACATTTTTGTTTGCAGGTCTAGGGACTAGTTCCCATGTCTCATTCTTCTCTATATTTTGTAGTTCTTTCATTGATTTCATCCAACTTCCATCATTACATGATTCATTCACAATCTTAGGTTCAATCTTAGAAAGTAAAAAAAAGTTTACCTCAACCACTTTGCTTCTTGTCTTCACTCCTTCACTTTTATCTCCAATTATCTATTCCTCCAGATGATTTCTCTGAACATATTTAGGAGTCTTGGGTGTAGGTTCCATAATTTATTCTTCTTCTTCACTCTATTCTTTCCCTTCCTTTTCTTCTTCTTCTTCACTCTGTTCTTTCTCTTCCTTTTCTTCTTCTTCTTGTATTTGCACTTAGATAGGATCATCAGGTTCAACTTCAATTATTTCCATTGGTCTATACATAGCTTCATCAACCTTCACATTAGTACTTTCAATTATTTTTCTCAGACTCTTATTAAAACATTTGTAAGCATTGTTGTTATTTTAATATCCAAGTAAAATTCCTTCATCACATCTAGCATCAACTTTCCAAGATTTTCTTCATCTCTTCTATTGTAACAACTACTACCAAATACCTTAAAGTATTTCACAGTAGGAGTATTACCAATCCACAACTCCTAAGGAGTCTTAGTGCTATTACTTTTGATTTGAACTCTATTAAGAATGTAAACAACAGTATGAAAAAATTCTATCCAATACACATCAGGAACATTTAATTCTTTCATCATAGTTCTAGCAGCCTCTTGAACAGTTCGGTTCTTTCTTTCCACAACTCCATTCCGTTGAGGGGATCTAGGAGTAGAATAATGTATTTTTATGCCATGCTCTTCACATAATGCATTGAACTCACCATAAGTAAATTCTCCACCTCTATCAGACCTTAAGCATTTAATTCTTAGGTTTTCCTCATTTTCTACTCTTTCCTTAAACACTTTGAATCTATCAAGAGCCTAAGCCTTTTCTCTAAGAAATGTAACCCGTGTCATCCTAGAGTAATCATCATCAAGAGCATAAAGTACATGTCAAAATTTAGGCGTCATGTTCTTGTAGGACCACAGAGGTCTGTATGGATTAATTCTAGCATTCTAGTAGATGATTGATCCTTTACTTTGAAACTGTTTCTTGTCTGCTTTCACATATGACAACTTCTATAGACTAAATTTCAAGGCTTTGTGATTCTAGGCAGATCTCTAACAACTTCCCTAGAACTGATCCTAACCAGATTATCAAAATTCACATGTCCCATCCTCCAGTGCCAGAGCTAACTCTCATTAATCTAAGAAAAAAAACACTAACCATCACCACCTTTAAGTTGATAGATGTTTCCATGAGTTCTTCTTCCAGCTGCTACCATAGTTCCAGATCCTTTTCTGATCTCACAAGTGTTATCCTGAAACACAAGCTTAAAAACTTTGTTGCACATTTTTCCAACACTTAATAGATTATGCCTTAAACCCTTTACATAATAAACATCACCAGTATTTTGTTTTCCATCAAAGCTAATTGTTCCTTTACCAACAATCTTAGCACCAAAGTCATCTCCAAACATGACTATTCCTCCATCATACTTCTCAAGTTTCGTAAACTTACTCTTATCCCTAGTCATATGATTTGAACATCCGTTGTCAATTACCCAAAAAGTCCTCATCCTGCCTAGCATGAAAAAAAGTCACCAGAGTACCTTCTGCTTCATCCTTCTTGCTCTCCAAACCAGATTCCTTTGCACATTTCTTTTCTAGGGCTAGAAACAAACATTCATCTTTATCTTCCTCAAGGTCAGATTCATTATCAAAAATTCTTGCATCTTCCTTGACATAATACAAATTCTTGAACTTTTTATCCTTCTTATCTTTGTAAGTATTGTTATTGTATTTATTCTTATTTTGTGTAGCTCTATTAGGACATCTTGATGTATAATGACCAATATTTCCAGTCACTATAATCAACACCATCAAAAATAGGAAGTTGCAACTTGTGTGCCATCTGATCTACATCAAGTAGTTAAGCTTTTTACCGAGGAACCAGAGCTCTGATACCAATTGTTGAAATGCATAAGACAACTGAGAGCGGGGGTGAATAAGTTGAATCAAATTATTTTACTTATAAACTTAATTAGTTCCACTTTATCATCAATCATTTTTTAAGTGTGAACATGAAATGCAAATAATAGAAAGAAACCATTAGAGACACTAGATTTACATTGAAAACCCAATGAGGGAAAAACCATGGTGATGATTAACTCACAATATAGTAGAATGCAAAACCGGACACACAAGCTCACTACCTAATGGATCACTACCCAGATATAAAGACTCAATACTCAGATTAAGGGCTCGCTGCCTTAGGACTCACTGTCCAAAAAGAGAGGCTCACTACCTATGGAAAAATACAAATGAATAAAGAAAGATCCACCACTAGGAGTTCCACACACTTCACAACTTGATCAGAATATTGTAGATACAATAAAGTACTATTGCCTTGATTCACTCTTCCACACTCTACTTTTCACACTTGTCTACACACTCTTCTCTTGCTCAAATCAAATGATGGATGGATGATCAATTCGCTACAACTTGACTTGCTTTTATACCATCATCAACCTTAGAAACATTCACAAAGGTCGGCTATACAATTTCAAATTACAAATTCAAACTAGGTTGGCTACTCAACATTCCGACGGTGGATAAGAATGTGAGAGGACCAATTACATATTTAATTTAGGACCCAAACAACATCTTGGATCATGCACATGCTTTCTCAAATCGATATAAAAAATTAATGTAATGTGTAGACACTAGGTCGGCCAGGCCTAATGAAAACACCAATAATATTTGAAGTACATGCATCACCAACAAGATAATCTCACGCGGATAGCTCAACACACTTCACTAGTCATTTCACCATCTCTGGGAACACCTCAAATACATCCACAACAACTTCAACAAACTTTATTCACAAAGAACTCTTCTCTAGTCCAACCAGACCAACCAACAAAACACAGGAGCTCTGGAGTAGGTCTTCTAGAGTGCCAAACCACAAACAAATTTTTCAAAACCCATAAACCACCAGAAAGAGTTATCTCCTAGATCCACAAGATTTGAAACCACATATCAAAAGACTGTGGAGCCAAAACATTTCTCCCAGTCCATAAACAAATAATTTTGACAACCAATTCACATGTTGGTGAACATAAATTTTACTATCCATCAAACCAGAAGCTAAAACTCAGGATATACGATCCATTGAAGCTCATGAACACACCTACAGATCTGCTTAGGCATAGGATCAATACAGAGGAAATGTGGACCACAATACCGGATCCCACTCAGAACACACTTCAACACTATTTTCATTATTTCTCAAATTATCTCAGAAGAACTTGGCAAATACTCAACTTACTTAACCTACATTGTGTTGACATCAATGAAAACACCACCAAACACATCCGTACTTTCAATAGTTACAGATGTAGCTTTCCTTTTACTTCTAGATTTTTGTGTAGACTCAGAGGGTTGTGGGGTAGATGTAGAAATAGAGGAAGATATACATGATCTCCTTGGACTTTGACTGGCTTCCAAAGGAATAGTTATGGCAATGGAAACCTTCGTAGGAATGTCAGATGTAGTCATTGAAGAAGTACCCAATATCTTGTGGAGCTCATATTTTTCTTTTATCTTTGAATATCATGGAGCACCAATCTCCTTAAGCACTTTTTCCACTTTCTTTTTATTGGCTTCTTCTCTTTGCTTCTAGTAAATATCATCCATAATTTCTCTATATGTACCAAATCTTTTTTACTTTTGGATCCTTAGGTTTTGACAACATAATATCTATATAACCTTGTACAAATTCATTCTCAACCTCATAAGGTAGCTCAAATATCCATGAGGTTCTAGGTTCCACTGCTTCCGTAAAATAATGATCCTTGTTTACCATAAAAGTTATCTCATTTTCATACTTCTAGACCAAAGTAGATGGTATTTTATATCTAATTTGCATCTCATTTTATAAATTCTTGAAAAATCCCCAATAGAAATAGTGAAAGCTTGAAATTTTCATATGTTGTCTAATATTTATTACTACTAGAGTGAATTTTTCCCATATTTTACCCTTAAAACCAGGTAACTCATTCAAAAAGAAGAAAGTAAGGAATATAATCAAAGAACCAAACCTGAAATTATAATTGGTTTCTTTTTTTTCTCAGGTTCTCCATTAGCTACTCTCTTAATAGCTCACATCAATAAAAGTTGGCACCTTCTTTTACCATTTGATGTACAATATGAATTGTAGTGGTGGTGGTTGATCCCTCTCTTTTTGTGAAGTAGATATTGTATACAATCCCCATTGATGAATACCATACACTAGGATCAATGATATCATTGACTATTAGGGATCTCTTATCAAATTTAGCACTGGTGAGCTCCATAACCATTTCATTCTTCACAAATTTTAGTATTGGGATTGGTTCGAAGGAACATATACCAATGATTTTCCTAATGGCATCCTTTGTGATCATGTAGGGTTTGTCTAGCTAGATGAAATCCCCATGAATACGACTCAATATAATTCTTAACCATTACTTACTTTCACATAAGTTTGGAAAATCTTTCCAGATTTCCAACCCTTTTACAACAATATTTGCATATGTTGGCTTGTATACTCCATTCTCATTTATCAGTTCATGCCAAATCATTTCAAAAGAAGAGGTATGTTTAATCTCATTCAACTAGGCGTGGATGTAAATCCTTATATCTATTAGTGTAATTAATATTTAATTACACTTGCATAACTTTACTTAGGTTGAGCTAATTTTAGGTCAACATTAGGGCTGCATACTTTGCTTTTATAAAGCAAATCATCTCATTGTAATATTGAATTCCTGAATATATCATTTTGCACATTCGCATGCAAAGCTCTGCTTTTTTATGTTTTCTCTTATGTGGAAGGTGTTTAGGTTTGCATGTCTGATCTAGGGTTTCTAACATGGTATCAGAGCCTTGACATGCAGCCCTTTCTCAAATTTTGGAGAAAACCATTGCGGATTTCGTTCAGGGTTCCTCGAGGATTTTATGCCTTGAGTTCATTTATGCGGTGTTTTGGATCAGATCGGGCTTCACCATTGGATTCAAAGTGTTGGAAAAAGTCAGGTTTGGCTTTTATTTTACAGATTTTGGTCATGATTTGCCAGATCTGTGAGGGTTTCAAGCTGGGTGATTTTTTGCAAGCTCTGGAGGTTGCCATTTTTTCGGAGCATTTTGAGTAGAAACGGAGGTCACCATTGCGTTTGCAGTGGCCAAAAACCCTAAGATCGCCTTTCGTTTCATCGATTTTGGCAAAGTTGATCCGGAAGGCAAAATGTTTTTGCCAGGACGCACTCCGAGACACGATTTTTCAAAAAAATGCAAAAAAAAATCATTTCAGTGCATGTTTTGGTATGCGGGCTGGTGCTCTCTATGCAAATCCACCCACCACCGGGTGGCCACCCGGCAGCCACCGCCACCGGTGGCTCCCCCACCTAGCTCCACCGGCCCGAGCTCAGCCCCCGAAGGCTTCTTTGCCTTCGCCCGCAGTCCTATGGAGAACCAGGTGTCCCAGCGCCAGCCCCTGCTAGCTCCTCTGCATGCGCCGCGATCATATGGGAAACCAAGGGCTCCACCCCAGCCCCCTGTCTGCCAGCCCTTGGTCGCATGCAAGACCAGGGGCCGAGATTTTTTTAGTCCCCTGGGCTGCCTGCAGGCCTTATTGGCCTTTCTGGAGCACTTTCACAAAATCGGGTATAACTTTTGCGTACTGTGTCCGTTTTTTGCAAACGAGATACCATTAGAAAGCTAATTCCGGCACCGATCTATTCAAAATTTTATTTTTTCTATATTTTTCTCTAGATTTATTTTGCAGGTCCTTGAACTCAGATGTTGTTGTTTTCACTCCGAAGGGCATATCTTTTGACTCGGTGATCCTTTTTTCGCCATTCTTGCGGCATTGGAAAGCTGGTTCAGTCCTCTACACAGATCTGAGGTCTATTTTTCATTTTTTGTTTATTCATGTTAGTCATTCTCTCCTTTTTCAGTCATTGGGGATTGTAATAAACAAACTGATATAAAGTTCCATCGGGGGGGTTTCTTGCATAGTAATCTTCATCATATTTTGATGGCAACTTGCATGGGTTGTAATATGGTTTCTTAGTTTCTTTTGGCCACATTTTTGTCTTAGCTTGACACATATCAGATTCTTTTTGGTTCACACTTTAGATTGAGAGCCTATGGTTAGTGATCCGCATCGGATCCATCTCAATTTGAGGGCCACTAAATTTGTGGTTATTGTTCCCAAGTCTGTATGGTACTTCTTCCCATGGAAGAGTTTCAGTCTTATTTTGACATCGGCATCGAGATTCACGGTTTCCAGATTCTGTCATCATTTCATCTACTGTTGCTTTATGGATTCCAAGGTTGTTTCAGTTTGGTGTTTTCGAGTGTTCCATGGCATCGGGTCTGCTGTCACATTATGATGATTCCGATATGGTTTCTTGTAGACAAAAGTATCTTTCCTTGCTTTCCGGATTGTGGTTCCAGTGTTACTCCACAGTGTTCTTCCAGTGCTTCTTTGCAGCAGTCATCTCATTGTAGGGGGGGTTGTCCCACTAGGTTTTCCTTCTCTACCTCATTATTGCATTTGTACATGGGTACCTGATCAGGCCTAGTTGTTGGGACCCATTCATGCTTTCTTGCATTCATTTTAGGTGCATGCTTATCTAGTCTCCCTAAGTTGCACTTATGGGGGGGTGTTAGTGTAATTAATATTTAATTACACTTGCATAACTTTACTTAGGTTGAGCTAATTTTAGGTCAACATTAGGGTTGCATACTTTGCTTTTATAAAGCAAATCATCTCATTGTAATATTGAATTCCTGAATATATCATTTTGCATAACTTTACTTAGGTTGAGCTAATTTTAGGTCAACATTAGGGTTGCATACTTTTCTTTTATAAAGCAAATCATCTCATTGTAATATTGAATTCCTGAATATATCTTTTTGCACATTCGCATGCAAAGCTCTGCTTTTTTATGTTTTCTCTTATGTGGAAGGTGTTTAGGTTTGCATGTCTGATCTAGGGTTTCTAACAATATCCTCACAGTACACAACATCCACTAGAACTTTTGAAAATGGGACATTTTTGTCTACCTCCATCTATTTAAATGGAAAATTCTTGTAGTTGGGCCTTGGCCTCTCAACAACATCAATGACAATTGGTGTACCCATGATAACACTTTTTGATACTAGGGTTTTACAAAAAAAAGAAGATAAATACCTATGAAAACTATCATTAGGGTTTGCATGTAATGCACTAAAATTCTTCTTTTATTCCTCAACACTTGCATACACTTGATATCCTTTGAAAGAGATCAATTTTGATTAAATAAAAACTAAATATGCCTCATACCAACCCTAGTCATTCCACATTAAATTAATTTCTTACTAGAAACTTTATATTGTTTGTGATATCATAGAGTTTCATGATCATTCAACAATCTTCTATAGGGTACATTTTCTCAGGAATGTAGAGAAAACAAAATCATATCACTTTTAACCATTATGCTAAAGACTTCAACATATCCAAATTTACAAGGGTTTTGAAAAAATTGCAAATGCAACTGCCCTTAAGCCAATACTTCTTATTTCAATTACCAGAGGTTTCATCTACACCATGTTGATGTACATATTCATTCTTTACTTCACTTTATTCCTTCCTCTACCATACTTTGTTTATTTCCTTTTTTTTATTATTAGTGCCAATCTTCTTTTGTGGAGTAGAAGGTCTTGCATTATTTCCTTTGTAGAATCTTGCACTGTGTCTTGATTTATTACAATTACAGTAGATGATTCTAGCTTGTGAATAAAAGTTACTTTTCCTTACATTAGATTTGCAATCGACGACCCTATGACCAAACTTGTTGCATGTGTAGCAGTAACCATAGAAGGATTGAGAAGTCATAGCATTACTATTCCTTATCATTTTACTTATGCATTCATTAGATAGCCTTATGACCAAATTTATTATAAGCATAGAACTAACCATTAAATGATTGAGAGTTCATAGCATTATAACTTGGAGGCCTAAATGAATTCTGACTCATCTTTCTTCTACACTCAATTGCCTTATGACCAAACTTATTACAAGCATAGCAGTTACTATTAAAATTAATGGGAGTAGCTTGCTTAGGGGTGGGCTCTCTGAAGTTCCTTTTCTTTCTCCAGATAGAAATGAATCCACCTTCTCTCTTGTCCCATCCTTATACCCTTCTCACCAATTTGTCCCATCCTTTGGTTCCATGACATATTTTTATCTATAGGAAGCTTAGCCTTTAAAGTATGATCACCCTTAGGTACCTAGAAAATATGACTATTAGAAGTGGATGCACGAGTCCTTTTTGTTATTGCTTCCAATGGTGAAGGTAAATAATCTATAAGTATTTTTATAATAGGAATAGAAGAACTATTATGTGCATGCATCTAACTAAAATAAAGTGTATATATAAACAACCTTAGCTCACCTCTAACCATCCTACACCCTCAATTGAGGAAACAAACTGCACACCTAAAGCATTCAATTTACTTACACAAAGTAGGTTCTATGTTAAATCAAGGATATGTGATACACCATTACCCCCTTTAATCCTTCATTGGGGAATTAAATCTATAACCTTTCATGGATAATAATCTCCAAATGATAATCTTCTCTAAGGTAAAAATTTCCACCATTATATTCTTCATATGCTGTAAATCAACCCCTATGTGAGGTCATGTGAAATGATACACCAAATTCAATTATGCATTCACCTTTTGATGCATGTAAAGCTAAGGCTATGAAAAAGGCTTCACCATCATCTTGGGAAGACTTCTCAAACTCATCATCAAAGTCTCTCTTTTTATTTTTCTTCTCCTTCTTATAGTCTCTAAACAAATGACCAAGCTTGCTATAGTTCCAACATTTTTCCTTGGAATTACTAAGAGATTTAAATCTATAATAAGATATAGATCTAGAAAAAATACACAAATAAAAAATTGATAATGCATACAAAGTATTAAAATTGAATATTAGGAAAGTAAAGTTGAGACATCCCTTCCCAAAAAAATTATTATATATGAAAAATAACATTTTAATACAAAGAATATAAATACTAATTTTGGATAAAATATGGATCATATATTTTCAAATAACATTAAAAATTTAAGGAAGCATATATGTCACTTCGAGAATCATGGATAAATCATATGCATAATATTATGAGGCACAATTCACTTAGACATTGATTATGGGCTTTACACAAGGGGATCTAGTTCACACTTAATTTAGATAACAAAGGATGCAATGGTAACACATAGTCATGTATAATGATCTCACGTAGTGGAGTTATATTATGTGAACACATATCCATTTCACCACACTCCATAGTTAACTACCATTGGCTTATACTAGATATCATGCATACATCAAATATACTTGCAATTAATAGCTAAAGCAAGCCAAGGCACAGATACTAATGCAAGACACCATTTCTCACATAATACATCAAATTAATCTCATAACAATAATGGTTCTCTAGTCATAAGATTAATTAGGATATATATGTAAAAGATGTGATTATTTAACATTTAATCAACAATAATTAATTATTGTAATATTATTAAGACAATGCAACTATCAATAATAATTTAAAAATTTATAATCCTATATCTAGCAATTCATATTATAAATAGGAAATAATAAAGGTAAAAGATCTAAAATAATATAATAAAAAATAGCATCAATATGTCACATAATCATCTATTTACAAAGTGTCATGAAAAGTTTGCATAATATTACATATAATCCTAGTATAAGATGCATAGTAAAGGAAACATCATGCGTGGGCCTTGTATTTATATTGTTCCACATAATGACACATTTACATCCTTCTCAAACAATGAGACCTTTACACTTTTCTCACATGATGACACCTTTACATTGTTTTCACATGAAAAATTTCTACATAGTTCTTACCTAATAACACCTTTACATCATTCTCACAAGATCACATATTATCTAGTACATTTCTTATTATCTTACATGATGATCTCTAGCACATGAAAATAAATATTTTATAGACATGTATGCCTCTCCCTTCAAATATTTGAGGAAAAAATGTACCCACCATTAAATGTCTTTAGTAATAAAATCATATGAATCACATCCAAGGCCACTATAGTGTTGTATCTAATTATTACATTATTGTGTTGCATCCAACTTTTCTCCTCAAATTAGCTACCAAATGCCTTAATAGATTTAATTTGGCGAGGAGCATACAATCACATTAGAGTACATTAGATAAATGATCTAGTCTTTACATGGTGTCATGCACATATATTATGTGAGCCATAGTGGTTCAAACTATAGGTATACTTTCTAACCCATATAACATGATCCATTTTACACAACTTGCTATGTGTATACTTTGTGGGGGTCACATCAATTCAAACTCAACATCTCACTATACATCATGACATGCATTACAACATATTTCACTTTTCAAATTATAATTTTGCTTCACACATATGTGCATTCTATGATTTATGATTTTATATTTTTGTGTACAAGCAACATGTATAAGAATAAGTATAATTTTATTAATCAGTATGAAGTTGACATATTTTTTATATACATAAAGATATTAAGGTTTTGTATGAAGCTCCAACATTGTATATTTTCATGATTGTTTAGTGTTTTACTACATATTTTACTTTGGTATGCAATATTTATATAGATTCACATGCACAAAAAATGGAGAGAAATTTAAAGGATAAAAGTGCATACCTTATGCTTTTACACCTTCACTGTATACCACTTTTAAAAAATATAAAAAAGTAGACTATCATAGTGCTTAATTCAACTTACTTGATGCACAAAATAAATCATACTTATGACCCACTAGTCAAATCACATTACTCACTTCCTTAGTCTAAACCATTATACACCCTTAGGTACTTTGAAAATCTATTCTAAGTTGCATAGTGTGGCTTAGTCAAAGCTAATTCAAAATCCAAATCCCACACTCCAAAGCTAACACCTAAACAAGTTATTACCTTGTTGTCTTGTGGCCCAAAAAATATCAAACTGGGTGAGTATGAAGTTGCATTCATAAACAATTCCTAGTTCATTAAAAATATCAATTGATAACTGGAATCAAATAGCATTTATATAGCCACATAAAATAAATCAATGACAAAGTTAAAACCATTACCTCATAGAAAATAAACAATCTTTAAAAATCAATTTATAACAATTGGAATCAACTTGCATTTATGCAAATCAAATATAAGAAATCAACTACAAAGTTCGAACAATTAACTCATAGAAAATGAGAAAACACAGTCTATACCTAACTATTTCCATCACAATTATTTTTAACTCTTTGATGTAAATTTAATTGTTATATCATTTGATTTAATGTAAATTTAACTATTATACCTATACACTTCCTTAGTCTAAACTATTATACACCCTTAGGTACTTTGGCAATCTAGTCTAAGTTGCCTAGTGTGTCTTAGTCAACCAAAATGAAAATCCAAATCCCACGCTCCAAAGCTAGCACCTAAACTAGTTATTACCTTGTCTCATGACCCAAAAAATATCAAACTGGGTGAGTATGGAGTTGCATTCATAAACAATTCCTAGGTCATTAAAAGCCAATTTATAACAACTGGAATCAAATATCATATATGCAGTCACATACAATGAATCAACAACAAAGTTAAAACCATCACCTCACAAAAACTAAATAATCTTTTATAGATAACAACTGGGTTCAACTAACATTTATGTAAATCAAATACAAAAATCAATTGTAAAGTTAAAACCACCAACTCATAGAAAATAAACAAACACCTATACGTAACTATTTCCATCACATAACTTTTCAACTCTTTTATGCAAATTAAATTGGCATAACATTTGATTTCATCCAAAAAACCATTTATACAAGAATGCTAGTTGATTCCATTAATTATTAAGAAAGCGTTGAACAAGGCTATTTATGCAGAGGTCCATTAGCAATTATAAAGGGAAATCTTCCACAGTATTAGGATTGACCAAGACCATCAACTAGCATTTATGTGATCACATAAAAGAAATCAACAACAAAGTTAAAACCACCATCTCATAGAAAATAAAGAATCAATCAATTGATAACAACTGGAGTCAACTTGCATTTTTGCAAATCACATATAAGAAATCAACTACAAAAATAAAACCATCAACTCATAAAAATAAACAAACACCTATACCTAACTATTTCCATCACATAACTTTTTAACTCTTTAATATAAATTTAATTGTTATACCATTTGATTTAATGTAAATTTAATTGGTATACCTATACACTTCCTTAGTCTAAAACATAATACACCCTTAGATACTTTGAAAATCTAGTCTAAGTTGCATAGTGTGTCTTAGTCAACCTAATTTAAAATCCAAATCCCACACTCAAAAGCTAACACCTAAACTAGTTATTATCTTATTGTCTTGTGACCTAAAAATCAAACTAGATGAGTATGAAGTTGATTCATAAATAGTCCTAGATCATTAAAAATTAATTTATAACAACTAGAATCAAATATCATTTATGCAGTTACATACAATAAACCAACATCAAAGTTAAAACCATCACCTCACAAAAAGTAAACAATCTTTGGAAAAAATATAACAACTGGGATCAACTGACACTTATGCAAATGACATAGAAGAAATCAACTGTAAAGTTAGAACCACCAACTCATAGAAAATAAACAAACATATATACCTAACTATTTTCATCACATAACTTGTCAACTCTTTTATGTAAATTTAATTGTTATACCATTTGATTTCATTCAAATAACCATTTATCCAAGAATGCTAGTCGATTCCATTAATTCTTAAGAAAGCATTGACCAAGGCTATTCGTGCAAAGGTCCATTAGCAATTATAAAGGAAAATCTTCCATAGCATTAAGATTGCCCAAGACTATCAATTACCATTTATGCAATCACATACAAGAAATCAATAGCAAAGTTAAAACCATCATCTCATAGAAAGTAAATAATCAATCAATTGATAACAACGGAAATCAACTTGCATTTATGCAAATCACATATAAGAAATCAACTACAAAGTTAAAACCATCAACTCATAAAAATTAAATTAACACCTATACCTAACTATTTTCATCACAATTTTTTAACTCTTTACTGTAAATTTAATTTTTATACCATTTGATTTAATGTAAATTTAATTGTTATACCTATACACTTCCTTAGTCTAAACCATTACACACCCTTAGGTACTTTGACAATCTAGTCTAAGTTGCATGTGTGTCTTCGTAAACCTAATTAAAAATCCAAATCCCACACTCCAAAGCTAACACCTAAACTAGTTATTACCTTGTTGTCTTGTGACCCAAAAAATATCAAACTAGATGCTCGTATGAAGTTGTATTCATAAATAGTCCTAGGTAATTAAAAGTCAATTTATAACAACTGGAATCAAATATCATATATGCAGTCACATATAATAAATCAACAACATAGTTAAAATTATCACCTCAAAAAAAAATTAAAAAAATTAATTGATAACAACTAGGATCAACTAACATTTATGCAATTCACATACAAAAAATTTAACTGTAAAGTTAAAACCAACTCATGAAAAGAAAAAAACAAACACCTATACCTAACTATTTTCATCACATAAATTTTTAACTCTTTTATGTAAATTTAATTGTAATACCATTTGATTTCATCCAAATAACCATTTATACAAGAATGCTAGTTGATTCCATTAGTTCTTAAGATTGACCAAGGCTATTTATGCTAAGGCCAATTAGCAATTATAAAGGAAAGTCTTCCATAGTATTAAGATTGACCAAGACTATCAACTACCATTTATGCAATCACATACAAGAAATCAACAACAAAGTTAAAACCATTATCTCATAGAAAATAAATAATCAATCAATTGATAACAATTGGATTCAACCTTGCATTTATGCAAATTACATATAAGAAATCAACTACAAACCTAAAACCATCAACTCATAGAAAATAAACAAACACATGTACCTAACTATTTCAATCACAATTTTTTTAACTCTTTAGTGTAAATTTAATTGTTATTTCATTTGATTTAATGTAAATTTAATTGTTATACCTATACACTTCCTTAGTCTAAACCATTACACACCCTTAGGTACTTTGATAATCTAGTCTAAGTTGCACGTGTGTCTTAGTCAACCTAATTAAAAATCCAAATCCCACACTCCAAAGCTAACACCTAAACTAGTTATTACCTTGTTGTCTTGTGACCCAAAAAATATCAAACTAGATGAGTATGAAGTTGTATTCATAAATAGTCCTAGGTCATTAAAATTTAATTTATAACAAATGGAATCAAATATCATATATGCAGTCACATATAATAAATCAACAACATAGTTAAAATTATCACCTCACAAAAAATAAACAATCTTTTATTGATAACAACTGGGATCAACTAACATTTATGCAATTCACATACTAAAAATCAAGTGTAAAGTTAAAACCAACTCATGTAGAAAATAAACAAACACCTATACCTAACTATTTTCATCACATAACTTTTCAACTCTTTTATGTAAATTTAATTGTTATACCATTTGATTTCATCCAAATAATCATTTATACAAGAATGCTAGTTGATTCCATTAATTCTTAAGATTGACCAAGGCTATTTATGCTAAGGCCCATTATCAATTATAAAAGAAAGTCTTCCATAGTATTAAGATTGACCAATACTATCAACTACCATTTATGCAACACATACAAGAAATCAACAACAAAGTTAAAACCATTATCTCATAGAAAATAAATAATCAATCAATTGATAACAGTTGGATTCAACCTTGCATTTATGCAAACTACATATAAGAAATCAACTGCAAACTTAAAACCATCAACTCATAGAAAATAAACAAACACCTATACCTAACTATTTCAATCACAATTTTTTCAACTCTTTAGTGTAAATTTAATTGTTATGCCATTTGATTTAATGTAAATTTAATTGTTATACCTATACAGTTCCTTAGTCTAAACCATTACACACCCTTAAGTACTTTGACAATCTAGTCTAAGTTGCATGTGCGTCTTAGTCAACCTAATTAAAAATCCAAATCCCACACTCCAAAGCTAACACCTAAACTAGTTATTACCTTGTTGCCTTGTGACCCAAAAAATATCAAACTAGATGAGTATGAAGTTGTATTCATAAAGAGTCCTAGGTCATTAAAATCAATCAATCACAGCTGGAATCAAATATCATTTATGCAATCACATACAATAAATCAACATTAAAGTTATCACCATCACCTCACAAAAAATAAACAATCTTTTATTGATAACAACTGGGATCAACTAACATTTATGCAAATCATATACAATAAATCAATTGTAAAGTGTAAACCACCAACTCATAAAAAATAAACAAATACATATACCTAACTATTTCCATCAATAACTTTTTTACTCTTTTATGTAAATTTAATTGTTATACCATTTGATTTCATCTAAATAACCACTTATACAAGAATGCTAATTGATTCATTCCTTCTTAAGAAAGCATTAACCAAGGTTATTTATGTAGAGGTCCATTAGCAATTATAGAGGCAAATCTTCTCTAATATTAAGATTGACCAAGACTATCAACTATCATTTATGCAATCACATACAAGAAATCAACAACAAAGTTAAAGCTATCATCTCATAGAAAATAAATACTCAATCAATTGATAACAACTGTAATCAACTTACATTTATGCAAATCACATATAAAAAATCACTTACAAAGTTAAAACCGTCAACTCATAAAAGATAAACTACTACTTATGCCTAACTATTTCCATCCTAATTTTTGTTAACTCTCTAATGTAAATTTAATTGGTATACTATTTAATTTCATCTAAACAACCATTTAAACAAAAAAAAATGCTAGTGGATTCCATTAATTCTTAAAGAAAGCATTGACTAAGGCTCTTTGTGCAAGGGTCCATAAGCAATTATAAAGGCAAAACTTCCGCAGTCTCAGGATTGACCAAGGCTATCTATCCATAATACACCTCGTGTCTAAAATATGTTCCTAATGAAGACAAGGCATTTGGAATACGCGCATAGAAACCCTAGCGGTCATCTAGAATTCCCAAGATCTCCCAACTTTCCTTGGTGAGATGACATTAGCCAATTTTAAAATCATTTAAAAAATCCGAAAGCAAAGGAAATAAGACTTAGAATATTAAATTATTTTGTGAAGTAGAAGTTAATATTTTGATATTGTCCTCTCTTCGTTCCAATGAAATTTCGAGCACCAAAATGACTAAAATAGGCCAAATAAAGTAAATAAGAAAAAGGATTCCTTTCCTCGATTACTTAAAATATAAAATAAACATGACCACGGTTTAAAGAGAAAAGATAGAATGCAATTGTGAAGCCCCAAAAATTCAACTTATAAACTACTGGAGTATGTAAAAATTCAAACACATGCATCTTTCTAGCTTACCAACTCTGACCAGATACAACACACCATCTATTATTTGGCCGGCGTACGATGATGATGATGGAGCATTTTCATTTTGATTTGATTTGATGTACGCAATCCCCGGATGAGAGCGTGGAACGATTAGTAACTTTATATACCGCTTTTAACAAAGTACTTACCACTTAATTCCTCGCCCTCCGCCCATCAAGAGGTTGAAGTCGTTCAATGTTTTTTCTTCCCCACAATGAAATTTATGACATCATTGCCACATCACTTGTCACTTGTGATCAGCTCGAAATAATATGCCACATAAAAACGAAAAATAAGCTGTTCATCAACGCCGCCATCATTACTAGGGAATCCAATAAGATCTTTTTTGGTTTTTTTATTAGGGCAAGTCATTGTTGGTGTATTGGTGACACGGTTTGATGATTTATTAAGAGTCTATTATAGATTTTGTTGAGTGTAAAAGGGTGATAGTATAAAGGATGAGGTCATGCGACTGTAGCGTTTTAGATGTCTAGGGGTTTGATTTTTGTCAAATGTGAATGATTTATAATATTAGGGTTAAGGTTAGGGTTAGGGTTAGGGTTAGGGGTAGACATGATTAAGTGCAAAGACTCTATACTATAAGGGATGAGGTATATTAGTATAATTGACATTTAAGGGTTCAATTCAAGTTTAATTATTGTCAAGTTGTATAATGCAATGACATGGTTTGATTTATTAAGAGTTTATTAGAGATTTTGTTGAGTGTAAAAGCTTGATAATATAAGGAATGAGGTCATGTGAATATAGCGTTTTAGATGTTTAGGGGTTTGATTTTTGTCAAATGTAAATGATTCATAGGGTTAGGGTTAGGGTTAGGGTTAGGGTTAGGTCAAGGTCAAGCGTAAAGAATCGATACTATAAGAGATGAGGTATATTAGTATAATTGACATTTAAGGGTTCAATTCAAGTTTAATTATTGTCAAGATGTATAGTGCTATGACAGTTTTATTTATTAAGAATCTAATATAGATTTTGTTGAGTGTAAAAGCTCGATAGTTTAAGGGATGAGGTCATGTGAATATAGTGTGTTAGATGTTTAGGGGTTTGATATTTGTCAAATGTAAATGATTCATAGCATTAAGGTTAGGGTTAGGGTTTGGTCAAGATCAAGTGTAAAGACTCGATACTATAAGGAATGAGGTATATTAGTAAATTGACATTTAAGGGTTCAACTCAAGTTTAATTATTGTCAAGTTGTAAAGTGTAATGAACGCAATTTGTTTTATTAAGAGTCTGTTATAGATTTTGTTGAGTATAAAAGCTTGATATTATAAGGGTGATGTCATGTGAATATAGGGTCTTAGATGTTTAGGGGTTTGATTTTTGACAAATGTAAATGATTTAAAACATTAGGGTTAGGGTTAGGTCATGATCAAGTGCAAAGACTCTGTACTATAAGGGATGAGGTATATTAGTATAATTGGCATTTAAGGGTTCAATTCAAGTTTAATTATTGTCAAGATGTATAATGCAATGACACAGTTTCATTTATTAATAGTTTATTATAGATTTTGTTGTGTGTAAAAGCTTGATAGTATTAGGGATGTGGTCATGTGAATATAGTGTCTTAGATGTTTAGGGGTTTGATTTTAGTCAAATGTAAATGATTAATAGCATTACGGTTAGGGTTAGGGTTAGTGTTAGGTCAAGTCAAGTGCAAAGACTCAGTTTTATAAGGGATGAGGTATATTAGTATAATTGACATTTAAGGGTTCAATTCAAGTTTAATTATTATCAAGTTGTATAGTGCAATGACACAATTTGATTTATTAAGTCTATTATATGTTTTGTTGTGTAAAAGCTTGATAGTATAAGGGATGAGGTCATGTGAATATAGTGCATTAGTGTTTAGGGGTTTGATTTTTATCAAATATAAATGATTCATAACATAAGGATTGGGGTTAGGGTTAGGGTTAGGGTTAGGCCTAGGTCAAGGTTAAGTGCAAAGGCTCAATACTATAAGGGATGAGGTATATTAGCATAATTTACATTTCAGGGTACAATTCAAGTTTAATTATTGTCAAGTTGTATTGTGCAAAGAGTTGGCGCCATAAGAGATTATGTTGTTTGACAAAATGGGTACCTATGTACGATTCAATCATTACCAAGTACAAAGGCCCAAAACCATAAGCAGTGAAATTGAGTTTGTGTCATATGTGAATTTGGCATAATAGATACTTATATGTTCACTTATTACTCATTGTGTAAAGGCTCAACATTATGAGGGATGAGGTCAATTGGCATAATGAATACCTACATGGTTCATTTTTTGTCAAGTACAAGGACTTGAAACTTTATAAGGGATGGGGTTGGATTCATGTCCCAAGAAAATTGACATAATGGGTATCTACTAACTCATTTTTTATCAAATACAAGGGCTTGAGAGATAAGAGATGGGGTTAGGTTTGTGTCCCAAGAGAATTCAACAAAATGGATACTCATATGTTTAATTATTATTGAATGCAAAGGATTAACATCACAAGGGATGAGAGAAGGTTTATGCCATGAGTGATTTGATGGAATGGATATGTATGCATTTATTTTTTTATGAGTGCAAATAATTGACACTAAAAGGAATGAGGCTAAGTTTATGTAAGTCCTAAGTGAATTGGTAGAATGAATACCCGTGAGTTTAATTTTATCGAGCTCAAAGACTTGGCATCATAAGGGTTGAGCTTGGGTTCATGTCATGACCAAAATTGGTGGAATGAAAATCTATGGGTTTGATTATTATTATTTAGAAAATACTAACACCATAAGAGATGATATAGCATTTATGTTGAAGGTGAATTTATTGGAATAAATACCTATACCTGATCAATTCCTACCAATTGCAAATTCTCATCACCATAAAGGATGAGGTTGGGTTTGTGTCCTAGGTGAATGTGGTGAAATGGACACCTACATGGGTTCAATTGTTGTCTAATGTAGAGTTCCAACATCATCAAGGATAATGTTGCTAAGGTAACTTGGTAGAATTGATGCTTATGGGTTTAATGTAACTTATAGAGTACAAAGGATCAACATGGATAGAGGATGAATTTGGGTTCATATCCTTAGTGAATTTAGTGGAATGGATACCTACAAGTTCAGCTCTTTTCTAATGCATTTAGACCTAATAGCATAATGAATGAGGTTAACTAGGTTACATCTCAGATGGATTTGCTAAAATGACTTTACATGAGAAGAGATGAGACCATGTCCATTTGTTAGAAAATTTGGTGGAATGGATAGTACAAATTTAGTTTTTGCTAATTGAAAAACCATAGAACCATTAGGATTGAGGTCAAGTTCAAGTCTTGGGTTTAATTTTTTCCAAGTTGTCGGGTTCAATTCTTGCAAGTTGTCTTGGGTTCAATTCTTGCAAGCTGTCAAGGTTGAGTACAAAGGTTCAACACCATATAAGGGATAATGCATGTTGGTGGAACATATTCCTATGGGTTCAAATTATTGCCAAGTTGGATAGTGCAAAGGCTTTTAACACCATGAGGGATGAGGTCAATGGGCAATAACAATTACCGACATGGTTTAATCATTATATATTTGAATGCTTATGATCACTTGTATCCATCTAAGAACACGTAGCTCTCCCAATATTTATTCTACTAAATTAGGCCTCAACCCAATATATATAAGCATTAAAAGCTAGATGTCACATATGAAGTTTCAAAGTATGAATCATGATAGTCTTAGTTTAAATGAATTGTTTATGCTTTTAAATTTGTTCAAGTTTTATATGTTCAAATCTTTAGGTAGGTTTGAAGTGTTGTTCACTTGAATGAATCAAGATTGTATAGGTATTATCTAATGTTTATTTAAATTTTATGCGTTTCAAATGTTTCTGGTATTTTTATGTTTTTTGAATGTAGGTTGAAATAAACTAAATAGATGATCTATTTTTTTGAATTTTCCAATATTTTATGCAAACTAAATAATTAATATGAATATTTTGTAAATGCAAGAATCCCTTTCATTTTTTTATGAATACAAGTGCTCTTAATAATTCAAATCTATAATAAGAAAGTGAAATAATTCCTTTTTAACTTATTGGAATAATTGAATGATAACTATAAACAAAAAAACATCTTTTTTCTTTTAAAAAGAGAAATAATTAAATAATAATTAGTTTCTTTCTTCCTTTCTTTTCACAAATAGTTTCTTAAAAATCAAAAGGCAGAAGAGGAACAGTATATTTTAGACCAATCTCTCTTCTTGAGACAAGATGAAAATTACAAAATGTTAGGCTTTCAATTATGTTTTCAATGAAAACTAAGAATGCAATTGAAAAGAGGGAACAATAATGATGAACAAATCTTACATTTTCCCCCTCTTAGAACCAATAATCCAATGAAGTTGATCTTGTACTTTTCAAACAATAGGTGGATTTTTTAAATTATTTTTTTTAAAGCTTGGAAGCAATGATGATGAAATTATTTAGTGATCTTAAAACAACAATATTGTAAAGAAAATCTATAACCTAAAATAAATTAATTGATCTAAATCTAAACTACAATCTATTGAGCTAAATCTATGTATCTATTTCACAAACACAAAAAATAATATACTTCAAAACTAGAGCTATAAGATGAATCTACACTAATAATTCATACCAAGGACTATAATTGTCCAAGATATGAGGAAAGTTTGGTGTTGTTTTTCCTCTATAACCTAGTTGTTTGGTAACCTCGTTGCCTTCAACTTCTAAATTTGATCCCAATGGTAGAAGAGGAAAACAAAAAAGGCTTGAGCTAAAAAATTGAAACAAAAGAATAGATGTTTTAAGGTAGCCTATAGTTTAGGGCTTGGAAGCTTCTAAATGATAACAATGCTTGAATGCTTAAGAAATTTTGAAAGATCTAGACTAGAATTAACCATATTTAGCAAAAAGGATTAGGTTTAGGTTTGGATGAAGGAAAGATAATCACTAAATTTAATTGACTCTATTTGGATGGTAAGTTGAGTTAAAAACTAAAAAAATTTGACTTTACACATGATAAAAACCACACACATATATTAGAAGAATAATTGTTTGCTCCTATTTCTAATTCATTTGTAGGGGTTTTTTAAGATTTTACCATGACATGTACATTATGTTCATAGTGGAAAATCAATAATTGATGTTAAAACTAAAAAAATAAGGTACAAAACAAAGATTATTGCATAGGTAAGTATTATGAACATGTTGGGTTTGACCTAGGCTGACTTCTAGGAGACTTTGGGAAGGTGACTAGTGCTTTCCACCATGGAATCAAAAGTTGAAGGTATTTACTTGTTTTCAAGCCATGTAGGTTCATGAGTTGGCTTGTTGAGTCACCATAGGAATTGCATGTATGCCTATCCATTTCGAGGCACTTAAATGTCATGATAAATGACAAGGCCATGTGTTGTGTCCCATGTGAATTTGGTGGAATGGATATCCACACATTCAATTCTTGCCAATAGTAAATATTTGACACCATGAGGGATGAGGTTCTAGTTGGCATAATGGATGCCTATATTATTCAATTTAAATGTTGAGAAAAAATACCTAATACCTTAAGGAATAAGGTTCCAGGATATGTGTCCCAAGTGAATTTGGAAAAATGGACACCTACAAATTTAATTATTTTTTATTGTACAAGATCAACACCATATAAGGGATGAGGTCAGGTTCATGTCCTTGGAAATTTTGGCATAGAAAATACTTATGGGTTTAATTCTTGTTGAGTGCAATGGCCCAACACAATAATGGATGAGGGTGGCTCATGTCTTGGACAAATTTGGTGGAATAGATACTATGAGTTCAATTCATTCCAAGTGCAAAGGACCAAGGCTAGAATGGATGATGCTAAGTTCATGTCCTTGGCAAGTTTGATAGAATGGATACCTATGGGTTCAATTCTTATAGGTTTGGATTCATAACCTACGAAAATTTGGTGAAATAAATATCTATGATTTCAATTCTTATTGATTGCAAAGCCTAACACCATAAGGGATGATGCCAAATTCACATCTCAAGAAAAATTGATAGAATTATCTACATATTCATTCCTACTAAGTGCAAAGGCTTGGCACCATAAGGGATGTGGTTGGGTTCATGTCTTTGGTGAATTTCGCTGAGAGGATAAAGGACAAACCTCATAAGGGATGAGATTGGGTTTGCATCCTAGGTGAGTCTAACATAATAGATACCAATGAGTTCATTTTTTGTCGAGTCCAAAACTCTAGTATCATAAGGGATAAGGTTGGTTTGTGTCTCGAGTGAATTTGATAGAATACATATGTAAATGTTCAATTCTTGCCAAATATAAAGATCCAACGTCAAAAGAAATGAGATCAAGATCGTGTCCCGAACAAATTTGATAAAATGATTCAACACCATAAAAGATAAAACTAAATTCACATTCATAATAAAATTGATGAAATTAATATCTA
This sequence comes from Sequoiadendron giganteum, assembly GCA_007115665.2. Classification (NCBI taxonomy): domain Eukaryota; kingdom Viridiplantae; phylum Streptophyta; class Pinopsida; order Cupressales; family Cupressaceae; genus Sequoiadendron; species Sequoiadendron giganteum. The sequence goes on from CM021102.1 coordinate 117,111,279, forward strand.
CAAATTCAATTTTTTTAATGCAAAATTCAAATACCACAAACTAGATGAAGCCAAATTCATATCTTAAATGAAATTGATGGAATTGATACCTATGAATTAAAATCTCACTAAATACGAAGGCTCAACGCTCTAAAAAAAGGAAGTCAGAGTTTTTCGTCATGGAGAATTTCACATAATAAGTAGCTATTGGCCGCTTATCCTAAAAAGATAAAAAAATTGACGTGGACGAATCAGAAATTGGTTAAGGGTGAAATTAGGCGGTGTTTTGGCAAATTAAGCCTCGTGGCTTAAAAGGATTGCAGACTCTATGTAACGTGCCTTTCTTGAAAAAGATCATGATGTTGGTGTATAGATGGAACGACTGGTTTATTTAGATCTGTTTCGCAGTGTCGTATGGAATTGACTTAGGTGTGGAAGCTGAACAATCTGTCAAATCAGTGGGTCCCTTTTCTGCTTTTTAATGGATCTGCCTTTGGGCTTCCTTTCATACCATGCGTAGAATATGGAGCCTCGGAGAAGGTAAAATTAGACCCGGGAGGCGTGCCGTCTACGTCACGTGCCGGTTATAATGTTCAAAACATATAACTGTGAAAAGGGTTTCACAGAAACTTCCTCTTCTTCTATCCGTCCTTCTCCATTGCCAAACTAGAAAAGGTCTCACGCCGCCGGTAAGTTCATTTTCTGACCATTTAAGGTTGAAAACTTTTAGCCCATTTTCTATCCAAATATAATATGGTTTTCCGGCTCATTCATGCCATTGTTACATCTTCTTTCCCTATCAGGCTAGAACAATACCAATTGTCCCTCCTGTAGATTCTGCAAGTCTTATCTTTTGTGTGTTTTTTCAGGCACAGAGGCCCAAAGATTCCGTTTTTTTATCCTATGTTGTGTAAAGTTTCTCGTTTGTAAGAAAGGATAAAATGAAGAACTCAACAAGCACCTTTCAATCTGCTGCCACTCATTACTCTTGTCCCTCAGAAGATCTGGTTTTCTCGTCTTCTGCAACTCCGAATCCTGTCATTTGGGGTGACACGGAATTCATGATGGGACAAGTCTCTAACGGAAACACCTCAACTTTTTCGGGGTTAAAAGAAGGAGATGGACTAAGAAGATCCCTGGCTTTTCCGGCCCAGCCATCTTTCACACAGTTGATAGAAAAACAGGCATATGGTGAACATGAAGAAATGCATATGAATAACTCGCAACGACATCATACAACTGAGTTCTGGAAACCAGCTTGGTCAACACAGGAAATGGTGAAGGACACACAGGAGAATATTGCAACAAGGGATTTCAATTTCCCTTTCAATGGTAACTTCACAGATCGGACAAAGTCGTCAGCAGAGCCGCAACCCTTTGATCCATTACATGGTATTATGTTAAATCTAATGTACTTAATAATTTACTTTTGTAGTTATGATTTTTTTCGCTGAAAAATTATATGATTGTTTTTTATTTTAATCATGTATATTTTTCAATCGATATTTTGAATTACATTCAGTGGTCTATTATGAAAAAAATAGATGTTTTGAATCCTACTCTGTGATCCTAAAGAATAAAGTACACAATTAAAACCAAAAGCAATCATACAGCCAATACACTTAATTTTTTCTTTCAATCTGGTTCTTCCATGAAGTTTCTAATGGATATTTTTGTGCTACTTGCAGGGCAGTATTTTCCTCCAGTAGCAAATGGACGTACAGCCAAACCCAGTGAGTCAGAAAAAGGGCATCCAGGAGAAAATCATGAGAGTCAAAATGCAAGAGATAACAGGTACAATTTTCTTCCTTTCAGAAGCCAAAAAATATTCAGTTTCTCTACAAACCCCCAAAAACAGCAAACCCAAAAAAATAGTGAATTTGCGTAGTAAGAAGACAGCCCTCAGCTACTATTTGAATCGATCTGCAGCCAAGACAAAGCACATGATTAGAACTGTTTTGTAGATAATTCTCATGGGTTTACACATCTCTAATTGCAGTCCTAAGCCTCGAAATAAGACAGAGAAGAAGATTCGAAGGCCCAGATATGCATTTCAAACCAGAAGCCACGTGGATATACTGGACGACGGATATCGATGGAGGAAGTATGGGCAGAAGTCTGTGAAGAACAACGTCTATCCAAGGTACCCTTCTCATTCCATATAAAATTTGCAATGAGCTGCATTAAAGCAACTAAGATACTTCTTTCTTTGAGAAAAAACAGTTTGCTTGTCTTTCTTCATATAAACGTAGAATATAAATCGATTGCACACCGATCACATCAAACATGGGTTACTTTTGCAAAATTTTCAGCAGAAATGGAGATGATTGTCTCCTTTGTCATGTTATCCACAAGCTAATGGGCCATAATAAACTCCCATTAAAGCTAATGTCCATGTATTTATATATGTGGACTCAATACCTAACGCACTAAGCCCTGAGCGTGAAAACCATAGGTATGTAAAGTAGCCATGTCCAAACAATGGACCACTTTCTGCACTTCTTTATCATCACAGCTCTACGGTGGGGAACAAATCTTCTTGCAATGATAATACCAGCAGATTATTTTAACAATGGAAACCATTCAAGGAAAGTGCGAATGTTTGCACGATAACGCTGTCGGAAAGCTTAGAATTAAGGTAGAGATGCAAATGATTTACTTAGAAAACTTTGACGGCTCGTGGAGGAGCAGGTGAAATGACAGGCTAAGCGAAAAACCAGGTCTCAACTACTTCTGAACATAGTGCGTAAGAGGCGGCTTGCTTCATAATGATGGAAAAAGACTTGAAATGGGTCACAACTGTAAAGTCCTAACTATTTGTTAGACCTTCCACATAAATCTGAGGATCAAATTGGACGTCGCCAATTCAATAATTTTAGTAGGTAATCTCCAAGGTAAAATCTTTCTGAGGAAGGATCCAAGAATGACTTATACGTGACCATGTTGGGTGAAAATGGTTCAGAAATTCCATCCTTGCAAGAAACATGAATACTGCTTGGATTTGGGTTCATGCACCCTATAAAGTTACAGCCGATTTCCAATTTTCCAAGTGTCACCCACCGACAGTAAGGTACTTGAGACTTGCGCGAATGGAGTCAAGGAATCAACAGCTAAGTGGAAATATGTGTACAGCGCACTTTAATAGCTAGAAAACATACAGGCTATCAAGTATCAATCAACTTCAGTTTTTAGACTCACCTTTGCGTTATTAAAGACATGAAATTTTCAGTCTTTTTCCACATCATATTTTCTGATCTATTATGATCTATTATAAGATGAGTAAATGACGTTTCGGATCATATTTTATGATCTATCATAAGATGAGGAAGTGATGTTTTGGTTCACATTCTATCAATCTATTATAAGATGAACAAGTGACGTTCTCAAATCACATTCTATGATCTATCATAAAATGAACAAACCAGACAGATGAGAATTGTTATAGATTCGACTATGCTCTCAGGTATGTTCGTCATAATGGTAATCTGATAGTTTTAGTAGTTTTAATCTGTTGTTTATATGGCGTTGAAAATAATTCACAAATTCCAGACAAATGGGTAGTCGCTCAGAGTTAGAGTGCTCCATAGTTCTCCATAGAAAGTTAACATGAAATGTGATATCACAGTGCTTTTTATTTGGTTTTCACATTTAAGTTGGAAGTAACAGACATGAATTTGCGTAGGGTTGTTTTGTTCTTGGTTCAGCTTCTATTGCAGAAGTTAAACAGAATAAACAAAGAAGAAACAGTAGAAAAGCCAGGAAAATGTTTCAGCTGGATAACAGCCAGCTGCAATTGCCCCGTTAACCCTGGTGCATAATTACTTGTTTCATTTCATGTTTGGGGACCCCCAAGCTGTTTCTATTTCTGTCTTTTTGGCTTCCTTATTGTTGGGCCCTTCGAAAATTAGAGATCTCTACGAGGCCCCAGTCCGATGGAAACACTTAACTACATATAGTTTGGATATGAGTAAAATAATATCCTGAGATCAATACAATCAGCACAAGTATTTTTTAATATGGATATTTAAACTTTATACAATTTGGATAGATACATACGATCAATTTAGGACTATTTATTTCTGAAGTGTAAGTTGATAGCACACTCTAACACGGATACAGAAGGGATTGGAATGCTCCCATCACATTGAGATCGATTATCAACCTACCTAGGCCCCCTTTCACTATTATTATAGACGAAGATTACAAATAAATAAAACAAATCCATTCATGATAGAGATGGCAGTAATGAATTTAATTTAGAGATATAAATAAATAATTGAACGTTCAAGTTTGTGAAAATGCGATAATTTTAATTTATTTAATTAAAAGAGTTGAGGATTTATTTTAAGTAATGCTTCTATATTTAAATTTTTTATATAATTAGAATGTGATTTAATATATCATTTTAGTATTAAAAAAGGGTTGTGGTGTTTGTAAGTGTCATTTCAATTTTTTTATAAATCGTTTTGTACAACTTAATCAGAGGAAATGACAATCATTATTGGTCTTGTCAAGGTCACAAAACTATCTTTTTTAACATTGCATCACGTTGCATTCTTGTATTGTGTTAGAGCTTCATAATTTTAGAGGTGTCTACTTAATCCCAACTCTAATGCAATTAACAAAGAAAAAATTGTTGATACGAACATTCAAGTTTAGTACAATCATACCCAAGTTTATTTACAATTGTTAGACACATTTTCATAATTCCATAATTCTACTTAGAAGAATATTAGGTATCTCTAAAAATATTTTTATAATTTAAAATAAAAATATATATTACAATTGAGATATATGTTATTAGGGGGATTCACTATAAGAGAGTGTGATAAAGGCTAAGGATTAAGATGTATATGTACTTTTAAATCATTTTCTTTTGTAATATAATCTATTTGGGATAACTATTCTATGTTTTTATGTCAAGGTTTTAATATATGAGATGCCAATCAAAAATAGTTTTGAGTTAGATGTAGATGTGGATAGTATCCTTGATTGATGAAATAGAAAAATAAGGGAATATATAAAAAGTAATTGGAAAAATAGGTACGTGGGATACATAGTGAAAATATGGATGTATTTTAATCATATTAGTGTATGGAAATAGAGTATCAAAAACATAAATTTGAGGGATATAAATAAAATTAGGAATGTTTATTAATGTCATAAAAAACATGTTATGATATCGATTTATTAAGAAAATCCTCTAGTAAATGAGTTAGCATTGAACAAACATAGAGGTTAGGAATGTGAATGTTGTATATTGCCAAAGTAGTCTAGAAACTCTTTTCTAGTACCTTAATACCATTGAGGTGAGTCAAAGGACTTATTGAATTGATGAAAATTCATGTTCATATATGTACCCCAATATAAATGTGTATTGGTGAGTATGTCAATTGATTTAGGATCAACATGTGAGGGAAAAAACTCAAAAGAATTCAAATATGTTCTAAATTTTCTTACTAAAAAATAATAAAAAATAAATATCAAATATTTATAAATATAATACAACTCCTTATTAAACATATTATTTTAAAAATTATATTATGTAAAATTTTGTATAAATTTAAGTTATTAGATGTATTCTACAAGATCTAATTGTGTATGAATAATGCAATTGTAAAAGGTTGAAATTTATAGGAAATGTAACTATGAAATTATTTCTTTCCTTTATAATTTCAATTTTGTTTAATTATAAAAAATAAAAAGATAACATTGTTGAAGTTTTATAGTACACATAAAAACGAGTTAGATATTTTTATTATGAATGCATGTTTTAGGAAAGCACATGAAACTTATAGTGAAGATGAAATATGGAGCAAAGTAAAACTAATACATTGTGATTAAATTAAAATAGATGATTCTCATTGATTAATTACCCTTCTTCTAGATATTGTGGTATTCATTACGATAAGATGTAGAAGAAGGTATGAAACATTTAAAATCAAATGGTTTTGGCTAAAAATACTCCTTTGGAATTCAAGAGCCATGTTTTTTTATGAGATTAGAAAGATAAAATCCTTGAATTCTTGTGTATTTGACACTGGATCAATGTTTTAGTGCTTTTATAGAATTTTAAAATCATGATTAACTTCTTTTGGTTGAAGTTATACAGATTTTAGTATGTCCAAAAATAATAGAAAGTAACGGTATAGATGTTCTAGGTACAAACCAAGATAATCTAGAATTTTCAAATTTTAAGGTATTATCTCCATCCATCTTTAATATAATGGTAAATTAGTGATAACATAGACAATAGATCTTGTATTATAATGGTAAATTAGGGATAACATAGACAATAGATCTTGTATTGAGGTATTTTTAATTATTTTTTTGTATAAAAATATTTAATAATTTGTCAAGACTTAAATTGTTTGCTATGAAATATTTATTAGCTGATAGGTTATATATAGTGTGAGATTTGAGTCTAAGACAAGTTTCACTCCTACAAACCATTGTTGAGTCATTGGAAAACAAGTTTCAGCTGCCATTTAATGGTGAAAGCCTCCAAAATATCAGGTAAAAGCCTCTAAAATCTCACTTATCACAGAAAAAGCCAGATAAATATTGATTTGACAACTAGATGGGAACATTCTATTTCCATTTGTAGTGTTTTTTGCCAATTTGATGACAACTTTATTTTTTCATTTGCATAGTTTTATGTTTTAAATTTATTTACAAACAGTTCATAGTTAGATAATACTTAATTTCTTTAAAGAAAAAATCTAGATTTGCCTAGGTTTATTTCATTCCATTATTTAGCATTTATTATTAATTGTTTAATTCAGCCACATGCAACTAAAATTTGTATGTACAAACACGTACTCTCTAACATATTAACATACATATAGTTTTCTATTGGTGTAATCCTTAAACCTCTTTTAGATGAGCTCAAATTCTAGTTGTATGTGACTAGATTAAACAATTAATAATGAGTGCTAAATAATGGAATGAAATAAAGTTAGACAAATCTAGATTTTTTTCTTAAAAAAATGAAGCAATATCTTATTATGAAATATTTGCATACAAATTTAAAACATAAAGAAATGCAAATGAAGAAAGAAAGTTTCCATCTGACAAAAAACACTCTAAATGGAAATCGAATGTTCCCATCCAATTGCCAAGTCAATATTTATTTGGTTTTTATGTGATAAATGAGATTTTGGAGGCTTTTATCTGATATTTTGGAGGCTTTTACCATTAAACAATAGCTAGTTTACCATTAAATGTCAACTGAAACTTATTTTCCGACAACTCAACAATGATTTACAGACGTGAGACTTTTTTCAGACTCAAATCTCACACTATATGTAACCTATCAACTAAAAAAGAAACGTTCAATTTGAAGTGGTGAACATACACTATAATGACAAATAGTGCGTTGGTAAAATATTACTCCAGCACATTGGAATTTGCAGAAAGAGAGATCAGATGAATCAAGAGTTGTGTAGTTTAGAAGATTTGTTTTCTTCTTGTTTATTTCAATTGAATTAACATCTCATTATTCGTTGGAAAACAAATCTTATTAGAGGGAATGCATGTAGCACGCTAGGTGAAAATACATCAAAGCGAACCAGTTGGAAACTGACATTATGTTCATAGTAGACTATTCAATTCTTTTAAAAGAATTCTATACTTTGTAATAGGAAGCCAAGCTTGATCGGTCCTTATTTTCCATATAAAGGTCAGTACTATTGACCTAGACGTGTAGGACTCTAGATTTTAACAAAACTAAATTGAATGGCTGAGATGCTGTTTCTACCATGCAGAGTACAGGCTGATGGGTTGCTTAGATAGTATTCAGGTTTTTGAAAAAACGCTTTACTCTTTCATATACCTGACACTGGACGCACCCCACCAACTGTAATTCTGCTTTTATTACTCATACAGCGTACCTTGTTCACATGCAATGAGTTAAATTTCTATTACCTTACATAGGTACTGCCGAATCCTGGTAGAAAAGTGCTACGAATGGTCTGCCAAGAAACGTATGAAATGAGGTAAACTTATTGCCACAGGGTCATATCAGTATTAGGTATCTTGCCCAACTTAAAAATTGTGTTGGTTTGTAGGTTAAATATTGATTTAGTGGATATTTTGGACTGCGCTGATGTGGAAATCCAAGTGATTGGGACCCACTTCCTTCTTTCTATTGTTGCTGTTTAGCAGTTTGTTTTTATATGTTTTATGATCAGAGCGTTGGTCCTGTATGAACTTTAGAGGTGTGATTTTATATCCACCCACCTTTTTTTTTGTGTATCTATAATATCATTTTATAAATCATAAATTATAAATCAGAGATCTATTCATAAAAAATATAGGGTATATTGACTTAAAATGGTAATATATTATATTATTTATAATGAGTTGTTATTCATAAATTATATGTTTTTGATATATTTTAAAAAATAACTAGATTTAATATATTATTATTTTTTATTTGTAAATTATATAGTAGTTAAGCTTAGTGATAATAAGAATCACATTATGTAATTGTCTTTCTTTTGTCAAGTGTAAGAAGACGTGCTTGATTTAGGTGAAGTTGGTCAACAACCTTTGACTAAATTGGATAGGTAACGACTTATTATGTGTGGTGATCATCTATATGGAGAAGTCATGTTTCGTATAATATACAACATGCTAATATCATTTTATGATCATGAGATAGTTGTGTGACTATTGATATTCTACACATTAGTTAGATTGTTAGACAATTGATATTCCATGAAGATAGCCATACTTAACTTCTCATAAAGATGGAATGAAGTTAGGATTAATTAAATGATATTTTTCTAAAGGTGTCATAAATCAATTATAAGGTTGTATGTTGTAGTTTGTGGATTGAGACTTTGTAAGAGAGATTTATTATATTAGATGCAATCTCTTCTTGTGAATATAATTGTTACTATCCTTTTGTCATTGAGGTTTTTGTTGTAATTGTAAGAGTTGGCATAGAATACTCTACACCATGCAAGATTTGGTTGAAGATTATAGCCACCCAAGATCTATGAACTTCATGAAAGAACAAGAGAGATCAATTATTTGAGAATAATGCTATTCTATCAAAGGATGCACATGCTAGATTATGATGATATGATTCATCAATGGATTGCTATCAATGTTATATGAGGCCCTTAGTTATATAGGCAAGGTGAGACATATGATTAAACAAGATTATGACAAGTGTCTTAATCCTATGTCATGAGACAACTAACTCAACTTTATTAAAGGATCTAGGACAAACAATAAATAAAATTCAAATAGATAAGATATGATAAGATCTTATCTAGACAACTAAAACTTTTAGAAAAAACACCTAATACTTAAGTAAACTTAACATGTAAATAGGACCCACTAAAGATTAGATAGGTAAAACACCTATTTACAACAACACCACCCTTATGTGCAACTTAAGGAGTGGTTGATTATTATGAAAATGATGCAAAGATGCAAGGATGTGTTCTGAATATGAGGCCATGTTAGGTACCCATGTATAAATTCAATCTCTCACAAACAAAGAAAATGAGAAAATCCAGTGGGAAAAAAATCCTCCACTGTTACGCCCTTAATATTGGAGTAACACCGGGTTATGAATAGTCGGCTTGTGGCTATTTTAACTCATAATTAAGTCATGTTATCATTATTATATTATTATTTAGTTAGTTAGGTCGGCCTAGGGCTTATATAGGGGTGTCTAAGTTGGCATAGGTGATATCCTAGGCATAAATAGGTATATATAGGAGGTTGTGAGTCTTATTTCATCATCTTATTGTGAATTGTGTTCTCATTGGAGATATTTGGAGGTTTTCCCCCTCGAAGTGGCTTGTTATTCTCAATTCTTATCAAGTATTTGCAGCATAATTCATATAATTTTCTTCTATTGTGCAAGTTATTCCATTACAAGTGGTATCAAAGCATGATCCTGGCACCGTAGACACAAGGTTTTTTCTCAATATTGGAGGCGATTTTGGGAAGAGCATATCTTTCATATTATGGTGATTTTTTATCTAATTTTTAAAGGGTTTTTGAAGACCATATTAAAGAAGCTACAGCCTAGATTTCAAAGGAATTGGAGCAGAATTGAACGAATTATTGTTGAATTAGGGTTTCTACACAAATTATTTGGAATCTGAATATCTCTCACATCCCGTCGAATTGGAGCCTAATTTTTATTAGGTTTTTGGAGACATATTAAAAAAGCCTACAAAACAAATGTGGGAGAAAATGGAGCAAAAATAAGCAAGTTATTACAAAATTAGGGTTTCCACAAATATCTCTCTCAAGGCTACAAATCTGCTTATTTCTTGGAGATTTTTTTAGGTGAGAGGTATTTTGGCCCTAGTAAGTTACAGTAAAATTTTAGAGAATTTCAGTTTCATTTGTGTGATTTATTTCAAAATTATTGGTTCCCATCATGACGAGACCTACAACAAGGGGCAAAAAGAATTTTGTCACACCGAGGAAGACTCATGATAAGGATGGGATAACAATAGAGGATATTAATCCTAATGAGGAAATCAATAAGGTCAAGGAAGAAATTTCCTCAATGAAGATGAATATGTGTGACCTAAGAGGAGATATATCGATATACGAAGCATGTTAAGCGCCTATGTGAATGAACCAAGAAAGGAGTTCTCAAGCAACCAAGGAGAAAATTCCAGGTCAACTAATATTGACATAAATTTTAATACTCCTATGAGATCTAGGAATTTTTTTCCAAAGGTGGATATGCACAAGTTCGATGGTAAGGATCCTCTAACATGGATAAACCAAATGGAGTCTTTTTTTTTAAGTACATCAAATCCCAAATGGACAAAAGGTCATGATGGCCTCCCTATATCTAGAACCAAATCAATTCATTTGGTATCATTCACTTTGTACTCATCGAAGGAAAGAGGGTCTCTCTATCTTATGGTCAATTTTTACAAAGAAACTCCAAGCACAATATAGCAATAATGTGACAGACAACTTCTTCCTGGCCAACTTGCTAAACTTCAACAAGCACGATCCGTTAAGGATTATATTCAGTAATTCCAAAATCTATCCTTAAGAGTGGATACAATTACATAGGAGAACTTGAGTGATTTATGATTGGGCAGTCTCAAGGATCACATTCAACATGAGGTACACATGTTTAGTCCTAGCTCTATAAATGAGTCTTTTATCTTAGCACATAGGGTAGAGGAGAAGTATTTGATTCTTAAGAGCAAGGGGCTAATGTGACAAGAGAGAGGATATTCAACACCTTCTCTTCCTCAACCTACTAGGTTGACTCCACAACAAATTGAGGAGAAAAGAGAAAAAGGGTTATGTTTCAATTGTGATAGAAAATATAGTCAAGGACATAAATGTAGTGAAAATAAATTGTTCTATATTGAAGGTCCAAGTGAGGAAGAAGAGGAGGAACCCATATTAGAGGATGAAAGGGAGTCAAATAAGGAATCACATGATTCTCAACCAATCATTTCTTGTCATGCACTCTCAATTTTAAGTGCTCCACAAACTCTCAAGGTAGTGGGTTTCTTAAAGAAGCAAAAAGTAACAGTGTTGATTGACTCAGGTAGTACTCATAATTTCATCAACAAAAAGTTGGCCACTCATCTAAATTGTTTTATATATCCATCTCAAGAATTTTAGGTTTCGATTACAGATGGTGGTACAGTGAGTTGTTCTAGGAAGTGTCATAAAATTAAATTATCCATGGGAGATTATCAACTTGATACCCCAATGTATGTGATATCCATGGGTGCATCAGATATTGTTTTGGGAGTACAATGGCTTACTACATTGGGAACAATTGAGATGAACTTCCAATAACTATTCATGAGATTTCAATTAGAAGGAAAGGTAGTAGAGCTAAGGGGGTTGAAGGAAAAGTCCCCACAGATGGTAAGCTCTCATCAAATGCAAAATTTTCTTAAGAAAGGAGTGGATAGATTTGTGGCCTAGCTATGTTCATTATAAGTCTCTCAATCTAATGCTTCTACTCATCCAGATTTACAAGCAATAATTGATCGTCACTCGGTGGTTCTTGGAGATATGCCTAAAGGACTTCCTCCTAAGAAGGATCATGATCATGCCATACAACTAGTTCCAGGGAGCCAACCACCAAACATCAGGCCTTATAGGTACCCACACATACAAAAAAGTGAGATAAAAAAAATTGTTGAGGAGATGCTGGAGGCAAGAATTATCAGGCATAGCCAAAGTGCTTACTCCTCGCCTGTGGTGATGGTACGTAAGAAGGATGAAACTTGGCGCATGTGTCCAGATTATAGAGTGCTCAAAATGTACACCATTAAATATAAATTTCCTATTCCAGTCATTGATGATTTGCTAGATGAATTGAATGGAGCTATGTATTTTACCAAGTTAGATCTTCGATCTGGCTATCACCAAATTCAGATTAAGGAGGAAGATATTTGTAAGACAACATTTCAGTCTCATGAGGTTCATTATGTTTTTTTGGTGATGCCATTTGGTCTTACTAATGCACCATCTACATTCCAAAGTTTGATGAATTCCATTTTAAGAAGTTCTTGAGAAAGTTTGTGTTAGTGTTCTTTGATGATATATTGATTTATAGAAATACTTGGGAAGACCATTTGAAACATGTAGCTCAAGCATTGAAAATACTTAAAGATCATCAACTCTATGCTAAGCCATCCAAGTGTTCTTTTGGTCTTAAGGAGGTGGAGTATTTGGGACACATAGTTTCACATGAAGGAGTAAAGGTGGACCCTAACAAAATTAAGGCTATCATGGAATGGCCTATTCCAAAAACCATTAAGAAGATGAGGGTTTTCTTGGGATTAATATTGTACTATAGAAGATTTGTGAATAATTATGGTTGTATAGCAGCACCCTTCACCACTCTATTGAAGAAGGATTATTTTCATCGGAATGAGTCTGCTAATGCAACATTTGAGAGATTGAAGGAGGCTATGTGTACAACTCCGACGCTTGCCACTCTTGACTTCACCAAGGAATTCATTGTGGAATGTGATGCTTCTAGAAGTGGTATAGGAGCAATTCTCATGCAAGAAGGTCGACCAAATGCTTTTGAGAGTCATCAATTAAAGGGTAAGAATCAACTCAAACTTATTTATGAGAAGGAAATGCTAACGATCCTTCATGCAGTTAAATAATGGAGGCCTTATCTAATGGGTAGACACTTCAAGGTTAAGACAGATCATGATAGCCTAAAATACTTTTTGGAACAAATATTATCTTCTGAAGAGCAACAAAAATGGGTCACTAAGATGTTAGGATATGACTTTGAGAGTGTATATAAGAAAGGGAAGGAAAATATTGTGGTGGATGCAATTTCTAGGAAGGATGAGAAAGATGAAGCCTTATTGTGTGCCCTTTCAATATTACAAGAAAATTGGGTGGAAGAAGCTGTAATGTCCCCATTTTTAGCACTACACTTTCTAGTGACTGTTAGCCTATTCTCGGATGCTCGTAGGCTAGTCAGAGGCAGAATTAGGGTTTCCAGCTGCTTGGAGGTTTCTTTTGAGGATTCAAGGGTTCGCATGTTGAAGTTTTGTAGAGTGGTTGTGGGATTCTTTTTGGGTTTTCAGAGAGCTTCGTAGTGGTATGACATGCAATTGAATCAAAGAACTTTTCCGAACTTACTATTTTTAGTAAGTTACGACGGTTGCATGTTGGATTTTTACAGTTTGGATTTTGGATTCCTTCTGGGTTTTTAGAGAGCTTCACGACAGTGTGACATGCAATTGAATCAAAGAACTTCTCTGAACTTACTATTTTTAGTAAGTTACGACGGTTTCATGTTGGATTTTTATAGTTCGGATTTTGGATTCCTTATGGGTTTTCAGAGAGCTTCACGACGGTGCGACATGCAACTGAATCAGAGAACTTTTCTGGACTTACTATTTTTAGCAAGTATGATGGCTGCTTGGATTGTGGTTAAAATGAGTTTGGAACAACTTACTATTTTTAGCAGTATGCTATTTTTAGTAAGTTCTATTTTCAGTAGTGCTATTTTAGCAGGGTTTCTGTAGTTCAATTCAGTGGTTATATCTGGCAGGTCAATTAGAGTAGTTTTGTCTCCAACACCCTTGGTGCTATTTTTGGCAGTGTTTCAACAACTTGGTATTATGGCTATTTCGGGCAGGGCAGTATAGTCAATTGGTCTCCAACATTTGAGGTGATTATTTTGGCAAGTTTGATATTTGATGAGAATATCATTTTAAGTGAAATATTTAAAAGGCATGTTTGGATTCCTTGGAGAAATAAGTGGTCAATTATATTTATATTTCACTTTAATAAAGTGTTTCACTTTATTATTATTTTGGATGCCATAATATACTTTATTGACATTTTAAATAAAGTATAATACTTCTTGGAGGAGGACGACTTGGAGAAATGAAATGCAAATGACACAAATGAGCATTGTGAATTTGAGTTTGGTTTTGGCATCCATTTGGAGGGAGATTGAATTTGAATTTGGAGCAGGAAATGTTATAAATAAGAGCATTGGGCTCTTAGTTCATTATCTTATGTCTTCTATATTGTTATGCTGCCGGAATGGTGTCAGAGTTGCTTCGAGGGATGCATACCTCCTAGTTGGCTTAGCTTCTTGCTTGAAAGATAGCAACTAGTTGAGATTTGGCTATTCTTAATCCTTGAGAACAGATTGAGCACATTGTAGTTGAGTTTCTTGCATTTTTATCAGTTTTAGTAATGCTAGTGTGGTGCTTGGCTGAAGCACATTTTCGATCATAGCTCCTTGCACAATTTTTTGTTGGTTATGGGTATTGGCTTATTGTTCAAGTCTACCTGAGGCGCCCCTTCTTGCAATTTTTCAAAATTTTCAGAGGTGATTTGGATTTTATCTTGCTGGTCGCCCTTTTTTAGAGGTTGTACTTTGCCTGCCATTGCATTGGGAAGCATGCATAAAATATATGAGGTTGCTTGCTGCTATTTCTTGGTTTGTACTTGGTTTCCCTTCTCTTATGCTTCCTTTGCACTTGATTTCACATCAATCGGAGGTGTTTTGACGAAGTTATGAGCATTTTGGTGATTCTAGGGCTTGCTGGTATGAATTTCTGATTGCTGCAATTTTTATATCAGACCTGATATTTCAGTCATTTTTACTATATTTCATATGTTGGATAGCTTGTACTTGTTTGGAGTTCATTTCCTAACATTCTGGAGTTTATTGGTTATCTACATCTCATTGTATTTGTAGATTGTTCATCACATTGTAATGCTGAATCAGTAGTACTGATCAACTCTTTACTTTCTGCACTTTATATTTTGTATCCCCACTTTGTGGAAGAGACTGGCATCATTTCAGTCTATAGTTTCAGGTTTCATTTCTTTCATCACCCGTTGAATAAGTGGAAGAGGCTGGCTTGCCACCTATTTATATATTGTAATGCATCACTTCATCATATTGTTGATCGGCTGAGCCGTCAACATGCTCCTGCTGAACAAGTGCTTGAGTTGCATATTTAATTTCAGTAATGTACTTTCATTTTCAATCCTCCCATTGAATAAGTGGTTGAGTTGATTTTTATCTCCTTTCATTACTCTTTCAACAGTTTCGGTTGCGCTAATGATCCCTTTCAAGTATGCTCTCAACCTTGCCCACGTTGGGATTTGGGTTGATCAGAGGAAAGGGTTCCCTTCAGTTGGATTTAGTTTTCATAACGTTAACGGGTGAATTGAATTGTGGAAAAAAGAAAAAAATTGGCTTGGTATATTTTAGAAGCCAAAGGTGAGTGGCAAAATTATGTTGCAACAAGTAATCTCATCCAACAATTAAAAAGTGATCCTAGTAGTTTAGATAAGTTTTGTTGAAAGGGCGATACTCTTTGGTATAAAGAGCATTTGTATCTATGCAAGAATTCCACTCTTAAACACAAGATTCTCATAGAACTGCATGAGTCTCCAGTTGGTGGTCATTCAGGATTTTTGAAGACATATCATTGGGTCAAGCAAGATTTTTTTTGGGAAGGGCTAAAAGGTGATGTTCAAAAATTTGTGGTTGAATGTTTGGTTTGTCAAAGGAATAAAGGGGAGACAATTAAGACACCAGGTCTCTTGCAACCCTTATCTATTCCTAGTCAGTGTTGGGAAGAGGTATCCATGGACTTCATGATAGGGCTTCCCAAATCTAAAGGTCATAATGTCATCATGGTAGTAGTTGATTGCCTCACTAAATATGCACATTTCATTGCATTATCACATCCTTTTACAAAAAGTGCAGTGGCAAATTTTTTTTTGGAGAATATCCAAAAGCTACATGGTACACCCAAGGTTATTGTCAGTGATCGTGATCCTATCTTTACTAGCCACTTTTGGAAAGATTTATTCTCATGTTTTGGTACTTAATTGGCTCATAGCTCTTCATACCACACTCAATCAGATGGTCAAATTGAAGTTGTTAATAAGCGTTTGGAAGGATATCTATGTTGTTTCACTTTAGAGAAACCATCTCAATGGGTAGGTTGGCTACCACTTACAGAATGGTGGTATAACACTTATTTTCATAACTCATCAAAAATGTCTCCATTTTTGGCACTTTATGGATATCATCCTCCTTCCATCACATCATCATTAAAGGTGTCACCAAGAGTTCAGGCAGTAGAGGACCACTTGCTTCATCAACAACAGGTACTTTCAAGACTCAAGGAGAATTTAGCCTTGGCACAAAACCAAATGAAACACCAGGCGAACCAACATCGTAGTGAAAGAAGTTTTGACGTTGGGGATTGGGTCTTCTTGAGATTGCAGCCTTATAAGAAAATCTCACTGAAGCAACACAAAAAGAATAATAAGTTGTCTCCAAGGTATTATGGGCCATACCAAATCATTCAAAAGATCAGTAGTGTTGCCTAAAAGCTAGAGTTGCCACCAACAACAAAGATACATCCAATTTTTCATGTTTCTTGTTTGAAGAAGGTAATTGGACATAATATTCCAACTCAAATAGTACTACCAGAGCTCGATGAAGAAGGAAGAATCATTTTGGAGCTAGAGTGCATTCATCAAACACACATGAAGAAGCTGAGGAATAGAACTCTCACTGAGTATCTCATGCAAGGGAATAATTTACCAGTTGAAGATTCCACATGCGAGGATGAGGAGTTCATTCAAAAGAATCCACACATGATTAGCATTGAGGACAATGCTTCTTTGAAGATGGGGGGCATGCTACGCCCTTAATATTGGTGTACATCGGGTTATGAATAGTCGGCTTGTGGCTATCTTAACTCCTAATTAAGTCACGTTATCATTATTATATTATTATTTAGTTAGTTAAGTTGACCTAGGGCTTATATAGGGGTGTCTAAGTCGGCCTAGGTGATATCCTAGGCATAAATAGGTATATATAGGAGGTTGTGAGTCTTATTTCATCATCTTATTGTGAATTGTGTTCTCATTGGAGATATTTGGAGGTTTTCCCCCTCGAAGTGGCTTGTTATTCTCAGTTCTTATCAAGTATTTGCAGCGCAATTCATATCATCTTCTTCTATTGTGCAAGTTATTCCATTACATCCCCACAAGAGAGATGAAATAAAAACTCTCAATGATGAATAAGAAGGACAAAACCCCATGCAAGGTAAAAGAACCTCCCATAAGAGAGAAGAAGAGAGACCATGCAATCTCCCTTAATTTTGAGTCTCCTACAATGAGATGCTCAACATTCAATGTTGAAGACGATCCAAGACTATCAAACAACATTCCTCCCCTTAGGAAGAAACAAAACCAAGATAGTATGTAGGATGCCTTCCCATTCCTTAAAGGAATATGAGGGAATATGAATGATATGTGATGTCTCTAAAGAATTTTCAAGTGTCTCCATGTCGATGCAAAAATTTGTCACACTCCAAATAGGTGTTCTAGGCCACACTATAGAAGATGACAATCCAAAATATCTTGAAAACAATTATAGAACATAATCCAAAGAAAAATATACCTCCTCTGAAGATAAAGAAGCATCCTCCAATTGTTATCCAAAAGAATCCACACTCATGTAAAACTGTGAAGAATGATCATGTAGAGAATGAACAAGAGGGTCAAAGTGTTCTGTCACAACAACTGAAGAAGGATCATCTCCATCAAAGAAAAGATGAATGCAATCAATGTTGTCTCCCAAATTTGAAATGTGGGATTTGAACAAAAAACAAAATAGAAATGTTTGTCAAGTACTCATCCCAAGTAGCCATCTCTGGAAGACAATGAATATCTTGCTACACTAAATCACAAAGAGCTAAAATTGTGGCAACACAAGTATCATAAGAAGCAACAATAGATGAAGGATATGTAATATCAAAACATGTCACTATATCCTCAGTGGATGAAAGAATACAAAGATTCAAATGACCATACTAAATCTCCTCAAAAGTATGCATACTAGATGCCTGAATGTGAACATCTATTGAAGGAACAATAAGAGAAAAATGTGAGGTGTAGACTTGAGATTGGTGATCAACCTCCTCAACTGCAACTATATCTCCACTAGAAAAAATCCAGTTTATGATAGAATATGGTGTGAACTCAACACTCTTTCCTACTCCACCATGTGTGATTTGATAGATAGAAAGGATATTTATTGACAATGAAGGAACACAAAGAAAATCATTAAATGCTCTGTCATCCATGTCAATGGATCCCTTCCCACAAATACACATATATGTGTTGTTAGCCATCCAAATGTGTGGTGATGAAAAAAACTCAAATGAATAGAACAATCTCTAATGAAGCCATGTGATGCGAGGCTCCTAAATCAAGTATCCACCTCTCTGACTCAAAATTTGAAATGGCAACAAGTTCTTACCCCTTATGTCTATCAAACTTTGATGAAGAAGAATAAGATGAACCATTTGATGTTGAAGGAAAATTGATTGGATTCTTCTTAAGAAGATGCTTCAACTCATCAATTTATTTTGAATAACATTGATGTTCATCATGCCCTATTTTCTTATAATATACACATATAGGCTTCTCCTTCTTAGATGATTCCTCTTTAGAGGTAAATGATTTAAATTCTTTATGTGGCTTGTTCTTTTTCTTCTTTTGTTTCTTATCAATATTTCTTGATTCTTTTTGTACCTTCAAGATTCACTAGCCAACAATTATTGTGACTTAGAAGACTTGATTAGACTCATATGAGTTAACTTCACTTCCTCTTGGATTAAGAGATTTGCCAATTTATCAAACATAGAATCAACACATGATGTTCCCATAGAAATCTGATGTGTATGAAATCCAACAAAAATACTGAATACTTAGAACCAAGCTTGGATAACACATTCAAAATCAATTATAAATCCTCTATCAATATTACAATCTTTCAGTTGTGTTCTTAGTTGTTTGATCTTGGAGATGTAGTCTTGGATATGGTCAAAAAATTTAGGATCAAGATTCATCAAATCTTTATCAATCTGATATCCCCTAATCTTATCAGTTTTACCATACAATTTCTTGAAAGCCTCCCAAGCCTCTTTTGGTGTTTTTCATGATTCAATATGAAATTGTAAATCAAAAGAGACTAATGAACATATGCATCCAAGTGTTTTCTCATGATCAAGCTCCCATTTTGTCAATTCTTTGGCATTATTAGGTTGATGAATGGTTTCTTTTAGATAGTATACACAACCCTTTCCCATTAGATAATTCCATACTAATTTTCTCCATGAAGCATTATTATATGGAGTTAAGAGTTTAATTTGGGTTTTCCCCATTGCAAAAACACACAACAAAGAAAATAAAGCAATCAACCACTACAAGATTACCCCCCTCGAAATTACTCAATCGAGAAACCCCCCAACAATATATGATTGTGGTACTTTATCCTTAGTGTGGTTACAGGTGTCACAAGTGTCAAAAAAATGAAGTGAAATTGATCTTAGTGCTTATAGATGCCAAATTTGGCCATAAGATCAAAGTATTTTTTCACATATAATGGGATCAATTTGATCACACCACTGCAAAGTAAATGAAAAATTATGCACTTTCAAAAAACATTTCACCCAAAAATGTTATTGTAGGAGCAAGAACTGAGCCTTGGAAGTTCCCAAAATGAGAATGACTCAACAAAACCTGTGAGATTTTGTAATTTCTAAAAAAAACAAGCACCAAATCAAAAACCAATTGCATCACTACAAAGATCACAAAATTTCTCGAAAAAAGGAGGTCGAATGACTGCGTTATGCCCTTCTGAAGTCAAATTGCAAAATCAAAACTCTTGATGGAGAGGGGGGGGCAAAATTTTCAAAAGGCTACTGACGTAGTGCTAATGTCGGCAATTTTCTTGATTAAATTTGACAACCAAATGGTCATTACATTAGAATATTCTACTCACTATCAACATATTCACATAGATGAAATATTCTCATGGAATATTCTTAAGTTAGTTGATCAAAAAATCTTCATTGGAATCTAGAATATTTGGTGGGCTGCTGAAACTTATGAACATAATATTCCCTTTCACACCAGTATATTCTATGAATGTCAATTGAGTTGACATGTGTGACTAGTAGGAGGCATGATACGATGGCCCTGTGCTTGCACCAAATAAGATGGTGACATGTGGTGTAGGGCCCTGCAGAGGATACACCAATACCTGCTGTGCATACTGTATGTTTGCAAAAAGACCACAATTTTTTCCAAATTTCTAATTAAAATTTTATAAAAAACTCAAAAAAAATTCCAGGCCTATGGTTTTTTTTGCTTGCAACATTTTTTTTCCTGACTGTATTGTCATTACACCGTACAAATGTATGGTTGATTGGATAATTTTTTTACTTTGAAGCCTAGGGGCAACTTGTTCAATTTTGACACTTTGAGAGTTTATCTTTGGGTTTTTGGGCCTCCTGGATGTGATGGCAAAGTCTATTTTGACCCAAATTTCTCCAAAATTGTAGCTACCTATTGAATCTGGCAACCAATTTTTAGCTTCAAACCCTCATAGATCTGGCCTCATATGTCTAATTTATATGAAACAAAAGGAAAAACTAACTTTCTCAAACCTTATGAACTCAATGGCGAGCTCATATTTGCACCAACAAGCTTCCATTTGAACCTACAATACAAAGCCACAAAAAGGAAAGCCCCAAATCTAGTATTTCTTTCAATTTTTTTAGATTCTCCAGGTCATCATTCGATGAAAGAGAAGAGAATACTCATTTTTTAAGATCCACCAAGATTTTTAACCTAGATCTCTTAATAAAGACTAAGAATAAGTAATAACACAAGCACTAATACCATGCAAGAGTTGGTATAGAATATACACCATGCAAGATTTGGTTGAAGATTATAACCACTCAAGATCTATGAGCTTCATGAAATCATAAGAAAGATCAACTATGAGAGAATAATTCTATTCTATCAAAGTATGTAAATTATAGATTATGATGATATGATTCATCAATGGATTGCTATCAATGTTACATGAGACCCTTGGTTATAGAACCAAGGTGAGACATAGGATTAAACATGATTATGACAAGTGTCTTAATCTTGTCATGGGAAAACTAATTCAACTTTATTAAATGACCTAAGATAAAAGCATTAAATAAAATATAAATAGATAAGATCTTATCTAGACAACTAAGACTTCTTAAAAAGCATCTAGGACCTAAGTAAAATTAACATGTAAATATGACCCACTAAAGACTAGATAGGTAAAACACCTATTTACACCAATAGTAATGTTTCCCACATAAATTTGTGTATTTGTATATGTGATGTATTATTTTATGTGCATTCTTCAGTGTCGCTTAATTGACTTGTATACCAAACATAACTATATTTGATCACATAATCATAAGTGTTCCAATATCCCAACCTATGAGTTAGCTATATAAGAGACTTAAATAGCATGCATGGAGGATTTGGCACAACCACCCCACATTCTAGCATGTTAGGACATGTTTCAAGCACTTATTAACACCCTTGATCCACTTTATAGGCTGTTACAACCATCGTTTTGTCATTTTTGACGTCTAGGTGGAGAAATCAAGACCTTTTGGATGCTGAAAAAAGTTGAGGGGGGTTTTGGATATATCCCAATACATAATAAATTTCCACTTTTGTCATCCTAGTGGGGAAATCATGACCTTTTGGATGCTGGCAAAAGTTTCAAGGGATTTTAGATATATCTTGATGCGCATAAGAAAGTTCTACTTTTTGACATCCTCACAGATAAATTAGAACATTTTGGATGTTGGGGGAAGTTTAGGGGGTTATATATATATCTTTATGCATAAGAAAGTTCCACAATATCCTATTATTGGGATTTTTTTGCAATTGAATAACTTACTCAATTTAACTCAGATCTTCACCAAATTTAAAATGTGAGCACCCATTTGACTCTTCTTCAAGGTGAAGTTGTTATTCGGCCATTAAATAATTTGATTCTTTGGAAATTGATCACCAAATCCTATAATATTAATAGCGAAGGAAGCAAACAAGCAGAAAGCAAGAAAATGTTTTTGATTGATGTAGGATTGCTTGTGGACTCAAATGCTCTTGCATCAGTATGAGATATGGTCATAATTTTAAATTCATATCTTTATGCATGTTGTTGAGGGTTGGAACCTTGAACTATGGGTCGATGTAGTACACGCATAATTGGTTTCAAGGGGAGTCTTTGAAGGATCATGTGAAAAAATAGAGCAAGTGTTTTGTTAGATTCATAGAAAACACATTAAAGTTTGAAACTAATAAATTCAATTATTATAACTTTGAATTATGGAAGTTGAAGGTGGAGGACCTCTTCATAGAGAGATTAGAAGATATTGTTATTTCCTTCAGTAAAACCTATGAGTACATCCAATGGAGATTGGAATAGATTGAATAAAAAGCTAGAAGCACTACTTGTCTATGCCTTTTAGATTTAATGTTAATTATTATAGTAAAAAAATATTATACTTATTCATTATGGAAGAAGGTGGGATCTCTATTTTAATCCAAGAGTCTTCTATACACCTTGAAGAAGAAATTTTATTCCTTGAAGATGAAAGAGGGAGATTTGGTAAAAGATCATTTCAACATCTTTAATTTGATTATACGTTTGTTAAAATTAATGCTTGAGTCAAGATAGAAGGTGAGAATAAATATATATTTTTTGCATTCCTTGATTCATGGAAAATTTTGATAATGAAAATTAGTGGTATCTTTACTTCACCTACATTAGCAAAAAATATTATATTTTTATTGAGTGAAGAGATTAGGAGAAAATCTATGATGATTCCTCTAGTCATGCCCTACTAATAAGGGATATATAAAAAAATAGAGAGGATGAGAAGAAGGGTGGTGAAAATAAATAGTTCAAAATAAAGAGAGGTCTAAGTCTCTCGGGAAGCCTAAGGTGAAGGGTCGTAATTTTTGGTGCATATAATTTATTTTCTTGTATTTAGTTAACTACTTTATTGCATATTTACATCTAGGATAAGATAAGATTTCTTAGACAAGTATTTACTTAGATAGGTTACATTTACACACATGACTTGTACTTTCCTTGTTTGGTGGATTTTTAATACACACATGAAAATACATTTCCTTTATCCCACATTGGTTGTACATTCATATTTCTTGGTTGTGTATCCTATTAAACAATCTCATTTTGTATATATGCATCCTTCGTTAGAATATAATTATTCTCTCATTTTGGGTCTATTGTGCTTTCATTGGAGCTCCTTTGACTTAGTTTTCCATCTTGTTACAACCACCAATCCTTTATAGTGATTCCAACTACATATGATTTTGGTAATTAAAATAACCCTTCATACTTGAAACCAATTTCCCACCCTCACTCAAGTAGTTTCAAACTAAAGTTAAGTGGTTTTATGTTTAATAAACACACTTTTCAATAATAACATAGTGGTGTTAGAATATATTTGAGAATTAGAGGATATTTTGTTAGTACTTTGTTAGAGAATTAGATCATATGGTAACACTATTTTTGTGTGTACTTTGTAGTGGTGTGATCATATTTGTCTTATTATATAAAAAAATTACTTCATTTCTATGGCCAAATTTAGAATTTGCATGTACTAAGATCAATTCCACTTAGTTATTTTTGGCAAGCGACACCTATAATCGTACTAAGTATAAAGTTCCAAGATCATATATTTATGAGGGGATATTTTATTGAGTAATTTGGGGGGGGGGGGGTAATCTTGTGGTGGTTGATTGCTTTTGTTTATTTGTTGTGTGTTCTTGCAACAAGGAAAGCTCAAATTTTACTCCTAACTCCATATAATTATTCTTCATGGAGAAAATCAATATGGATTTATTTGATGGGGAAAAGGTTATTTAGGATATCTAAGAGAATCTATTATTGAGCCTACCAGTGCTAGTGTAAAGGCAATATGAGAGATCAATCATGAGAAAAAACTTGGATGCATCTGTTCATTAATCTATTTTGATTTACAGTTTCATCTTGAATCATGCAAAACACCTAAGGAGGCCTAGGAGACTTTTGAAAATTTGTATGGTAAAATTTATAAGATTATGGGATATTAGATTGATAATGATTTTATGAATCTTGATCCTAAAGGATTTTACCACATCTAAGACTACATCTCTAAGATTAAGAAACTAATAACATAGCTAAAGGATTGCAAGATTATTAAGGAGTATTTACAATTGATTCTAAATATGTTATCCAAGCTTGGTATTAATTATTAGTTATTTATTTTTTGCTTTCATACCCATTGAATTTTTATGAGAGCTACATATGTTGAGCCTAATTTTTATGCCTTTTCAAATCTTCTAATCTAAGAGGAATTGAAGTTACTTCAAATGAGTCTCATCAAGTCTTCTAAATCACAAGCATTGGTGGCTAGTAAGCCTAAGGTACATAAAGAATCAATGAATCAGGAAAAAAAGAACAAGCTACAAACAAAGGTTATGAATCCTTGCCCTCTCAAGGGGAATCATCTAAGAAGAAAAAACCCAAGTATTTATATTGCAAGAAATTAGGGCATGATAAACATTAATATTATTCAAAATAGATTTAATGATTTGAACAATATTTTTTAGAAGAATCAAATAAATTTTCCTTCAACTATGTCAAGTATCTCACCATCTTCTTCTTTTTCAAAGTTAAAGAAACAGGAGAAAAAACTTGTTGTAGTTATATATTCTGAGTCAAATTAGTGGAGGAATCTCTTTGATGCAAGAAATATTTCAATATATGATTATCTATTTTTGTCTATAAATTTTAGGCTAAGAGGTAAAGATGCCATTTTTGAATAGCATGGATGATAGCCATATATATTCCACCGTATGATTTTCTTACTAGTTAAGCAAGTACCTACCTTATTGAATTAACACCATACCCTTGCTAGTGATGGAAGAATCCAATTCAAGAATATGGGTTTTTTGAAAATTTGGTATCATAGCTAAAACTAGAGTGGAACACATGGTAGCCTTGAGAGCAAGAAATTCTAAATTAGTAGAACATATAGATGAGGAGTTATTTCTTAGAAAGGTGGTCAAGGGGAAACAAACTCACCATAGTTATGAAAAAAAAAAATGGTAATACCATCTCAATCCTAAGAAACTCTCAAGATTTTAAAGGCTTGGGTTTTGGCCACTCTTGCATTGTTGTAATTTAATTGGGACCAAATTAAATTCCTTGTGAAATAATGTGGTAAAGATAGTCCACTTATTGGACAACAAATAATAATTCTAGTGTTTAGAAAAGGGAACACTCTAAAGTTTTGAGGGCTATCTCTAGATTGTGTATATGATCCACCTTGTTGCAACTAAGATGATGATATTTCCAAAGAAGAATATGATTATTTTTTGCATGTAGCCTTGAAACACTATATTCATTAGGTTTTGAAAAGTAGAAGGAGCATCAACTAAGCCAAAGGGAATTAATAAGAATTCATAATGACCTTCAAGAGTCTAGAATATAATGATGGGAATACCTTCTTCTTTAACAAAAAATTGGTGATATCTAAAGAGAAGATCCAATTTTGTACAAAATTGGCCCTTGAAAAATGATCCAGAAAATACCAATGACTCTAATAGGAACGTATCCTTGATGATTAATTTATTGAGTTCACATAAATCATGACACATCCTCTAACTACCATATTTCATGGGAAAAATAATGACAATAAAGGAATGTAGACTGGTATTAGGGTGAATAACATCTACCTCTTGTAGCTCTTTAACAATCTTCTCAATTTTATTCTTTTCTATTCAAATGGATATCTATAGGGTTAAATATTAAAAAGATGGATACTAAGAATGAGGGGAATGGGATAGTCATGAGACCATGGGGAGGAAACCCTTTGGGATCCTAAATAGTTGGTGATATTAATTTAGGAGGACTTTTAAATATATTAGAGGATAAGTATTAGGAGGTTAAGCTTCCATAGAGTGGAATTGGGTACAAATTCTAGAACACATTTTCTTTAGAAAATTTTCCATACAATAAGAACTAATAATTGGAACATTTCCCACCTTAAATTGTTTGTAAGGTATACTCACTTCCATATTGGTTGAATTTGATCCATAGATAGGAGTAGTCACAAGTCATTGGGCCTAATATTTATAGCCATTTAATGACTAACACCACAGCTACACTTCCCAAGGAAAGAAATAACATGTCAATGGCTAGTTGATACTTCGTAGAGTAAGTACTACAATATGAAAGTTTCCCCCACATGACATAGTATTACCATTGACCACCATAATATATAAATTTATAGGTATATGGATACAAACACATTTGGTTGGTAAATTTTCTACTAATGAAGTTATTTGTGCTACTCCCATTAATCAAGACCACTGCCTTTTTGTATTTGATGTGGCTAATGAATTTAAGTCTTTCTTTTGGCAAGGTGGGGGGGCAAAGAATATGATAAGAGTATAAATAGATATATGAGAACCATGAAGAGACTCATTTTTCAATGAAGTTGACTATACATTCTCACTTGAATATTCCTCCAAATCATGAGGTGCCTCAATAGAATCAATTTGATATAATTATTGTATAAAATTTGTGGCCCTTTTCCTAGCTTTGATCATAACTTGAAGCATATCTTGTTAGCATTTTTAATAGTGAACTCTTCTTTAGATAACACACAAATAATGATGGGTTGAGTACCTTGATTTATCACATATTTTGTGGGTCTAAATAACAAGGAGGAACATCCTAATTTTTTGGCTACAAATTTATCCTTGGTGAGCCAACACAAAGTATTGACCATTTTAAATAGAACCTATTTCTTGATATCTTCTTTTATACTAGTAATGAAGAATTTGTTTTAAAATATTATGTATTAAGGCCATGAACCTGATTTTCTAGTTTCTCAAACTCCATTTAATATGCTTGCACTAAGTGTCTCTAGCATAATTTAATGGCCCTAATTAGAATGAAAATGAAATTTAGGAAATGAAAGAGAGATGAGGACAAAGGAAAAAGGTAAAAAATGAAGAAGGGTTAGAATGAGAAGAAAATCCTATAAATTGGGTAAAAGCTAATGTAAGTAAAGGGAAAACGACTAGGGAGGAAAATCCCAAGGAAATAAGGACCTATAGAGAGAAAAGTGCTTGTGGAAATGACAATAATCTTAAAATAAACTATTATAGGAATTCAAAAGGAATTCATACTACTTCAACAAAGACCCATAACTCTAAAAATACCAATACAAGAGAATAATTTTATCCAAAGAAATAAATTGTAAGAAATTGATAACTTGTAATGTTTAAATGAGGGAGAGTAGGGGGTGTTTATATGTTTTTTCTTAGATTTTAGGTAGGGAATAGGTAGAAGCATATATTTAGTTTGTCAAAATAAATCTTGAATTTAATTTTGATGGTAGGAGAAGATAAATATTATTCCATAACCCCATTCATACACCTCTATAACACTTATCTTATACTTGAGAAGCCTCAAATTTCTATGGAAGGCTAAGGGAAAGGAGGGATATTAAAATTAGGTGATTTTATGTCAAGATAATCTACAAAATAATGAAATTTTAGGAGAGGAAAGGGGAGAGTTCACTATAAATAAGGATGGAAAAAAACATTAAATAAGGGGGTTGGAAAAGAACATCCACTACATCAAAAGAATGACTAAGGGAAATTTTAAGAGATAAGAAATAATAGGAAAGGGGAGAATTCATGGGAAATAGGAATGAAATGTAAATAATTATAGTAAATATAAATAAGGGAATTGAAAAAGGAAAAAAACACATAGACAAGGGAAACACTAAATGTCTACAAAACATAGTAAAATAATTTGAAATTTATATTATTACATTCCATCCACACTTTTTTTTGGATTTTGACACTCTAAGGGGAAGGAGTGTGATAAAATAAGAGAATATTAAATAATCATAGAATAATAAATATACAATACCATAAGCGAGATACTAATATTAAATTTTATCTTTTATGTTTATATAAGCACATATAATTACACCCTTTAAAGAATACACAATATTAGTCACTATACAATAAAGACAACAATGATAATTAATACATTTGTAGGAAGTGGAAACACTAAGGGTGCATAAGGGAAACAAGGTAACATAATTTAAATATAACATAATATAAATATTATCTAAGCATAAACTAGACAATCTTATTTTTCCCTATCATGAATACATATAACTACATGCAAACACACAAAAACATTAAAAAATTGGAGGAGAGATCCAAAAATATTTACTCCACAAAAGAACTAGGGAAAGAGGGAAGTATATGATGTACTCATGAATAAGGTGCCTTGGAAAAGGTGAATGTAAACTAGAAACTAGAAACTATAAACTCATGAATAAGGTGCCTTGGAAAAGGTAAATGGAAACTAGAAACTAGAAACTCATCAATAAGGTTCCTTGGAAAAGGTAAATGGAAACTAGAAATTGGATATACAAATTTTAGAAAATGAAAAATAAAAAAATGGATACTAGAAACTAGTTAGTGGTCTTGAAAATAAGGTTGTAAGGTATTCAACTGAGGGTAAGACCAACAAATATCAATAATGAATGGTGTTGATGAGGATAATCAATAAAATGGAAAAATGGATATAATCAATTGTTTGGCTATATAGCTACCACCCTTGGCTATATGTGGTTTCCACCCAAATTGGTTATGTGTGATTACTACCCAAAACAAGGCCGACATAGGATAAAAACAAAAAATAAAAAGGGAAAAGTGATTGTGTTGTTAATGTTATATGGTAACCAGCTTATTGGATAAGAGGCTAGGACAAGCCCAAAGTTGATAGGATAGGATAGTTATCATAGTCATCATTAAAATTAGGTAAACAATATATGGATGAGTTGTATATAATACATGCCCACTTAATTTGATTAATGAGAGAGTAAAATAATATGGGATAATTAGATTAATAAAAGTGAGAAGATAAGTAATAAATTTCCAATGATTTTGATGAGATAATTAAAGGAAGAGAGTAAGAAAGGAGAATGGAAAAATTAAGATCATGAACCCAAGATGATGGATATTGGAAAGGACTCCTAAGGGAAATGAGTGATATCATTCTGCAACTGCTCAGAGAGGAAAGAGTGTGATAATTATATTAGTGAAAAGGAGGACATCTAAAAAACAAAAAAAATTGAATAATGAAGAGAGAGGACATGAAGGTCATTTCCCCAAGAGATAAATAGAGATAAACTAGGAAAGATAAATTGGGCATATGCTTGGAGTGTAATAGAAAGTCAAGATAATAGTGGAATGAATAAGGTGAAAGATTGAAGAGCTAAGTAGGTTATAAGGAGTAAATTTGAAAAAATTAGTGTGGTCCATATGAGATCTAAAGAAAAGGAGAAATGACAATAACAAGTGAATACGCTTGAGAAGGAAGAAGGAAATCGAACTCCACATAAAGGAAGATAAATTTCACAAGAGAAAAAATGTATCAATCAATCATAATAAGGAAACCACATATATCAATTAGAAACCAAAGAATAAAGAAATTTGATCAACACTACTAGCCTCTGTTTATTGGAGTTAATCCTAATAGTATATACATACATACATACATACATACATACATACATACATACATACATACATACATATATACATACATACATACATGCATACATACATCCATACATACATACATACATACATACATACATACATACAAGAAAGAAAGAGAAAAAGAGAAAAAGAGAAAATAATAAGAAAACATGAACAAGGAGCAAGGAAAAGATAAAGTGAAGAGAAGGTGAATAGAAAATAAAAACAAAGAATATGAAAAGAAATAGAGGAAGAAAATATCAAGATAAAGGCAAAGAAGAAGGTTTAAATAGTAGCAGTAAAGGAGTAAATACAAGGAAAATTGGTAAGAAAAATTTGAGAAAGGAAAGTGGAAAAAATGTTTCAAGACAAAAATAAGAGAATTGATTCAAAAAGAGAAGGTAAGAGTCTTAATTACATAAAAGGATTTCCTATAATATTAAAGTAAATTTTATAATTTGATCCTAAGTTTATGTATATTTGAAGATAGATAGAAGAGATACAATAGTAGTATAGGGTTATGTAGTAGGAGAGTAGATTTTATAAGTAATATTTTTCTAAGAGAGAGAAAGTGTCAAAGGATTTTCATGAACTGTTCAATGATCTAGTCAATGGATAGATAAAAAATTCAAGTGTAACTAGGGAATTGAGATGTCCTCAAGTCACGAGTTTTAAAAGAAAGGTAGAAGAAGGAATCATAGCTCAAAATATTGACCTAGAATGGATCATAAGTAGATCAATATAGAAAGGGAGAAGAAAAAATGGGAACATCTCAAGCTAGTAGATTGATTTATTGTTTTTCATTTATTCTATTAAGTTGTTTTTTACTCTATAACTTTACCTTTATTTTAAAATTTCCTTCTATTTAATTTTATTTGGATTTAAATTCCATCCCTTAGTATTACATGCTTTTTATTTTTCTTTTTCTTTCTGATGTCATTAATTAGTATGGGCATCAACATGCTTCATGGCACTCAATAATAGACAAGGCAAGAATGGGAAAGTTGATCTGCTTATAAGATTCCAGGGGCTCATAATGATATTTTGGTATTTGGAAAGTAAAAGGGGAAATTTAACCATGGATGTAATCATGGAAAACATACCTAGCTTAGGGTAGTGTGTAGAGAGGATATGTAATGTCTAAAGTGAAAGCATAGAAAACTCAAAGATCTAAGGCCAAATGATTGTCATGAATTCATCATGACAAAGGAATAGTATGTTGTAGAAGATAAAGTGGTAGAAATGAAGGGATTAATATATTTATGGTATGCAAAGAAGTGAATATGCAAAATTAGAAGCATATTGAGGAAGAAGGATTGAGAAAAATTCCTTGTCATTTTAGTGGACACACTAGTGATATGATTAATGAAATCTATCAATCTATATAAAAATTGTAAATGTATTAGAGAAAAATTTGAAGAAAAGTACATATTAAAAAGAGAGCGGAAAAGACAAAGTGAATTAAAAAAGAGTGAAAGAGAAACAAACAGGTAGGATAGGGATACATAAAATGGGGAAATAAATAAGGATATAAAATCCTAATGATACACAACACTAACATGGAAAAATATTTCAAACTTGCATCAACATGAAAAGGGGTGGTAAATCCATAATGATTTGTATAATTCCCAAGTTTAACAAAGGAAGGAAGAAAAAATATATGAAAATACATAAATAAGACATATAAAAGAGACATGACATAAATAATGAATAGGAAAAATGGTCATACAAAAGCACATTGTTCCCCTGAAGAGGGGTCAGAGAATAACTCATACATATATCTAGGACATGGAAGAAATAAAAAAAAACTATCCCCTAATAAAAATGGCATAATAAATCACACACATATTTAGGAGATATTAGGAATGACACAAAACATCACCTCCCTAATTTAAGTAGTGACATAATATCTAACATAGATGGATAGGATATAATAGACATAAAATAAAAATATAAAGGTACAATATATGGTAAAAGAGAGTACAAAAGGACCATCTAAGACTCATGGGGTCGAGTCTCACTATCCATTAAATCATCATCTAAAATATGAAGCATTGGGGAAATCATCTACATCAACTAGTGGGGTGAAGGTGGAGTTGAAGTATAAGATGTCAATGTTGGAATAAAAAATCATGTGCAATAGAGGTGGGATGAAATGGAGAGGTTATTGAAAAGAATGATAAAGGATTGGATAAGGATTAGGAGAAGAATCTTTGGTGTAAAAGAAGGCATTGAAGGAGGATTGAAATAATAATAGGGTGGTAAAGGATAAGGAGGAGACTTGATAGTGAGGGCCTCAATACAAGGAACTAAAGTATCATGATCTACTAACATATCCTAAAGTGAAGAAGGTGTAGGGTAATCATGGATGGGATGAGGCAAGGAGTGTAAGAAGAGAGGTAGTATATGAATAAAGGTGGGTGATAAGAGACGTAGAAGTATATGAAGCAAGATGGTAAATAAAATAGGTATAAGTGGATGAAGAAGAGTGATAAATGAGAGGAACCAAGAAAAAAAGGGTGAGAAGGAGATGTAAATCATTGCTAAACTAATCTAGAGTTCACTAGAAAGCATCTCTTAGCTTTATGTTGATATATAGATAGGTAGGGTGTTTTCAAGGTGTGAGGGAATCATAAGTAGTGGATGAGAATTAGGATGATAAGAAGGTAAATTAGGTAAGAGAGGAGGAAGTGTAGGAGGAAGAGGTAGAGGAGGTGAATAAGAGAAAGAGAAATAAAATAAGCCAAGGAGGACCACTATCATGATGCTCATTAGGAGGAGAAATATATTAGTTTTCATTTTCTTATGTATGCACACAAACTAATGAAAAATGAGACTTTCCAACCTAGTCTAACAATAATAAATAAACACTAGAGTTACAAGTGACAAAATATTAGAGACTATGTTGGTAGTTGTTATTGATTTCAACACTAATGGTTGTGTTGTTATCATTGATGTCACACTGATGGTTGTGTTGTTGTCACTGATGTCAAAACTAATGGTTATCATTGATGTTAACACTAAGGAGATTGTTGGTAGATATTGTAAACATTGATTGTTAGTTGTAATTGATGTTAGTCCTTGGCATTGATTGTATTTGTTTGGGCTAACAGTGGTTGGATTTCATACCTTATTAAAGAAGATAAGAATTGAAGAGGTTCATGGTTGGATGTCATGCCTTATCAAAGAAGAGAAGTTTTGAAGAATTTCATGGTTGGATGTCATGCCTTATCGAAGAAGTATTATTGCTGATGTTCATATGATGCATTATTGCTGACAACATAGTTTTTTTCATGAGGATTAGAAGCATGAATAATGTTGGAGAGATGTTGTTAAAGATCTACAATATGTCTCTTGCTCTCTCCTGATGTTCTTGATAATATATGTGTTGCTAAAAGGAAGTTTTTGTCTCCACAAGTTGCTCAAATGTTTCTAGTTCAGGATGTTGCATTGAAGTCTGTCTGGGAGAATGCTCTACATTCCTCCACTATTGTAGTTTTGGTATTGCGGTTTGGTATTCAATGCTAGTGCTCTGTGTACATTGAACTCCTATCTTTTCAGGTCACCTATGTTGCCGAGGAGGTTCTTGTTGATTGCAGAAGGTTGGCAGTGTTGGTAATTGTTTGGATTGGTTCAATAAATGCTTTGCATTTCTTCACATTGATGTATCTGCTCATGCAACTTGGTGTATGTTTTCACAATGTCTATGCAATGTCTCAGTTCCAATATCATATGTTGAAGTGGTCCACAAGTAATTCTACAAATGTTACATCATTCGATTATGTATTTTGTGTTTCCTGAACATAATTTTTTGTACCTATTTGGTCTACAATGGTTGTTGATGGCATGCCAGTATGAAAGAAGTATATGGAAGTGATGTTGGATGTTCAAGGAGGATCTCTATGTGTTTCACACATTTCTAATTGAATTCTTTGGTGCTGCGTTATGTCTTGAGTTGGATTTTTGGGTCATTTGTGGATATCTGTCTGACAAGGTTTGTTCCTTTGCTTGGGCCTTGTGCTTGGGGGCTACACCAACAATGGAAGATGTGTCATGATAGATTTGGGTCCCGACCTATTCTATTTAGGATTGCATCAAGTAAATTCAAATTGAAAGAATGTTTATGGGCTGACTAGTTATGTGCTTCAATGTCTCATCCACAAGTTTCCTTGATGCCGACTTAGGTTGATATGCACCTGCGTGTAAATAATTTTGGATCATATTGAAAGAAGTGTTAATATTTTTTTTGGTCCTCTCTATCCTTAGGATAGGACCACATAATTCTTTGGTCATTGACCAGTTGAATTCATTATTTATTCTCTTCCTGGCTGATCTAATTGAAGAATTAAAGTGTTACAGTGGATATAAATGCAAGATAATTTCAAATGCAAAAAAGTGGAGGAGTGTACAAGTGTGAAAAAGTGTGTGAACAATTTGTATTGAATATTTAATAGAGATAGTGCTAAATATTGTGAAAGGAAAGATAAATTGAGCTTGAATGCCTTAGTCAATAGAGAGTTGTATTGGCAATCTTTGTAATTCTCTTATAAATCTTTTGTATCTTGCTCTGAGATAATGAATCTCATCAGGTCCTCTTTATCTTGCTCCTAGAGTTGGTTGGTACTTCAGTACTACAAGTCCTTTTTGTATCTTGCTCTAAGGTACAGTGAACCTTCTTGCAAGTCTTTTGGCAATGAGCCTTATATTGTGAGTTAACTCTCACCATGGTTTTTCACATAAATCTAGTGTCTCCTTATGCATGTGTGTATTCTCTAACTCTTTCTCTTTGCTGCCGATCTAGTTACTACTACATATTTATTTGGTAAGGGTTTCTAAAGGTGTTAAATATTTTTTTGGTTCTCTCTATCCTTGAGATAGGATTGCATCGTGCTTTGGTGGCCAACTAGTTGAATTCATTGTTTAGTCTCTTCTTGGTCGACCTAATTGAAGAATTAAAATTGTGATGGATATAAATGTAAGATCATTTCGAATGCAACAAAGTGGATTGTACAAGTGCAAAAAAGTATGTGAACGAGCTTTATTGAATATCCAATAGAGATACTGCTAAATATTATGAAAGGAAACATAAATTAATCTTGAATGCCTTAGTCAAAAGAGAATTGTGTTGGTAATCTTTTTAATTCTCTTATAAATATTTTGTATCCTGCTCTGAGATAGTGAATCTCATCAGGTCCTTTGTATCTTTCTCCTATAGTTGGTTGGTACTTCAGTGTTGTAAGTCATTTTTGTATCTTTCTCTAAGGTAGTGAGGCCTCTTGCAAGTCTTTTGGCAATGATCCTTATATTGTGAGTTAACTCTCACCATGGGTTTTCCATGTAAATCTAGTATCTCCTTGTGCATGTGTGTGTTATCCATCTCTTTCTCTTTGCTATTGATATGGTTACTGCTATATATTTCTTTGGAAAATTTTGTTGAAGGTGTTAAAGATTCAAATTTCTACATTATTCTCTATTACTGCTTTGCTTAAAGTTTTATATTTATCTACTAAAGGAGTCTGAGTTGTGCTGAAAGTTTCAAGTTTCAGAAGGGGTTAAGTTTTGTGTAGACCTATTCACCCCCCTCTTATTCTTTGAAAGTGTTCAATAGACTAGATATAAGATATGAAATGGAAATAAAAATCTTACAAAATTATGACTAGTTGATCAAAAGTGGTGAAAAAGAGGGTACATTATCACTTTTATAAAATATTGATCATGATAGAAAATTCTTAGAAAATAGAGTATAAACTATGGATAAATCTAGAAGTCTTGTAACATGAGGATTATGTTGACAAGGAATAGTAGGGTATCATAGAGGTCGACTAGTCTATTACCTAAAAATACTTGAAACTTGTCAATAAAGTCTATAAAAAACTATAGAAGTATTATTCAAATGAAAACATATTACACTATTAAAGATAGACTAGGATAAACCTACAATTATACTACTAATTTATGTATATAAAATATGAAAAAAATGAGTGTATGGTAGGGTTCCCTTGACAAAGGTAGTTTGAAACCATAAAACTATATTGTGAATATCTAATAGATTATGCCTATGAAATTTGAAAGTTGTTTCATAAGAGGACAAAATCATACAACTAAAATTAGGGAACCTAGGGATGGCCTAGTCTAGTGTGTAGAAAATATTAAAACTTGATAAGGACCTTTTTTACTTGATTTTATAAGAAACATTTCCTTAGACATACTTCATGAATCTTCACAAATTCTTTTATAATTTTTTTTTGAGAAGGGGGATTCACTACTCATGAGTCTCTTTATTCTCAAGAGAATGCCAAGGGGCAAACTACCCTAAACTACCTCAAGGAACAACATGAGAGTTTTAGAATAGGAAAGAGCAAGACATAGAAATTTTTTGGACAGATTAACGAGTTCTCAGTCAAAAGACGACAACATGGCACAATGGAGACCAAGAGGCACACTGGTGTCTCGTATGGACCAAAAACTGAGTTTATCATAGAAAACAACTAAATGATCTTACTAACAATTAGATTGCTAAGAAATCTTAGAATGAGAGAAAGTAATAGAATATAACAAAACTAGAATAAAGTAAAGTAAAGGTTAGAACTAAAGAAGATAGAGAGAGAACTTCTCACAACAACCCAAGTAATTTTAAGCCTCTAGCACATGAATATCTTCAATACTTGCATATGTAAGATCAAGGGAAAAGTTTGGGGCTGTATAGGGGTTTTCCTCAATCAAACCCTCATTTTGGTGTTCCCACCTCCATAGACAACTAGATAGATAAAGAAAGTGAACAAATTAAGCAAATATGGAGTGATAAAAGCAATCCCCGCTCAAGGAGGAGAACTTGTATCATGAGATAGAGATGCAATTGATAGGGGATGTGTGAAATCCGAGGATGCTTGCAAGAACAAGATAAGGGAGATATCAACTGCAAGGATTAAGGAAGCCAAGGAGAGAGAGATAACATCGAGAGCCAAGAGAGTTGCAAAGAAAGCTCGAGAGTGCTACTAAAGAAAGATGTGGAGAGCTATGTGAGAAAGATAGCAAGGCAAAGAGAAGAGAAAAAGGCCAGAGCCAAATCTAGGAAGATCTAGAGGAACTTAGAAGAAGCAATAGAATTGAAAGGATAACATTTAAAGAGAGGAGAGAAAGGAAACGAAGCTTCTCAAGCCGTTATAAGGCAACCCGAGCCGTTACCACCAAAAAAAATAGTTGACAAGTGGGAAACATGCTAAAAAATTATCATGTGAACATCAAAATGTCATAGGACGCTAGTGCGATGCATAGACATCTGTGCGACGCGCAAGTGTCTAGACACATCACCCTACAAAATGATAAGAATGGGAAAAGCACAAGGCTTGAAGCAAAGCTGATGAAC
Organism: Sequoiadendron giganteum; assembly: GCA_007115665.2. Taxonomy (NCBI): domain Eukaryota; kingdom Viridiplantae; phylum Streptophyta; class Pinopsida; order Cupressales; family Cupressaceae; genus Sequoiadendron; species Sequoiadendron giganteum. The sequence continues at coordinate 117,148,615 of CM021102.1, forward strand.
AAAGGAAGCTATTGAAAATGGGTTTTGAGCATCCTAGGAGGGGAAAAAGGCTGATGTAGGGGCTGAAATGAGCCTACGCAAGTGATAAGGGAGTGGAAGTGGATACAAGAATGTATGTGAAATTGCAAGGGGTGCAATTTTACGACATTACATTTTTCCCCCACTTTAGTGGGCATATAAATCTACACTAATATGCATGCTAAAGGAAATCTACATAAACATAAATAACATCATGATTCCAAAAGGATATTGTAGAGGAAGCAGATAACTCTTTGAATCATGGAATCATGCCCCTAGGTTGAAGACCTACAAAAAAAATCATTAGACAAGAAATACCTACACAAGACAACAATTTTAGAACATAGAAATCCATTACATCATGGGGTTAGAATATATAAAAACATATTCTCACAAGCACACAAAAAACTAAAGGATTTGAGGTAGCAAAGTGAAAGAGACCTCGATGTAAAAGGTTGTGTCAGTACTATGCGTCGCCCCAAAATTAAGAAATAACACATAAAATAATTTTAAAATGAAGAGAAGAATGTAAGGATTGATTGCTTCAAGATAAGAATACACCCAAAAGTCAGGGAAGCAACCAATTTCAAATAGAGAAGGAGCATATACTTAGGATGAAGAAGATGCAAGTCTTTGATCCGATATACACAGTTGAGAAGAGAAGATAGAAGATAATTTAAGAGCTAGAAAGGAATAGAATTCCAAAAGAGATGGCTCCATAGGTACTCTCTCCTAGGGAGGGTTGAAGAAATGTGCCGCAGATCCACATACCTATGAAAGGTGAATGAAAGGCTTTGAAGGTACTCTCTCCTATAGAGTTGAACAAAAATATCCCACAGGATGCAAGCACTTTACAGGTCCTCAAACTTGCAAAGAGGGAACCCCAATTACACTCTCTTGAGGAAGCCTGATGTGAGAGGATCTGTAGAGTCTGATTGGTCCTCATAGGTGCTCGATCCTACAAGTTTGATTGAAAAGTAGCTTGACAAGCACACCTATGAAGCAACATATTAATTCATCGACTAAACATGTTAGGCAAGGTTGATGCAAAGGAGCTCTACAAGTTCTCGGTCATGCAGAGAAAGACTTATCAGATGAACCTGTGGCTGCTGCAAGTTGTGTTGCATGATAGTCATAGAAAAGAAGGGTCTAGTCAGGCTTCCCCCAAGCTAGACGCCAATGAATTCATTCAAGAGAAAAGATTTCAAAGGGGGTCCCTTGGGAACCCTTCAAAATAAAAGGGGTCCACTCAAGGGACGCTTCATTTGAAAGACATATAGAAGAGAGGGGGTCCTTTTAGGAGGACACACACCTCCAAAACAAGTTATCACTATCCCCAACATAGAGGGGAGGAGAACCATGCAAGATACTTAGAACATATAAGATAGAGGTAGACTTCGATATGCCTTGTCATTGAAGAAAATGTAGGTGCATCAACAAATGGAAGAGTGATGACACCAAAATCACAAAGTTTTTGTATCTTATCCTTCAAGGCCTTACATTCACTAGTGGAATGGCCAAGAACTTGATGGTATGCACATAAGGAATGTTTTTCTTTATCATGTTTATGAAATTTATTATGTGTAGGATGAGGAAGAGTAATTAGGTGGGCTTTGAGAAGCCTAAAAAAAATACGCTCTTTCTTAGATAGAGGATGAGGAGCAGGAAGCAACCCTTTGTCATATGGAGAAAAGCTTGACTGCTCACAAGAAGAAGACACAAAAGTAGTGGATAATGGAGGATGAATCAATCCGTGAGAATGAGGTTGAGTTGAAATCACATCCACATTTAGCCACAGTTTCTGTTTAGATTGTTCATTCGAGCAACCAAGTCCCAAACTACGCTTATGAGGTATAAATTCTATAGGGACCCGAATGCCTTGTTCATTATGCCCACAACCTTTACACCCATAGCCATATTTAGAGACAAGCTTAAAGCCAGGGCCGTAACATGTTTGAAAATCTTGAGAAGGAGGATCTACATAGAGAGTATTATTCTAGCAATGGGGATTACACTCTTCTATAGGATCACCATCAACCTTCTTGATAGGATTGCCAAGATTAGCCTTTTAATAGAGGTGCGATCATCTTCCTTAGAAGGAGGAGGATCAACATTAAGAACATTACAATTTTTGTTCACATTATCCTACAATACAAAAGAATAACCATCTTTGATGGCAAGTTCAGATGACGTTATCAGAAGGAAGGCATTACAGTTGTTGTTCACATTATCCTGCAATACAGAAGAATAACCATATTTGATGGCAAGTTGATTAGGTTGACTTTATATTCTCCAATTGTAATGCCCCGCCAAGTAACCCTAAAGGAAGTTGCAATTAACATCTTAAGCGAACCAATTTTTTTTTATAAATTGCATTTAATATACACATTCACTTACTAATTAACAACAATCTCTAGGGTTACAAGGTTAGGATTACTTAAACCCACACATACATATTACATATAACCATAGCCTTATGAACTTTATGAAATAACCATCATACATCATAAGAATACCACATAACATAATAAGATAATCAACCAAGATACAATCTCATAAACATTATCTTTATCCAATAGTTACATCACTCATTCCCAGAATGAGGCAATAGTACATAAGGTTACAATTACAAAATTCCACCTCATAAATATAAGAGGGATAAAATAACTTATACAAATTAAAATATTATAATGCAAGGAATTACAACAAGAATCACGAGCTGTCCATCTGGATGTTTCGCCACCAAGTACTACAGATAGATGGGGACCCAACGGTTTTGGTGCATGTTCCACCCTACCAATGTGGTACCCGAAGGCCCATCCCCCATGCTAGGAGATAGTAACAAAGTAACATGGACAAAGATCTACAATCCACTAACCAAAGGCAGACTCATACTGACTCAAACTGACATAACCAAATAAATGCCATCAATAAGTACAAATTCAGTTCAACTCAAGTACAACACAAGTACAAATCAAACATCACTGACATAGGTCACATTGCTTCCAGACATAAAATAGATCAAGTATGTTTAGAGAACCATACACATAAAACAATTAACAATAGTTGTCCTAGATAGAGTGTTATCACATAGTAGTCATGAGATCTCCTTTAGGCATTCTTCATAGGCTCTGAAAATCCTAGTGGCCTCAACCGAATCTCGACACTCATACTCACTCATGCGGAATCAACTACCTCTTGTAAGGATAAGATAGCTGATCTTGCCATTCCAGACATTCTCACTCATCCCAAGTCTAAACAAGCCCTTGTGTCTATGAGTGAGGATTAAATTATCTTGATTAGTGTGAACTGCATCCTAATCATCTAAGTACATTAATTTAATTATCACTTGATTAACTCACTTCTGAAGTTTACCCGGTTTACCACTTTGAGCTATGGCCCCTATCAAAAGCCACTCTTCTAATGGACAATGCACTCACAACCAATCACCAAGGGAAACACAAGTGCATACAAACTAGGTATCATAACCACTCCAACACAAAGAGGATACAAATAATAAAAACTCACTCCAAACATCTTGGAGGCAACAATTACATAGTCCACTCCTTTCATAGGAGGAAACAAATAAAAGAACTCACTCCAAACATCTTGGAGGCAACAACACATAGTCCACTCCTTTCACAGGAGGAAACAAATAAAAGAACTCACTCCAAACATTTTGGAGGCAACAACACATAGTCCACTCCTTTTACATGAGGAAACAAATAAAAGAATTCACTCCAAACATGTTGGAGGCAACAACACATAGTCCACTCCTTTCATAGGAGGAAAGAAATAAAAGAACTCACTCCAAACATCTTGGAGACAACAACACATAGTCCACTCTTTTCACAGGAGGTACAAAACATCTTCGTTTATGGGTAAAATTGAAAAGACGCTATGCACTACCCAAGGAAAAACAACTGGATGACATAAATATTCAACAACCCTTATCATCTAAGTTTTTCTAGAAGACTTATAATTTAAGACTAACACTAATTCTCAAAACCAACAATGCAACTTGACGACATTGCAACAAAAATATTCAAGTCATCAATCAAATCTAATATTTGGATTTCTTAAATCTAATATTTGGATTTCTTAAATCCATACTCATTCAATAGGTAGTTTTGACAAAGTCAAAGACACGATAACTAGATCATCTAAAATAATCATAACCCCTATTTCCCTTTTTATTATTGAAAATCTAAAACAATTAAACTTACTTCCCTTTACTGAATACAGAAAATTAAATCCTTTAAGATAATTATGAGGAAGATACTACTTTTTGATATACTAAATCCATATCTCTTTCATAATCTAATCACAATGATTCAATTAATCTAAATAGAAATTAATAAATAACATAATTGATTGCCTCATCAATAAAAAAACTTCTAAATTTATTTTTAAATTGACACAAATCCATACAAGTAAACTCTTTTCATTTCCTAACCAAATCTTACATCTCATTCAATTTCTATTTAAAACATTCAATCACTTTAATATAATAACATATTGTTTCTCTATCCATTTTCCATATACACTAATCAATCCATTTTTAAATCTCTATTCAATAATATATTGCATGCATCTCATTAAAATAAAATACGATAATGAATTTTACACTTAATATATATATATATGCTCCATATTATATAGACACCAAATATATATATTAATAAATTTAATTACATATATTCTTTAATATTCCATTCACAATGACTAGATTACTCTATGGAACTAAATAAAACATAATAACTATTTGCCTTTTTCAATATAGTTAGTTCTTAAATTTACTTCTAATGCAACCTAACACTATTGCAAACAATCTTTTCAATTTTCTATCCGGAGTCTATGTCTCTTCAACTATCCATTTAAAAACATGCAATTTCATCAATGTATAAAAATATCTTTTGGTTTATCTATTTGACCACGCATTCATATTGTTTCTAATTAAATCTCATTAATTAAAACAAACATTTAAATATAAATATTTCTATAATTTTTCAATATATTTAAATATCTTTTTCTTTATCAATTTTGACCATACATTCAAAACTTATCTTTTAAACTCTTCATGCAAAGTTAAATTACACAAACTTAAATAAAACTAGGTAAATACTGATTGAAAATATTCATGGATATATTTATACATCTCAATATATTTTCTTCAATTATATTAACAAAATAAATATTTTCTTTTAAATCAAGTAATTACTTTTATTAAAAAAAATCTCTCTATACATTTTCTACACATACTAATCATTTTTTTTAGAACACTAATAATACCCAATTTGCAAATAACAGAATAAAATAAAATAAAATATTATTTATTCTCTCAAATGGATATATACCTTCAATATATATACTAAATATAAATTAATATATTTAAATATATTTAATCATTAACATATCTTCTATTCTTTATAGAATATCAAATTGTTTAATTCAAAATAAAATATCCCTTATCATCAATTTTCCAAAATATAAATATATTTTTCCAATTAAATCAAATTAATAATTGGACCTTTTACACATGAATTTAAATTCCACAATTAAATTTTAAATTATGCATTCTTCAAATCAAATATTTAACTCCTTCAATTAAACTTTAATATGCCATTTTAAAATAAACAATAATTTCTCATACGTTTATAATTTTAATTCCACTAATTTAATATACAAATTTTATTTAAAATAATATAGATAAATATAATAATTTAATATTATAAATTATAATATAAAATATTATTAAATAATATTTTAATATTATAATAACAATATATAAAATATTAATATTTATAAATATCAATTTATTATTATTTTATTTTCAGAGCAGCCATGGGAAAATAAATTAACAACAGTTTCATGTTTCAAGCATAACTCAAAAACTGCAATCTGGGTATTTGCGATTTTTTTACAAGGATAAGAAAATTTCAAAATACAAAAACCCTTTAAATTTTCTCACAACCCAGTTTGTGTAAGTGGAGTTATAGGCGACGCAACAGACCATTTTACTATGAAAATTATAACTATCCTGCAGATTTTAAAATTTGATTTTTAATAATAAACAGAAGGTTTCATTTTCTAAAAACATTCTAAATGCATTGTTCAATCTTTATGTTTGATTTCAATAACAACATAATCGATTTTTCCAAATAATTTAAATTCAACTGAGGTTTTCACAATTTTCACTCAAGAATTTTCACAAGCAAAGAAATTTATTTAATTCTTTTCTTCTAATATCAAATTTCTAAAATAGATGCAAGAACAATAAAACACAAAGAGGAAAACCTCAAGAAGCTACAGGAAGAGATGAATTTCTGATGCAAGCCTCCTCCAAAGATTTCCTGAATTTTCTTCAATGTTCCAATGAATCCAATCCAAAACCCAACAAATGCAAACAATCTTTCCTTCAATCAATTCTACAATCAAAACTTTCTTCAAACCCTTCTTGTGCAATTTTCCAAAATTTCTTCTCTGCTGTAAAAATGTATTTTTTAAAAACTTTCTGCCCTAAAATTAAAACATGTATTCTTTATAAATCAAAAATACCTAATACAACACTAATTCACATTACATGCAAATTAGATATTAATTTCAATTTCAATTTTTACAACCCTAATTCACATTATATGCAAATTAGATATTAATTTCAATTTCAATTTCAAAAACCCACTTTCAATTTAAAATGCAATTTCAAATAATAAATTAATTTCCAAAGTTGAAACTCATTTCCCAAGTAAACATTTAATTACAATTTCTAATTTAATTCCCACACGTTGAAATTAAATTCCAAAATTAATTTTAATTCTTTTATTTCCTTTCATTCTCTTGTATCACGTTTAATTAATTAATTTAATTATTTAATAACTAAATTCAACCCCCTTGGATTAAATTTAATTAATTAATTTAAATATAAACTTTTATCCACATTGCATTATTTAAATTAAATAACCATCAATATGATTTAAATGCAATTATTCTAAATATCTATTTCCAAATCAACAATCCTTCAGAAAGAAATAACATTAAAGTAAGATAGACAATGACTCAACACACACAACTGACGACACACTAAGGCTAGGGTGTAAACTTGACACATGTTACCTAGCTACTATCTCCCGTTCAACTTAACCGTTGGATCAACACGTTCAAACCTGTGAAACCAGGTGGAGTCGATGTCATGTACCTTGCAATCCTACAACCAAGTAACCAACATCATACAATATATCCAACATATAATACACACCGTGAAGAATAAATTATGGATTCTCAGGGCGCTCGCAAACGAGTGATGCGAAACCGTCCTCTTCACTAATACACTCATCGAAACTGACACTTCCATCATAATCCAGTAATCTCATAATAACATCTCATGTTAACTCTACAACATCGTTAATCCATAATGCATGTGAAACAATAATCAGATAACCACAACCCACAATAATAGTTGTCGCTCAATAGTAGCGATCAAAACATCATAATACAATGTATCTAGTATCAAAGTAACTGCAACCAAACATAGCATAAAGCAACTTGAACAAGAAACGAAACGGAGGGGTATTACACCAATGAAGGATTATATAAAGTCTAAAGAACTCCAATCATCACCAAGACATGCATTCTCTTGAGAAGAGGTAGAAGGAGAAAACTTAAAATTTCTTGCTTCAAAAGGATCTTCTTCAAGGACATCTGTCTCAAGAGTAGCCTGTGTAATAGAATTGTAGGAGTAGACATCAACACATTGGAAGACATTGAAGGGATAAGAGTAGGCACAACCAAAACCTGACCGACAGTTGCCATCTCACATAACTGCATATACTCAAGGCCAACCTTGTCTAAGACTACTTGATTATTGCAAATGAACTTAATATATTTATGTAAGGTAGACGACACTGCACCTATAGCATGAATCCACAGTCTACAAAAAGAGAAGGTTATATGGTAACTTTTCTGACATAACATATACAAGGGTGGGTACAATAACGGGTCCCAATCTCAAAGACAAGACTATCATGCCTAGGGCTTGTCAACCAACATTATCAAACCCATGAATAACAAGAGAAGAAGTAACTAGAGAGGAAGAATCAATATTAATTTTAGGCAATAGATCGATGCTACATACATTGAGCGCTGAAACAACGTCAATGAGATTATGTATAATGTTGATATTATTAATGTTAACTATGATCATTAGAGGGTCCGCTTGCTTCTGTACTTCCAGAGGTGGGAGTTCCTATGGATAGAACGTAATATTCGGTGAATCCGCATGAATATGAGCTATCAATGCATTAACATCCACTAGCCTATCAAAAGAATGTAAGAGGATCTTTTGCAAGGCTTCTTGGAGCATACCTTGATAAATCAAAGTAGATTGAAGCAAGTTCCATAGTGAGATCCTGGCTGGAGTAACGTAGAGTTGCTCGACAAGATCGTAATCACCGGGTGCTTTAGTTGTAGGTTTAGGAGTCAAAGGAAGACTTGGTTGAGAAGGTGGTAAAGAAGAAAGTTGATTAACATTTTTTTTATTCTTTCTAGTATTATAAGTATTGGTTATCACTCTATAAGAGGGAGCCTTAGAAAGATTAGGAGAATCACTATCAAATGGAACACCATTAACATAAAAAATCCTTTTAGGAGAAGGACTAGCTGGAGTTAGATAAATAACCGGTCTCTTAGGCCTTTGAGGGGCAGTAGAGACATAGATTACATTTATAGAATCATCAAAACTAGTGAAATAATTATTCAAAGAAATATTCTCAACATCGATCTAGGGAGGATCAAATGTGGAAGGAGATTCATCATTCACTAATGCATCATTTGTAGAAGAGAGTGCATTGGAATGAATAGAAGGTAGAGTAACATTAAGAAAGGTATCAATGATTTCATCTCCTTGCAACAAGATATCCTTTGAAGCAAGAGGAATTTCATGAGAAGGATCAAAGACACCGAGTGACATGGGTAAAGCCAAGTCACCATCAAATGCATGAAATGGAACATCATTAACACTTTGAATAAAATTAGATGCTGAACTGATAAAAGATGATATTAAATTCATTTTGGATATATGAAGTTAAATATGATAAATAATGAATAAACAAGTCAGCTGATCTAGAGTAGTCTAGGGGTGACAAAACTAAGAAAAACCAAAAATCCAGATTTTTTGATTTTTTTGGTATTTTCTAGGTTCTAGTAATTTGTATTTTTGGAGTTCTTTGGAGTAGACTTTGGGGTCGAAACTTTCATCACTCCCTAAAATTCGACTACCGAAGGAATTGTATTTTAGGGACTGAATTAGTCTTCTTGGAGACCTTTCTAACAGTGTAAACGGTTCTGAATTCCAAGCACCAAGTCAAAATTTATGACCCCACCAAGTTGGGGTAAATAAATTCTTAGTTTTTTGAAAAAAATTATGATTCATGCCAGGTTCACCAAAATGTAGAGAAGGGGGATTCACTACTCATGAGTCTCTTTATTCTCAAGAGAATCCCAAGGGGAAAACTGCCCTAAACTACCTCAAGGAACAATGTGAGAGTTTCAGAATCAGAAAGAGTAGGCCACAAAGATTTTTTGGATAGACTAGCAAGTTCTTGGTCAAAGGATGACAACACAGAACAAGGACAACAATGCGACACATTGGAGTCTGAGAGGTGCACTGACATCTTGTACAGACTAGAAACTGAGTTTATCATAGAAAACATCTAAATGACTACTAACAATCAGATTGCTAAGAACTCTTAGAATGTGAGAAAGTAATAGAATATAACAAAACTAGAATAAAGTAAATGTAAAGAGGATAGAGAGAGAAAAAATATTACAACAACCCAAGTAATGAAGCCTCCAATACGTGAATATCTTCAATACCTGCATATGTAAGATTGAGGAAAAATGTTGGGGTTGTGTAGGGGTTTGTCTCAGTCAAACCCCTATTTTGGTGTTCCCACCTCCATGGACAACCAAATAGATAAAGAAAGTGAAGTAAGCAAATATGGAGTGATAAAAGAAATCCTCGCTCAAGGAGGAGAACTCGTATCACAAGATAGAGATGCAATTGATAGGGGATGTGTGAAATCCCAAGATGCTCACAAGCACACGATAAGGGAGATATCAGCTGCAAGGCTTAAGGAAGCCAAGGGGAGAGAGATAGTTGTGAAGAAAAGAGAGCTACAAAGAAAGCTTGAGAGTGCTGCTAAAGCAAGATGTGGAGAGCTATGTGAGCAAGATAGTAAGGAAAAAAAGAAGAGGAAGAGGCCAAAGCCAAAGCTAGGAAGATCCAAAGGAACTTAGAAGAAGCAACATAATTGAAAGGATAACATTTAAAGAGAGGAGAGAAAGGAAAAGAAGCTTCTCGAGCCGTTATAAGGTGACCCGAGCTGTTACCACTGACAAAAGTAGCTGAAAAGTGGCAAACATGCTTGAAAATGACCGTTTGAACATCAAAATATAAGAGGATGCTAGCATGGTGCGTGGACATCTACGCGCTATGCTAGTGTCCATACACATCATGCTACAAAATGACAAGAATGAGAAAAGCACAATGTTTGATGCAAAGCTGACGCACAAAGGAAGTTGCTGAAAATTTGGTGGTCTCCTATTTTTTATTATTAGAATCATCCTCTTGTGAAGACTCCTTGGGTTTGTACTTTGAGATTTTTTTAAAAAGGGGATCAAAATAACCCTAGATATCTTCTCCAAGACTACTAGGAATCTCCTCTCCTAAAATGAAATCAAGGCTCAATTTCAACTTTTCATCCAATATAGAGAAACCTTTGACATAAATATGGAAGCTATTTAGGTTGGTGTGGTTCACAAAATTGGTATTAGATCATGCAAACCTTGGTGGAAATATTGGAAATGGTATCTAAATACTACTTTTTAGAATTACAAGCCTCATAAAGGGTATCATTGAATTTTCCCTCATTTTCCCATTATGCCCACCTTGAAGTAATGGTGGCATTTGTAGTCACTAGTTTTAGTATAGCAATGTAGGTTCAATTACATATCATCAATAGTGTCGAGCCTAAATTGGTTCACTTTCCTTGGTGTCTTCTACTTCAAGGCCTCCCTATTGGTTCTTGATTATCCCATTTGGGTGTTCTTTATCCTCGATACTCTTTTTGTGGGCATCAAGAGTCTCTCAAACATCTCTTTTGGTTTTGTCTTAGAGCTCACGATGTTTGGTCCTAGATACATAATTTCTTCAAGTAGTTTAGATTTAAGATATTTTTTGGGTATATAGTCCTATTAGGGGATTGACATCACATCCCTCACAAATCTATTCAAATTTGGCATGCTTTCAGGGTGAAGATTTTGTTTAGCATATGGAAAGATAAATTTTATGTTATTTTATTAGGATGTTCTATTGATTGTCAATGTTTGATTTATGCTAAAGCTATGATTTCTTCTAATGTGATTACAAATTCAAGTGCAATGTAATAAATTTTCACTTGAGATGGCCCATTTACAAGTGTTCTTGGATCAATGGGGTAATGTCCCTTCTGTTGTGGCCATGGTACCCCGATTCCCTCCTTCTCTTGGGGTTGATCTCCTCCTTGTGGGAATTGTCAAGGTCATAGCCATCGTGCCCATGGCCATTGAGAGACCCATTCACATGCTTCTCTTCCTCCTATGAGAAAGGATCATGCCCAGTAGGATTGTTTGCGACCTAGTAGTAGGCACTTTTCCTTTTTGCCACTTGTTAGTGGAGGTTCTTTGGGTCTACCAAACTCCAGCAAATCCCCTCATTTGACTCTTGCCATCTCACTTGCTCAAGTGGTTACTGAAGAAAACCAAGAAGAAAATATTGATAATAATGATTGGCGGGACCCTTTTGTGATTACCTTAGACCCTACTGATGTATGGGGCAAACTAGATGATTGTAATCCCCTTCCTCCTCCTTCTACATGTGCTCTAGCCACCTAATGACTTGTTTTATGTTTTACGTTATTTTGTTTTGGACTCATGCCCTATATGAACTTTGAGGGTGCGACTTTTTCCATCCACTTCTGTTTTGTAAATACGTGGTATAACACTATTTTTAAATGATAATACTATTCATATATATATGGTCAATTTCACAGATTAAATAGTATACACAATTTTAAAAAATTATTAATTTTTATTTGTGGAAACAATAATACCCAGGACGATACATATAAAGTGGTCGGTCCCATGTTTGTGTGGGTTCGTGAAATTTGATGGTGGTCTGTGCTTAATCTTCTATGATGTATTGTCCCATCTATGACGATCGTTCTATTCGCTGTGATCGCTGCGATCAGTGCGTGGGTGTGCTATGCTATATTTTGATTGTTTATAACGCCTGCTCTCGTTTCAATATTTTTTGAGATCTCTGCGGGCGCGCGATAAAGTAGAGATAGATTGCGGCAAACAATTCTGGGATTTATTGTTCAAAAAGTTTCAGCGCTTATGTTAGAGCGAGCAATTTCACAGGAAAACATACACAAGAGATAATAACCTTTGCACAGTTGTACAGCCATGACGCCGAAGCAGAAATAAGAGATGGCCGCTACGTCCTCTACGTAAGACTTAAGGGACACCAAATACTCTGCAGGTATTTCAGGGAAGCAGAACTTCAATAAGGTCTGTTATATCTTCCAAAACTTCAAGGAACGTAATAAGTAGAAGATTAACCTCTATTCCGTCAACAATTTTAAGATAATGAAATAGCTATGATATGTCAAACTGGTTATATGGGGCTACAGACAGAGAGCACCTGGATCCTGGGTGGGTGCCCAGAGTCATCCTTCAAGATTTCCTGTGCATGTCACTGTTAGACACCATGGTCACTATGGAGAGATATGCAACTATTTCTACCTTGTGAGAACAATTATCTAATTACCCAAATCACTTATCAAATTAACTAAAACTAAACATCATTAAATACGGGAGAGTTATTTTTTTCCTGGATTTAATTGTGCAGATTTATTTATCTCTTGGGTTCTTTTCTTCATTCTGATGATGGATCACGGAATGTGATCCGAAACATTGATGCAAATAAATTCACAGTTAAACCCAGAAAAAATAACTCTCACTGTAAAAATCTAATACTTCTAATCATTAAATACTTTTACCTGATATAAATATTAGCATAACATCTTAAAACATACATCATTAAAACTAACAGTAACCTTGCTTATTATTACAAAAATATAAATATATATTTTGAACTAGTAATGACTGTAAAAATCAACATATCCTCCTTGATCCAAAAGAGGTATAACAAATGATTTAGATGATCTGATAGCTATCTTGTAACTCTACAAACTTGGTTTCCTACAATTGGTATTGGTCAACCTATACCTCACACCTTAACATAATCATGTTGAAGTATCATTGATTCATACCTTTGACAATCTATATTTGATTGCAATGTGAAGAACATATGCATTGCCCAAACATAGTGACCCTCTATAATCGATCAACATGAACCTATAATCGTTGAGAAACATCCTCTTTAAGTTTACTTGATCAAATTTCTCCCTATTCCTATGTGAGCAACAACTCTCATCCTATGCTAATAATCATATATGACTAACCACCAAAACCTTCAACCTCCCCTCACTAGTCAGGGGGAAAAGTAATAGCATCATACCATCTTCACTCCAACTAATAACTAAACATTAGAAATATAAAATTGCAAAAAGCATTAAAACTATCTTTCAATTAGTATATGTAATCTCAAAGTATGAAGCTAATTAAAGATGGGATGGTCTTTAATCCTTTTAGTGGGTCTTCAAACCTTCACTTAAATCCTTATAGATCTTGGCCACTAGATGCAATATTAATGTATCTAACAATGAAGTCAAGGTGTTTTGATAGTACAAATTTTGAGAGCACAAGTATAAGAAAAACCGTTTTTAAAAGAAGAAGGATGTTAGTTTTGACTGATAATACATCCATTATAATGAGTTACAATAACCATATATATTCCTAGTAAGAAATAAAATTTAGTCTTTTATTTTTACTTCTAATACTTAACCAACATAAACATTATTTTATATTTTTAAATCAAGATGTTTGAATCCTACCAATATAATTACACCATCTAAGTTATGAATAACATAACCAACCCTTGCTAATGTATGGTTACCTTTTAATGCTCGATCAAAATTCATTTTAACTCCCTTTGAAGGTATTTTCACTTTGTGTTTCTATTACTTTTGTTCATTATATTCTAATGAACATGAGACATCTAGCACGGTATGTTGATGATTTTGGTAATTAAACAAAAATTGTAATCATATAAATAGGAACCAATTTCTACATGACCACCTTTGACTATATGAGTACAACAACAATAATATGTATATCCAATATTGTGAATGAAGTGGATCTATTAGGGAACGTTATATTTATTATTTTACTTAATCTATTTTCTTCTAGACATGATTTTTGATTTTACTGATTGGCTTGAGGAATTCTCCTTCTTGATGAAAAGATAATCAAAATAGCATAGCAATAGCTTACTAGGGCTAAATTACCAATTTTCCTATCATGCATCTACAAATGATAGTTTGTCAATTTTAATATTTTAATGCTTGTATTTAAAGAAGTACGAGAAAAAAATACGCGATTATAGTGATCATTTCCTTATGACTATACCTAATTTATTGCAACAATTTCTCAACAAAAAATAACACAATATTTTTTGGTAGTTAAGGTGTGAATTTTATAGTCTTCAAAAATAGTACCATACTTCATAGTATCAAATTTTTCAAAAGTGGAAGTTTCACCACCTTCAAACTAGACTTAGTCATATATTTGTAAATTTTCCTCTACTTGAGTGATTTCCTCCAAATTGTTCTTTTTGTAAATATCCATCCATTTCAATTTGGATATGAAAAGCATTTTCCTCCATAAACGAACAACTCCACAAAAAAAATAATTTTCATAACAAATTAGTTCCTATAAAACAAAAAATATAATCATCTTCTTTGGCTCTTAAGCTACCCCATGTTTAGATAATACCTCTTTTAAAAACCATATGCTTAGAAAATTATAAAACACACATAATACTCACAAAAGTTATGCAATAACAATAATATTATATTATGTGGGGTTAATAGTACATTGAAAACACACACTTATAAAACTATTTCTTAGAGGAACTACCTTACCACACTTACTAACCGACTCAAAACCAAATATTAGTAAACACTTGCATAATACAAATATTAACACAACTTAACACCTTAACACATATATATAACTAACACTAATATTACTTACATATTAAAACAAAATACATCACCACAAATATGAGCTACCTGAGGATAATAATTTTTTTTAATTATAAAGAGATAATTTATAATTTAAAGACAATAAGGAAGTGAAAGGACATTTAAGATGCTACTCAATAACATATTAAGTAGGAGAATGTAGGAAGCTGACAAACTAAGGAGACCACTCCATCTAAAGATACATGCTAGTTTATATTCACTCAAATCACCTCAAAGGACCTTTCCAAGGACAAGGAGAAAGCTTCTTCAAGTGTAATTGTTCATCTAACCTCTATTCCACTCATTGAGTCTATGACTCTTATTGCCATATCTTTTTTGGCAAGTCATCTTCTTTCTTCATTTTCTATTCTTCATAGTATTATACCAAAAGAATTTGAAGAAAACTTGGTTTTTTTGAGATTACATAAACATCACAATGAATTTCATAGAGAAAGAAAATGGATATAAAATTAATAAATGGTACTTATGGGTGGTCCTCACATAAAAATGAAGTATGAAAGAAGGATTAAGAATAGAATAAAAATGAAGTATGAAAGAAGGATTAAGAATAGAATATGAACTTTCCAGTATAAGCATGTATTATAGTGAAATGGAATATTGTTAGAGGTAATATTCTGAACTATTTTAATTGTTATTCTAGTTTGAATATATATTTTAAATAATTTAGTAAGTTTGTGGATATAAATTTTCAATGGTAAGAGTCATATACCTGTTAAAAATTGATTCTTGATATGATTATTTAAGATCACTCTACAACTTCTACCTTTGTATTATTGATAAAATAAACCTTCAAACAAGAGGGTATTAAATTTCCATCATTATTATTTTATACTTAAAGAAGAGTTATAAGACCCTCACCTAATAAAAATTCTCATAATTTAACCATCTTTATTGTTGTATGTGTAAAAACTCACATTAACAAACCAAGTGAAGAAAAGGGCTCAAAAATATAACTATGGAGGATTATAGTGATACTGTAGTGCATCAAATAATAAAATAGTAGATTTGCTACTTCTTGTACCTAGCAAGAGAAGTCATTGAAAGTAATAATTGAAGAAAAATATTTGATTTCTTTTAGATGTATATTTAAAATTAGATGTGAAATAGAAAATATCTAATGAAATTTAAACTAAACTACTTGGAAACTAGAGAAAAATTTTCTACTAAAGAAGAAATGTTCAAAGAGGAAAATCCAAAAGAAGGGAATATCAAAATAGCATGCGGTGTCCCTATAGCACTTGTTGATCCCAGGAAATAAAACAGACTAAATACATTAGAACTTGAAATCTATATTGAAAATAAAATAATGGTAGTGAGATTAATGCTAACTCATTCTTATTTTCTATTGGTGAATTTCTTTTATAAATTTAAATAGCTACAACAAAATTGTGTAATTTTTTTTTTAAATAATATTGTTAAAGGGCCTCTTTAGATTTTTCTTCTAGTTCTTCTTGTTCAAATTTTTTATTGTGTCTAGGGGTTTGTTATATCCTATAAAAATAGAGAAATATTTTGATTATTGTATTTAAATTTATGCTTTTATTTTTCACTTAGAGCTAATACATGTGTTTTTATTTTACATCTAAAGGAGTTATTATCGTTGCACATTCCAAACATGTAATGTTAAGAAGCAAATTCAACGCTTATCTATGGATCCTGGAGTTGTTGTTACAACATATGAAGGTATTCACATGCACCCTTCTGAGAAATCAATGGAGAGCTTTGACAATATATTAAATCAAATGCAATTTCTTCGAGAGTATTAGTGGTTTATGGAAATCATTTAAATTGATAAATGATCCTACTTCCATAATTACTTCAGCAATGTAGATATTACGTTACTCCATATACCAATGTGTAGTATGGGTATAGTTACACAATGTTGTGTATAATATGAGATCAATGTCGATCAATATTCTATAATAAGTTTCTAATTATTATTATCTTCTTGATTTTGTAAGAAGAGAATGAATACATTAGTATGTTTTCTTAGATTAAAAAGATATATGAAACTAATCAATACATTTGAGAAAGTTGTAGAAAATATCCATAAAACTAATCAATACATGTTATTTATATGTATCTTCTTTCAAATACTATATATCTATGTATATAAATGTATTTATATCTTTTGTATGTCAAAAAAATCTTATATATAAAATAAATATTTTACATTAAAAAAATAAAATTCATTAACAATTAATGAACCTTTTATAATCAACTAGTATGATTTGTAATATTATCAATAACAACTATATAAAAATCTTATTTTTTAAATATTTGTATGTTCTTTTATTTCAATTGTTATTATAAGAAAGTTGTGATGATTTACTTTAAGCTATATAAAGAAAATCAATGTTTCAAATAATTATGTATTGAAATACATGTGATATATGAAACACAAATGTACTCTTATAACTTTAATAGAATAAAATATTTAAATATCTTTTTCACCAATTTATACAATAGATTAAATTCTAAAATATTATTAATTTAATTACAATATTTTCTTTTATATTAGATTTATACAATAAAATATTTTTAAAATATTAAAATCTATCATATATGATAGCAGTAGGAGGAGAAAGTTGATAGTAGCTACAATGGTTTATTATTACAATTTTAATGAAAGTATATTCTATCTAAAATGTAATTTTAGATTTTTATTTTATGTCAATTTTATATAAAAACAAATTATTCTTGAAGTGGAAGGTTTAAATACATAAAAAGAATGGGGTTAACTAGTAACTACGAAGTCATATTGTTTAAATTTTAATGAAAGTATCTTCTTTCTATCTGGCTAGAAGCATTGAAAAGATACAAATTCATAATAAAAAAGTGTGATAATATAGTTGGAGTCTTTATCTTCAACTAGACAATTAGAAGATGTTTTTTGAATTGGTGTGATTATTGGTAAATGTGTTAGATTTGGTAGAATTTATAGTAGAAAAGTGTTATGATATAGGTGGAGTCTTTATCTTGAATTAGAAAATTAGGCGTTCTTTGAATTTGATGTGATTATTGATAAATGTGTTAGATTTGGTAGTTATAGTAGAAGATGTAAATTATTATTTCTAGTATAATAACATAATTAAATATCTATTAATTCTTTTTAATTTTATGGGTTTGAAGCATGTTAATGTAAATTATATGATGTGGTATTTTCATCATTAATATTTTTAAAAATGTGTTAATAGGTCAACAATTTAAATTTTAAAAAATGATTTCAATGTGTTTGCTATTTTCAGTGATGCAATCTTAATATTTGAAAAACAAAATAATACAATATTAATGATGAAAGTGAAGATAAAGTTTTCGAGGGATAGTGAGAGGAGATTTGCTAGTTTTTTTGGCTTTGTTGGAGTCCATGTCACATTTCTTTATGGATCAAGATCCCTTAGCTTTTTTCTATATTTGTTGTAGCACTTGTTAAGGTGTCACACCAATGGGAAATCTCAACCATTTAAAACATCCTCATCCTTTTATATCTCTATAGTTGTTGCTACTAGAGTTGAAGGATCGATGATGATTGTAATACCCCAAGATTTTGCTCAAAACATTAATGGATAAAAGTTACATTTTTTAATATTAATATTTGATATTTACATGTTGCATTACATGCTAACAATTTTTTTTTGGGTGAAATTTACATAATAACACACAATATGAAATCACCTTTTCTCAAAGAAAGGTGGCACAAGAAAAAGGCTTCACTAGTCATGTGACAAAGCCAACATAATGATCATATGAGAGGATAAAATTTCCCGCATAATGAAAATCAAACATAATTCCATGAAGATTTTTATCTTGTGAGAAAATGGAGTACGGTGAGGGTGAAAAATACCTCCAATCCATTCCCTAAAAATAAAAAATGATATCCAAACACAAGGGGGAAACCTACGCAAGAGGTTACTCAACTAGGAGGTACAATTCCTCAACAATTGGAGGGACAACCGATCAATTTCATGCAAAGGAATTCTTTCCAATATAAAGGATGAAATAAATTCCATATTAGAACACAGGTATAAATGAAACTTGTTAGTATGGGAAGATTCAAGATACTAAGGGGAACAACCTTTGTATAAAAGTTTCTTCAAGAAAATCTTAGGAAATACCCATTGTCAAAGACTCCATGGATGTATCAATAATTCAAAGGACTATAACACCCTAGGAGGACTCCAAAACACCAAATGGACTACATCATATCCCTCTAGTGTCTAGAAATAGCACTAATATTCAATTTTAACATTATTTTCCTTTCACAACATTCAAATTTAAAACTCTTTAGGAAACCTTCTTATGAATTTGAACAAGGCTCCATCAAGGAATCTACTAATAAGGACAACCTCTTTAGATCACCCATAAATTGTCAAAATATTGAACAAGATCCATAAGACAATTTTGAGACCTGAGTCAACTTTTCAATATGTGAACAACACAAGATTGGAAAAATATCCAACATGAGATAATGTTACCAAGTATAACATTCTCAAGACATGATGGAATGCCTCAAAACACCTAACTAGCACAATCTAACTTGTGTGGACACACCCACATGTAGATGATATGGTGGATGGGTTAGAGAAACAATCCGCCCTATGCAACTATTGACAACCAACTCAAGATGATTCAACATATTGATTGAACATATTTAACCATCTATAATAAGCACATAACCGATTTACAACATTATGAAATAAGACATTTTACCCACAACAACCACAGTCAAATATGATGAAAGAATTATAAATGATATGCATATTTGGCACCAAAATCAATACATGTTCAAAGAGAAATACTAGAATCCTTGTCACCTATATGGAAATAATTTGATCCAACACTAATACATCCATAAAAATAATTTAAAACATTAAATATACTGAAGCTAACATAGTGAATTGATGAGGATTCTAAGCTATGGATTGAAGGGGATTCCCTTAATATTGTGAATTGTCTAAGAAAGACGTCCCCACCATCTTGGACTATTGAAAAATTTATTTTTGATACCCTTTCTATGATTCAGGAGTTCGATGAAGTCTACATATCGCATGATTTTAGGGAGGTGAATCATGTTGCTGACTAGGTGGCTAATTTTGGGGTGACGTCTACTAGGTCGTGGGAGGCAAATGATGTCTTTCCATTTGAATTAATTAACTTGGTTCATAATGACATATATTAACATGTGGGTTTTCGCCATCTTTTTGGCTCTTGGTTTGCATGGGATTGATGAGCCTAGCTGGTTGATTAGACTTTTTGCGTAGAAGTCGTTTATTGGAAGTTGTGGGCATTGTAATCTGGGATGCCTAAGTATCCTTGCTATTATTGTGCATGGTACTCTTGAAAATTTCCCATGCTTTTGGGTGTTCATCTCTCTCTAGTTGCTCTATTTATCTGGTGTTGCATTTTTCTCTTCGCTCTGGCCAAGTTTGCAATGATGGGTGGGGAAAGGTGCAAAACTGAATTGATATCCTGTGGTGACATAAAGTCCAATGCCGATGTGTGGGCTATCCTATAGAAGGGAGGGGTGACTCCGTTCATGGAATGGTTACATGGTTTTAAAACCAGTATTTCTAAAGATTTCATGGATGCCTAGAATGGGCGTGTTATCAACTTGTTCGGGAAGGATATCACTATCAACAAAGACTTCATTACAGAGGTGACTAGGCTGTCCATGGAAGGGAGGAAATTTTATAGAGACAAAAGTATCTCGCAGTCGGCTAGGAAAAATTTCCTCTGGGATAGAGAGTGCACCAAAATGGTTAGACTAGATAATGGAGTCTATGATAGGACCAAAATCAAACCTATCTGGCAGGAGGTGGCAATGGTGGTGATGAGATACATCACTTTGGATGGCAAATATACGACGCTTTACGGTCACCATTTCATTTTGCTGAACCATTTTCGACACGGTAAGCTTATCTCCTTCCCATTTTACCTGTTGCAATCTTTGGAGGAAGGAATTTAAATTTTTGGAAGAATCCCAGAAACCCTTATTTGCATGAGGGTTTGATGTTGCTCATTGTTGACTTTATTAAAGCTAATTGTATTGTTAAGGCTCCTTGTTCCCCTATTTCGAATAAAAAGAGGAAAGGTTGTGGGAAATGTCAGATTGATGAGGTTTCTGAGAGTGAAGGGATAGAAATTGAAGAAATGTCAGAGGGGTGGTTTAATGGGTACAACACGGATCTTGATTATACACCCTCCTTTGGTGGGAAGAAGCCCTCTTCTTCTAAGGATAAACCTTCCCTCCTGCGTGTGAAGCACAAATTGAAGGATGTTCGAGAGGAGGTTGTGGAGGAGAAGTGTTGCAATGGAAAGAAGGCTAAAGGCCAGGGTCTGGGTCCCAAGAATCTAAGGGATAAGCCTTTAGAGATGGTTGTGGAGGAAGCTGTGGCAGCGAATGAGGAAAATCTGAACCGGTATCTTGATGATGTTGGAAGGACTCGTCGTGCGGTTAAAGATAATAGTGTTGTTAATGTGGAAGAGTCTGATCATGTTTCTAATTCCTTGGGTAAGGGTTAGTCAAAATTTATTCCTAACCTATTCCAAGAAGATGAATTGCCTACTGGTTCTCACCAAGGTAGGAGTCTATTTTGGGGGGCCATGGACTTTACCTAGGCATCGGGTATGGTGAAAGAGGGGGTGGATATTTCCTTTAATTTGATTATGTGGCTGGTTAATGAGGTGCATGACCTTCATAATAAGCATGATACTATTTCTAGATGCAACATTTCCACTCTCCGTAGTCTTAAGGAGCAAGAATCCATCTTTTCCATGGAAACATTAATGAACTCTAGTATCGGTTGTGTAGTGGATGAGTTTGTGAAGCTGAAAAATGACTTTGGGCCAAGGGTGGCAGTGCTGGAGAAGAACTACAGGTAGTTGTGTAAGGATGTGGACATGCTCATTAATCTAAGCAAAGAAAAGCTGGAGGCCTTGACTAAAGTGTTGATTTTCCTCAACTCGAAGGTGAAAGATTGGACGGGAAGAGGTGTATTTGATGACCAGATGACAAAGGAAAGGAAGAAAAGCACTGATTTTGACATGCAAAATGTGGACATGGGTGCTGGGTTGAGCATGCGTACTCGGAGCAGAATCAAGAAATGCATTTCGGGCCATATGTAGGATGTGGAGGATATCATGGAAATACATGATAAGCTGGTGTCAAAGGATCTAGAAGCAACAAATATTCTCAAAGAACTTAGCAAATGGTCATTTTATTTTTTGTTTTTTGTCTCTGTTGTCTTTTGGTGTTTTCTGCTGATGGGTAGTTGATGTTTGGGTAATCAACTCATTTTTTGTTTTTCTAGGGTGGGCAGCCTACTGTCATATCTTTTCTGCCACAATATCTATTTGTTCATGGTTTTAGGCACCCTTCAAAACCTGTTTTTCGTTAATCAAAAATATAGTCAATTATCATGCTTTCAACATTCTAAACATACTAACACCCTCATAATTTTATGAGTTGTGGAAAATATAATATGCTATCATTTATTTATTATAAATTTAAAGGGTCCCATCCTAACTATGGATGAACCATAACCTATATAAAAAATTAATAGGGAAAATTATTGTAATATTACTACAATAATCTCAAGGATCCAATTTATAATTTGTAATAATGAGAGATAAAAATTCAGAAGATACTGTTAGAGTCCATCATACTCTCTAAGAATAATCTTCTAAGTTTTTTTGATTCCTAATGGTGGTTTAGCACCACCAAACCATGCAGTACCCTCAAGCCCACCTTAATATCCTTGGATATAGTCAAATTGGGCACACTAACATTCACCCCAAACACAAGAACCTGGCTACAGACATGCTATAAAATGCCTAAAATATCTCATTTTCAAGCAAGCCAATCAATGCATAAAATATCTCATTTGGTAAACATGCTAATGATAATATCAAAGGTGGTGTACATGTGAAAAAATTCATACAATAATACAAATAGATCAAATCAAACCAAGAAATCATAAAAAAATTCCAATCATGAAATTTATACATAAGGGATATCACACCTTCAATCTATACATCAAAACATAATAAAATATATTAACTCCTCACAAGGATATTGTTACACTTCCAATACATGCATATTATGTTGCAAGTATTGATGTGTTGGTGGTGTTGTCATTAATGTTGTCATTGATGTCAACATAGTTCAGGTTTATTGCAAATGGTATTTGTATAGTTGAGATACTATAGGAGTGCTTAGAGTACATGGATCTATATTTATGAAGTTGTAGTTGTGCTTTTGTCAAGTTCTTTTGATAAAATTTAAGAAATATGAAAGCAGTGTTGAAGTGTGTTCTGATTGTGCTCTGGATTTTTCTCTGCATTTCCTCTATGTTGATCTCATGCCCATGTGGATCTATGAATGTGCTCATGAGATTTAATGGATAATATATCTCGAGTTTTAGCTTCGGGTTTTATGGAGAGTAAAAGATATGTTCACCGGTGTGTGAACTCGTTTGGCAGAACTATCTGGTTGTGGACTAGGATAAATGTTTTGGCTTTGCAGTATTCTAATATTTGGTTTCAGATCTTGCGAATCTAGGAGTTGATTCTTTTTGATGGTTTATGTGTTATGACAAAGTTGCTTTTGATTTGGCCCTTCGAAAGACCTACTCTAGAGATCATGTGTTTTGTTGGTTGGCTCGGTTGGACTATTGGAGATTTTTCTATGAATGAAGTTTATTGTAATTGCTAAAGATGTATTTGAGGTATTCTCACAGATGGAAAATGTCTAGTGAGGTGTGCTATGTGATTCACATATGATTATCTTGTTGGAGATGCATGTACTTCAAAGATCATTGGTGTTCTTATTAGGTTTGGCCGACTTGGTGTCTACATGTTACATTAAGTTTGTGCATCGAATTGAGGAAGTGTTTGTTTGATCCAAGATGTTGTTTGGGTCCTAAATTAAATATGTAATTGGTCCTCTCTCATTCTTATTCACCGTGGGAATGTTGAGTAGCTGACCTAGTTTGAATTTGTAAATGAAATTGTATAGCCGACCTTGGAAGATGTTTCTAGGGTTGAAGATGGTATAAAATAAAATCAAGTTGTAGCGAATTGATCATCCATCCATCATTCGATTCGAGCAAGAGAAGTGTGTGAACAAGTGTGAAAAGAAGAGTATGCAAGAGCGAATTGAGGAAACAATACTTTATTATGTTAGATTCCTGAAAGCAGTGAGTTGATGGTGTCTACAATCTTCTGATCAAGTTGTGAAGTGTGTAGAATCTTTGTGGTGGATCTTTATTTATCTCTTTTTCATTTTCTTTAGACAGTGAGCCTCTTTTTGGACAGTGAGTCCTTCTTAAGATAGTGATCCCTTAATTTGGGTAGTGAGCCTTTGTATCTGGGCAGTGAGCCCTCTGACAGTGAGCCTTTGTATCTGGTATTGCATTACTACTATATTGTGAGTTAATCCTCACCTTGGTTTTTCCCTCATTGGGTTTTCCACGTAAATCTAGTGTCTTTGGTGTTTTCTTTTTGGTTATTTGCATTTCATGTTCACACTTAATAACAGATTGAAGATAAAGTGGAATTGATTAAGTTTAGAAGTAAAGTAATTTGATACAACTGATTCACCCCCCCTCTCAGTTGTCTTGTGCATTTCAACATATTAGCCTAAAAATTATACCAACAAATGATATATAGGGGAACACGAAGTCATCTCTAAAATTATGGGTGGTCTAAACAGACATCATATATAAATATGAAGGTAGATGAGGATATTGGATCATATGGATAAGACAAGGAGTGTTAATACATATCACAACAACCACACAAATGTTGAGAATAACTACGACCTCATGCACATAATGATGTCCTATGAAATTCAACAACTTCTCAAAGGATTTAACATTCCAATACACACATGATTTCACCATGTTACAAGCATACAAATCATGTCACATAATCTCTTATATAATCACATTTATTGTCCCATGAAGTTTATTTATCACTTAACTAAAAAATCTCTACCCATTTATGCATAGGATCACTTATCATAGTAAACATTGAGATCCTCTAATTTTTTATTTTGTGTCCAATACTAAGTCTTTGCATACCAAAACTTCTAATTTTGACATGTGCTTATTGGGGAAAGAGCACAATCATAGTAACATATATAGACCACCACATTTCACCACAAGAAGATTATAGAGCCAATTTATACAATAGATTCTTACTGGTACATTGCAGGCTTTAGATGATCAACCCGTGGTACTGCAGGCTTACTCTCTTACCTTCAATTCTTACTGCTATACCGTCGTCTCCTTATCGCTTCATTGTGGGACATCGGGTCTTACCGCTCTACCGTTGTCCCTTAATCCTCATTCGTGCGGGATGGTGGGTTGTTCCCCGCTATACCATGAGCTTCTTTATTCTTCGTAGAGGTACATCGGGTCTTACTACTCTACCGCTCTTCATGCTTTTCTTCCTCGCTAGGTGGCAGTTTGTTCATTGTTCTACTATGCACTTCATTTTTTATTGCCACGGTATGGTGGTTTATGATGTAATGGAGCTCTTTCTTGGGTGATGTATTAAGGCTACATGATAGGTGTTGATCATGATTCTCATGCGATCACTAACCACATTTTTAAGTTTTATTGGGGATCTGATCTCGACCATCCATGCTATCCGACGACCAATTTTCAAAACTTCAACGCTTTTGTTCATGACAAATTTGTAGAAGTTATTGTTCAAAAACTCCCCAACTACTAGATCTATTTTTTATATCTTCAGGGCCAACTTTAATGCTTTCTATGAATTTTACAAGTGGATTTGTGGTGACCTTACTCATTCATTGCTACTAATTCATTATTTTTGACAACCCCTTACTCATTTCCTTGATTTTGTGGGGATTTGGATGAATTTTAGGCAAATATTTATGGCAGGGTGGATGGCGTGCATGGTTTTTTTTCTCCAAGCTCTCTTTGCATGGTTTTCATGAACACATATTTCCTTAATCAGATCTCTTCGACCGTTAACCCTAGTTGGGTTAGTGTTTGAGTTATTGTTCATCTGAGTTATTCCTGAACTATAAATGAAACACTTGTATATTTTTTTGGGGTTCTTTCTTTGGCCCCTCTAGGATTTTTCTTTTGTAGACCTGCAACTATTGCATTTTGTTGGATTGTATAGGTTACTTTAAGCTTCTATATTAATGAAATTTAACTATTTTCCCCATTACCTCTTGCAAGTTTGAGTAAAATTATTTTAGCTTCATATCTGAGTGGGTGTTTTAGTTGTTTCTTTGACATATTATGCTATATCTTAAAATAGGAGGGAATAAACTCTAAATTCGATGCATCACCTTCTTTCCATTTTATGTTATCCTTCTATCCCTTTTCCTAAATGAGTTGTTAGATTAGAAGTAGTAATAGGTTTTCATTGTGCTGGGTTAGAACAACACAATTGCACTTAGTTTAGAGGAGGAAGTCAGCCTTCTCCAGAGACTTGACCTCAATTTGCAAGGCCCTGCACCTTGAGGTCATTTCCATTGTGTCATTAAAACACTAAACTCTTGTTCAGTAGGGTGTAGTTTCATGTGAGAACAAGTACTTCATCATGCCTTATAATCGAGATCCATTCTACATCCATCATTGCATTCTTCATTAGTTTTCATCTTCTCCCTAAATTGACCTTAAGGGGAGTGGGTGGGTGTTGGAGTAAATAGGTAATCACCTAATAATCAACTAATCATTAGTTAACTATTAGGTCCCTTTTACTTTAATTACTTAAGCTAAACTTGGGAATTTTTTTTTTTATTATTATATTAAGCTATATTTAGGTAATATTGTGTCATTGCATAAGATGAAGACATTTGTATAAGTCTAATCAAACCCTCATCTAGGGTTTTCTTTATTTTATTTTATAAGAATTCACCTCTCATTGTAATTTACATTCAGGTTATTGCATCAATATAGTTTCTCAAGTAGTTGAAAACATTCATCTTGCTTTGATCTCTCATTTGTGACAGGATAGTTGCTTGTAAGTGACTTTTGGGAGTTGTGGGGTTCAATCATCAACTCCACCGAAATGTATTTTCCCTTATTTTCCAATCATGAAAAACCATAAAATATTTAAAATTCTACATTAAAGAAATTCAAGAAAAACTCTTTGAATTTTATTAATTTTGAATGTCCAATGGGTCAGTGTAGGATCATGGGGGTCCAAACTAGGCCCTTAAGTGGCAAATAAAATTTAGAAAAACAGAGTTACGAAACTTGACATAAAAACTTGAATAAGTTATTAACATTATTTGAAAAATATATAAGAACAAAATTTGTAGCAAATTGAATGTAGTTTCTAAGGTACTAGTCCTTTTTTAGAAAAAAGTAAATCTATTTGGTGAAAATTTGAAATTTCAATGCAGCAGTGCTAAATTTTTAAGAAAAAATAAAAATCAGGTGTATGTTTAACCAACCTAAGTACAAGAAAAAGAAAAATATTTTTTATGAAACTTTCAATATAAGTAGAGGACACGTGCCCAAATGTGCCACATTTTTTTATAATTTTTTTGCAAGTAAATAATTAGTTATGATTTTTTTATTAAAACTTTATAAAAATATTAAAACTTGTTTTTTTGACCACCATAACTTGGTGAAAAATTTATGAAATTTATTTTTTCTTTTATTTTATCCTATAGTATGGGAAGCATAAAATGTGCTTCATCTTCTTTTGGATTCAAAAAATGTTAAATCATATAAGAATTATAGATGTTTTTCAATCAACCTATAAATCAGGACTTTAGTCAGAATGCATGTAGAAAATCAATAATAATTATCTAATTTATTCCAAATAAGGCATATCTTATATTGATAAAAAGATGACAATTTTCTCAATAAACCCTTTTTGTTTCATCAAATTTGGATAAAAAAAGTCGTCAGCCACTTTTTGGACCCCGATGATCTTGCACTTATCCCAATAAAAAGTAAAAAATTCAAATATACCCTTTTGTTCCCAATGAGGCCAACAACTCACTTTTCAAATAAAATTGAAAAAATAGATTTTTGTTATTTTTTTGTCATAGTCATGGCTCCATTTTGGATATTTTTAAAATTAAATAAATATCAATTTAAGCTATGAAATAAATCTAATTCTATCATATACCAAGGAGAACATATGCAACCACCTTGTTGAACAAAATGATGTGTTGAGGGGGGGTGAATCAACATATATTATAACTTAACCATTTCCATTTGCAAATTAACAAATCGTCACATAACTGAAAAATAATGGAAAAGAACACATACATCACATGAAGACACCAATATTTTTATGTGGAAAACCCAATGAGGGAAAAACCATGGCGAGGATAACTAACAATATTGTAGCTCACTACTAGCAAGAATTACAATGCTTAAGGTTCACTACCCATGGAATTGTAAGCTAAGGTATACAACCTTAGAGAAAGATATAGAGGACCTAATGAGACTCACTATCTTAGAGCAAGATACATGAAAATTAGAATGCTAAAATTGATTATGAACTGCTTTGAAGAAACATCTAACAAATGCTGGAATTGCAGTCACTGTTTGCACAATTTATCCTTCACATTGATTTCACACTTCATCTCTTTCATTTTTCTCTATCTCACATCACTATAAATCATCACCTTCACAAATTAATTTAATATTCTATATATATCCTCCACAACACTTCAAAACTTTTATTAAGTTAGCTCCATGAGGACCTTTAGAAGAAACTCTTGAAATCTCATTGGTTGGCTCCAATTATGTATAATATTTGAAAGAAAAAAATACATATTATAACATGATATTATAGGATCCAAACACATCTAAACACATTATCCAAAATATGATTAACTAATGAGGATCAACCACTAAGAAAGAAACAAGTCATGTCAGCTCAAAAGGTATCAATATTATCAAATCTGTCACTATTTGTCTTCACATAGCCAGGGAGATACCAGAATCATTATGCAGACCAAGATGTAGGCATTGTAGACCATGTACAATATTCATTCAACCTTATCTTGAAGGATCTGATCATAATGTGCTAGCGCAACAGGAGAAACCCACTGAAAGTATAGGAACAAAGCATTCTGAACAAGCTGTAGCAAACTGTTATTCGAAAACTAATCTTGTGGACAATCAAAAAACCTTAGAATTGCAAGGAATACCTCATAAATTTTTTTTAATATATTACCAAGTATGCATGGTCACATCTATCTCACCCGAGGAATGCAAATCATTCCAATAAGATTTTAACATTATCTTGCATAAACCGGAACATTGTTAGCTCTAACTCTTTTTGTGGAAGGTGTAAATACTTGATTTATTGGATGCAATTGTTGGATTGGCGTTGATTTGTCATTAATGTAAAAGGCTCGCAAAGGCTTAGTTTTTGCATTTGTATATAGTTAATGTCAAAATCTGTAAAGAGTTCATAGTTTGTGATGTCCACATTTAGAGTTGATGGTGTTTCTATTCATCATTACAAGGTCATTCGTGTTTAATTGATGTCAAAGGAGAAAGATACAAATCATGTATTCATGATTCGTCTTTTAGATATTGGATTTCATGGTGTTGTTGTATTCCTGGATTCAAGATAGAGAAATACACTCTTGTGTTGAGATGTCCTACTCTAGGGTTTTTTTATTATTGAAATTTTCATACTTGCTAAAACCCTAGGTTTATTCTATGTTCCAAAAGAGCATTAAGGTTTATATGTTGAAAAGTGTTTTTAAAGGAATAATGAAGGTTAAGTTCTATTTGTTTGGTGACTTGATATAGCAAGTCAAGGTCACTTAAGAGGTCACTTCAAGGGTGTTACCCACATGTGGCAACTGGTCCCTATCCTTAGCACAACTGAACGAACTAGTTATGAACCTTCATTACACCGCTCAAAAGTAAATCAATGGTATCTATTTAATATTTTCATTGGTGATAACATAAGATCTAAGGCTCGCATTTAAATCTTGGCAATGACTATTTCCAGATGTATGAACTTTTTTGGTCATTTGGATTTCATCAGGCTTTTCAATTATGCATTGTATGGTTAACTGATTTTGAACAACAATTGTTTTAAAAGAGATTACAATTTCTTTGAAGGGTTTTGATTGTTGGATGAGTTCTATAAGAGAATGTAGAAGACAACGAGGTCATACTATTGAGGAAATTCTTTGAAATGAAGTTTTAAATGAGATAGTATTATATGATGCATACATCAGTGTCTCTGAGTCATAAATATATAGACATATATTATTTTTCATGTTAGATTGCACTAAAGGTTATGTTGTCTTGTCACTGCATATATAATGCAGTAATTTACAAAGAAGACAGTCTATGAAAGGATGAATTGATTGTTAGTAGTCAAAGGAGCTACAAGGATTTGAATGTCTTTTTGAAGTCTGACTGGTTGCTTAGATAATTGTAAAGTCACATGTGTTGTGCAGATTGATTGTATTGAAATCTAAGTGTAAACTTTCCTAATAGTGCATTATGTATGAAGCTATCCATGTGAGGAGTCCTTTATGTTCTTTCAAAGTAGGGTTTAGTCTATGAGTGAGTAGAAGAACTCTATTTTGTGATTTACACCAGTTTATGTTCTATTTACATGGGGTAAGTTCTTGTAAAGAGTTTCATGTTCGAGTTAATGCATTGTGTATGAAATCACAAGGCTTTAAATTTTAGTTTGTAGTAAGGTCAGAGTTTGAATTTTTATAGGTTAATGTTCATGTGAATATCACTTATCAAAGAAGACATGATTGTATAAATGCCATTATTTTTGTCATCTGTCTACACATACAAAGGAGATTTCCAGTCAAGGTGTATGCAAAGGTCGTTGTTTCATCAATTTGTTCATAGTGTGTTGAAGAGCAGCTTTGCAAAGTAGGATTAAATGTTGAATGTTTGCATATGAAAGAGGGAGTTGGAGTTTGTGAGTTTGATGTTGCAGAGATAAATCCTTTGAGTAATGGATTGTATTGTAATAGGGTAACCCCCTGAAATAGTGTTTCTCTTTCATGGAGATTGGTTAGTAAGACCATGGAGAGTTGTCAGTGAGGTATTTTGTGATTTTAAGTGAGACACTGTATTTTCCAGTGAGGCATCTTATGTTTTCCAATGTGGCATTTTTGTAGCCAGTGAGGCTTTGCAAGTCAGACATTTTTGTGGCCAATGAGGCTTTCCTAGTGAGGCACAAATAATAGCTAGTGAGGCTCTGTAATCGGTGGATTTTGATTAAGCCAGTGAGGCATTTTACCAAGTGGATTTTTATCCCTATGAGGGTTTTCCACTCATGAAAAATACTATGTTATAATTCTTTTGTGGTCCATGTGAAAATTATTTATCATGCAATTTGGTCTTGTTGCTTCCTTAATCTACTTTGCAACATTTGATTTTTCATGTTGTGTAAGGATCTGCTATTGGCTATCACATTTGGTTACACTCTTGAAATTGAATATTCAACAATTACAAAGAGATTATGAGTTTTGAAAAGCCATTAAATTGAAGTTGATTATTGAAATACTGATTCACCCCCCCTCTCAACGTTTCTCGTACTCCAACAAGTGGTATAAGATCCATACACTTGCATAAGTCTAACCAACTTAGGGGTTCCTAGTAGTGGAGTAATCATTATTGTAAAAAGTAAAAGAAAAATAGAAAAAAAAATACCCAATAGAATGTTGAACAACAAGCACCACTTAAACCTAGTACAAAAGATGATTTTCTAGTGAAGAGTGTAGGAAAAGAAGGAGATCACTTAGTGAGTGATTTTGAACAAGAGTTTGATGAAAATTAATATGAGGTTGATATGGAAGGTGAACTCATCTATGCTCTTGATGAGATTAAGAAACTTATAATGGAGATTTAAAGGTTAAAGTTACAATTGGAAGAGTCCAGAAAAATTAAAGAAGCCACTTGCATGAAGTTGCAAAACAAAGTAGAGGATTGTCAAAAGCTAGAAACTGAAGTGTTGTCTCTAAGAAAAGAACTAGAGGAAAACTCTCTGTTAAAAGAAAACACTGTAAAAGATGTGTTGATTTTCAATCTAAAATTAGGGATTGAAGAAAACAAGAGGATAGCATTTATGAAAAGGTCTGATTTGGAAGTCAAAACAGTTGAATGCTAAAAGCTTGAAGGAGAAATATGTTGGCAACACAAGGGAAAACAATTGAGAGGGGGGGGGGTGAATTAGTTGTCACAATGTCAAACTTATTAAACTTATTAACCCCTATTCTCAGATCTAATTAATAACCATGAAAGCATAAATCAACAACACATCAAGAGCACACATAACACCAAGATTTTTTTGCGTGGAAACCCTGTTAGGGGAAAAAACATGGTGGAAGTTAATCCACAAGTTATACCCTATTAGAAGTATAAGATGAATAAATGAGGAATGTACTTGCATTCAGGCACACTACCTAAAGCTCACTGCTCAATTACAAAGGAAGACACACTGTCTTATAGAAATATTCAGATTAAAACCATCTGAATAATTTGAACTGAGAAAATAGCATCTTCTAATGCCTAATTATAGTTCTAGTTAGGCTCATTCACACTTCTTCACACTTCTTCACTCTTCTTCACACTCTTCTCTACTTTCGAATGATCTGATCTTTATTCGCACATAGCACTTGCATACTTTACATCCCACATATCTCAAATGAGATAAACAATCACTTATATATATCCGCAACAAGAAATTACATTGCTTCATGTCGACATCAACAAAATATTAAAATGAATATAAACTATTGGCTCAGTTCATAAACAATTCTCAATGCACACCAACTGAAGTTGGCCACAACATAATAGAGACCCAAAACAACATCCTCGAACATGAAACACCTTCAAACATTATTCCATGGAGATCCACAACACACTTTAAACACCTTGTTGGCCATGAACATGAAAAAATGAACACACAAGAGAAAATCTCAGATCCCAAGCACTCTAAAACTTACAGTAGATAAACTAGATAGGATAGAAAACATACCCTTTAATCGACAACTTTCGATCTCCAACATACTGAACTTTTCATCACACTGAACTTCATAGCTTCTCAGACAACCTTTAACATATTTATTACAATTTTCTCAATATCCTCGACATATACAGCCTTAAAGACATTAATGCTAATAGTGTTGACATCAATGAAAACAACATATCAGCAACACAATCACACCATCCAAAAATATCCCCCTTTGGCATTGATGGAAACACATGATGTGAAAAAGAACACCATCAACACAACTAACTTTCTTTTTTCTCAAGGATCTTCTCCTCTTTGTTCTTCAAGGATTTTTCACATTACTCTACTCCCCCTTTAACATCAATGGAAAAGGTACACACAAGCTTTGAACCAAATATCTAAATCATCTGACTACTCCCCCTGAGTAGCAGCCACCACAACATCAATCCGAAACAAAATATGATTGTAAATGCATAGACTGATGTAAAGAACTGCATCTTAGTTCTTATTAGGAGGGGAAATCACCCCTAACTTCCCTCTGAGATGCTCAAAAGTATCCTTAGGCAATGGATTAGTAAATATGTATGCAATCTCTTCCTTATTAGGCACATACTCCAGTCTGACTTCATTATCACTCGCCTTGTCTCTCAAAAAATGATATTTGATAGATATATGCTTGGTCTTTGAATGCAGCACTAGATTCTTAGAAATGTTAATGGAACTTGAATTATGACAGAATATAGCAATAGGCTCATCATACACAACTCTGATATCTTTCAACATATTCTTCATCCATATTACTTGAGTACACCTATTAGTAGAAACAATATATTCTGCCTCTATAGTAGACAAAGAAATGTCATTCTAATTTTTGCTTAACCATGAAATCAACTTCTTTCCCAAGAAAAATGCAGCACCACTTGTACTTTTTTTGTCATTCACATCTCCAGCCCAATCAACATCAGTAAAGGAACTCAATGTAAAATCATCATCTTTAGGATACCATAGGCCAAAATAAACTGTTCCCTTCAAGTATCTAAAATTCTCTTCACAACAGTCACATGAGATTCCTTAGGATCGGCTTGAAATCTTGCAACAAAACACACAAAATTCATGATATCAGGTCTAGTTTGAGTCAAATACAATAATCCACCAATCATTGATCTGTATCTAGTTTTATTTTCCTTTCGGGATTCATCATCAATAGTCAACTTGCATCCAGTCACCATGGACCAACTGGCTTTGAATCTTCCATACCAAACTTCTTTAGCAATTCTCTCACATACTTGGACTGAGATATAAATATCCCTTTATCAAATTGAGTAATTTTCACTCCTGAAAATAATTTCATCTCTCCAATCATTGACATCTCAAATTCATTCTGCATATCATTAGAAAAATTCATGCAAAAACCATCATCTCCTCCAAAAATGATATCATCAACAAAAACTTCTACAATCAAATCTTTATCATCATTAATCTTGAAATACAAATGACTATCAACAGTACCTTTGTTAAATCCAAGCTTCAACAAATAGTTTTCCAATCTGACATACCAAGCTCTAGGGGCTTGCTTGAGTCCATACAATTCTTTCTTCAACCGACACACCATATCTCCCTGATCAGCCAATTGAAATCTATCAGGTTGTTCAGCACACACCTCTTCACCCAGTTCACCATTTAGAAAAACTGACTTGACATCCATCTGATAAAATTTGTAGTTTTTGTAAGTAGCATAAGCAAGAAACAATCTCACAACTTCAATTCTAGCAACAGGGGCAAAGGTTTCTTTGAATTTAATTCTTTCCATCTGTGAATATCCTTTGCATACCAGTCTTGCTTTGTTTCTGATAACTTCGCCTTGTTCATTTAGCTTGTTTCTAAGAACCCATTTAGTTCCAATTACATTTTTGTCCTTAGGTCTAGGAAAAAGAGTCCATGTATCATTGTTCTCAATTTTCTATAAGTCTTCTTTCATTGCTTCAATCCAATGTTCATATTTGCATGCTTCATTCACATTACTTGGCCCAGTCTTTGATATCAAGCAATACTCTTCAACAATTCTTCTCCTAGTTTGGACACCTTTGATCTTATCACCAGTAATCTTATTTTCTGAATGATTTAATCTTACATACCTTGGAGTCTTAGAATGTTCTTGAATTTCTAGCTCTTGTGATCTCTCTTCTGCACTTTCACTTGTTTCTACTTTCTCTTGATCTTATTGATTCACCAGATTGATTTGAACTTGATTTGAAGTCAGAACTGTGTTTGTACTTGTAATCAGGGATGAAATATTAAGGTGAAATACAATAAAGCATATAAATCAAACCCTAATAAACAGTGAAGCACAAATGAGCATAAAGACATAAAATATAAAACAATATTACCAAATCTTCATGCTACCATTGATTCACCTCCATTGCTCTTCTCCATTTTGCTTGAATATGATAATTTCCCTCAGATTTGAGTGCGCAATAATAAGCCTATGACAAGTGACTAGCAAAATATTGAGGATTGTTGTCTCACACTAGAATCATGTATTTGCATAATATGTGTGGATGAAGATAGATGGTAATAGATAGAAATAGATGAAAACAAGAATGATTTTGACAGCATGAGGACACTTGAAGAATCAACCCCCAAATAGCTTATGAGAGAGTTTACTTATAGGAAAGGTCTGATTTGGATTGACGGTTGAGATTGGATGTCAATAAGATGTCTTAATCAATGGCCAAGATTGAAAGTTGACAAGTTCCCTAGAATCAATGGACAAGATTCAATATGACAACCCATAATTAGGGTTAGGGAAACATTAGGTCAAATTTGAAATGAATGGACATGATTGATTTTTAGAAAATCAAATCAAGGGTTGGCAATACATGCGGCAATAGATAAGATTGGCATAGAAAAAGATGTGGCTGGAGAATCAAATAATAATAGACATTACTTGATTTTTGGAGGAAAAAGACTATTTTGAATTTAAAACTTAAATTTAATTCAAAAGGTGGGGTCACATGATAGTAAATAATTAATTTGAATTATTTACTAAACAAAGGGAAATTAGAAAGTGGGTAATTTTAAGTATGATTTTATTTAAAATTAGAAAGAAAGCTGGAGAGGATAAATAATTTTAAATAAATGTTTTTATTTAAAATTATAAAGAAAGCTAGAGAGAATAATAATTAAATAAATAATAGGAATTTATTTAATTATGAGCAGACATAAATAATTAATGATGTATTAAATAAATAAATAAAGTTTATTCATTTAAATAATTAGGGGGAAGTAATGGACTAATAATAATTAAATAAATTTAGGAATTTATTTAATTATAGAGTGACATAAGAAATTAGCAATGTATTTAAATAAAGTTTGTTTATTTATTTCGATAGCCAGGAGTAATAAAATATGTGAATTAATTAAATAATTAAGAATTGTTTAATTAATAGTTGACATTGGACTATAAGACATAATTAAATATTTTAATTATGTTGAGACAAAGCATGATATAGAAAAATGTGGTTTGCGGGTCTAGGCCATTTTTATGTGTCTACATTTGCCCCTCTTTGTCATAATGCAGTTTATCGCGTTATGACAAAGAAAACAAGTCAAGAATATGCCCCAGTGTAAAATAGGGATGAGGAAGAATGACGAGGAGGGTTGCGGTATGCCCCCTCGAGAGGATAGTTGGGTTCCAAGAATACGAGTGGGCTCTCAAAATGGATGAGAAGACTAGAGAATGAAGGAATAGAAGAAACGTTAGCGTGGAAGACATGGATGTTTAGTGGAGAAAACTTTAAAGATGCATATTTTGCCAGACAAGACTCTGCACTAATCATCATTGGGCGGTAAAATGAAACAAATGGAAAAAAACCACCATGGTATAACATAGACCAGGGTGTGCAAGGTCATCCACTTGCAAAACAGACAGTCACAAACATGGAATGTTCTAGCTCATACTAAGGGCCAAGTTTCCCCAATCGTTTTGCTAAGACAATCCACATACAATAGTCAAAGAAAATAGGTCATGGGACGTCATCGCACCTCTAAATACTTCATGGGACATCTTTGAGGTAGCTAGTAACATGACCAAGAGACAAAAAAAACAGCAAAAATAGACAAAATAGACCAGAAAAATCAACAACCATTCAATGTGTTTGCCAATATTTGTTTGCCAAAGATTGTTTGCATGATGGTTTGACAGTTTGACAGTTTGACAATTTGACAGTTTGATGGCACCTAAGGTTAGGAAGGACACATCCTGAAAAGACAAATGACATTTTGATGAGGTCCAAGTCTAAGAAGGACATACCTTGGAGAGGACCAAAGAGTGATGAGATTGACATTGTTTTGGCAATTTGACTAATGTGACTAGATGATTGACTAGACTATGTTTTCTGAGTTTAACTTAATGGTCCAGATTGGACTATAATGTCTATTGGATCACTATTTGAATGCAAATGTTTTGATGACTATCTTGTGTTTGAGTGTGACTATGTCTAATGAAATATGCCTTTGTGTGAGGAGATTGACATTGTCTGACTTATTTGACCAATGTGACCTAATGTTTGACGAGATGGACATTGTCTGACTTATTTGACTGATGGGACTATGTTTGCCTAATTTGACTAACGTGATGAATGCTGACTTTGTTTTTTGATTTTTGAAAGTTATTTGGATTTTTTTTTGTGTTTTTCAGATATTTTAATTTTTTTGGAGTTTTGACATTTATGATTTTTTATTTGACATGTTTTGATTTTTTTTGATTTTTGACATTTAATGATTTTTTGGGGATTTTTTTGACATGTTTTGAGGTGTCAATGGATGAAAATTTGGGTAGCCTTTGTGCTTAGATACCAATGACAAGGGGAAAACCAAGTGTAGGTGCAAGGGTGGGTGATAGGATAAGGGATAAAAGGCTCATGATAGATGGATGGATGGAAAAGATGTATGCATCATAAGAGAGCAAGGTTGTGATCTACAAAGACTATGTCGCATAGGAACAACATGCCCCATTCTAGGTACAATACCTAGGATTTTTCATGACAAAGCTTATGACAATAGGATAATGATAGGCTTGGTTTAGAAAGATGAGGTATGTCAAAAGATATTCAAAAAACATGTTTCAACACTTTTCTCCCTATGTCTTTGTCAAGATCAAAAGGAGAAGGGTGGATAAGTGGAGTGAAATATGATAGGGATGTATGATGGCTAAAGATGGTAGGTATGATGGAAATGATATGACATGAAAATGATAGGTTGGATAGATAAGACATTGTGCCCCCAAGTGTAAGTGACATAGAAGATCAACCTACAAATTTTGCTTGTTTGGTAGGTTTTCATCATGGTAGTTATCTAGGGCACCTGTTTACCAGGTTTTCATCATTGGACGAAGGGATTTCTCTTTATTTTTTTTTTGATGTTTTGACTTTTTGTGACTTTTTGAATTTTTGGATAGGAGAAGGGGAATATGAATAGGAGGGACTCAAGTGTCTAGTTCCATGAAAGTTGATAGTCCCACTAGAAACAAATGTCATTGTATGTACCATGTCAAATGTGCTCATAGAAGTTGGTAAGGGGTGACATGAAAGGGAGATGGAGTAGGTAGATGATGGATTATGGAGGAAAATAGTGGATTATGATGCAGATTATGTAGGGAAGATATAAGACTTATGCAAAAGATGA
Source organism: Sequoiadendron giganteum (assembly GCA_007115665.2). Lineage (NCBI taxonomy): Eukaryota > Viridiplantae > Streptophyta > Pinopsida > Cupressales > Cupressaceae > Sequoiadendron > Sequoiadendron giganteum. The sequence continues at coordinate 117,187,545 of CM021102.1, forward strand.
ATAGGGAGGCTTAGCCAAAAACATGGACCATAGGAAGGTGGTGGGGGAGATATGTAGGATAATGAGTGAAGGGTGAGGAGATGGAGGTATGTGGGAATGGAATCATGACCAATGGTTGCACACATTGTGATAAACGTTGAATATTTTGATGGGAAGGTGGTGTAGGAAGCAATGGTGTTGTTTGCTTAGGAGATGGTGGATATAGTGCTTTAAGTACCCACATAGACTTAGTATTTTTATGAATTTTATTTTTCTTGTGGGAGTTTTGTAATTTTTGATTAGAGTGGGAATGTGAGGTGGAAGTGGATGGTTGGGATTTTTGTGATGTAGATGTCTCATTTGACTTGCTTTCCATTTTCTTAGGGACCCAAACCATTTTTCTTTTGGATTGTTCTTTTGGAGTTATGGGCTTATATAAATTTTTAGATGGATTTTTCTTTGACTTTTTGTATTGATGTCCTAAGGCATGAGGGTCCTTAGGATTTTTTACTTTATAGGTAGAGGCATTGAAATTTTTTCTTTTAAATCCCATGGGTATGGTGGAATGAGTGGAAACTTCTTGTTTAGATAATGTGTGCATTTGTTGGTCATGATTAGGAATGTTAGGGTATTTATGGATAAATGGATGAGAGGATTGAATGGTAGGGATATTAGGTGTTGGAAGTGTTGGTGTAATTAATATTTAATTACACTTGCATAACTTTACTTAGGTTGAGCTAATTTTAGGTCAACATTAGGGTTGCATACTTTGCTTTTATAAAGCAAATCATCTCATTGTAATATTGAATTCCTGAATATATCATTTTGCACATTCGCATGCAAAGCTCTGCTTTTTTATGTTTTCTCTTATGTGGAAGGTGTTTAGGTTTGCATGTCTGATCTAGTGTTTCTAATAGGAAGTAATGGTGGAAAAGTTGATGGTGGAGGGTGTATGGTCACATTATTTCGACATTTGTAGGATGATGGAGGAAGGATGGAAGCATATGTCTTAGGCATATGATATGATTTATGATGGAAGGAGGTGGACTTAGGATGCATGGAGGAAGTACCAACATCTTGAGATTGGTGTCCTTGGGGTATGCAATGGACAATGGGACTAGGTGTAGGTGGAACACTAGACATGAGTTACTTATTGGATGGAGAAGATAATGGTTGTTGTTGTTCTAAGGAGGAACATTCATGAATGAGGGTGGAAAGACTAATAGGATATGATGGAGGACTTGCAATGGGGTTGATAGTGGGTGATGGAGGATTGATAGAATCTTGATTGGCATTATGCTCACTTAGATCCAAGGTATTTGTTTGATCTTCTATGTGTGCTTGGGAGGCATATGTCTTATCAAGGGAAGTGGATGTTGATGGAGCATGGATAGGACTAGGTGGAGGTGGATTTGGAATATATTGCTCATGGATGGGTATAGGATCAAGTTGCTCATGGATAGGTTCTTCATCACTATGGATATCATCTTGATCATAAAAAAGATATAGATTATGGATAGGTTGGATGAAAATGATTTGATCTTGATGGGACTAGGGCTTGATGTTTCCACATGCTTAAGATTAGGCTCTTGACATACCTCTTGGATTTCTTGAATGGATGTGGAATTGGATTTCTCATGGAGAGACTGGACATGTTCTTGATGGTCAAAAACATAGGAGCATGAAAGAGAGTGACTTGGACTTACAACATGAGACTCTTGAATTGGATCAAGGGGTTGTGGATGACATGGTTGGCTTGAAGGCCTTGGCATGATGTTTGAGGACTCTTTTGTATGTTCAAGTATATGTGTTGAATGACATGATGACAATTGATTCCTTGCTTGTAGCCCTTGGGTGACATCCTTTATAGGTGGATTTAATGGAGAATTAGATGATGGTGGGGGTAATAAATATTTTAATGGGTTAGAAGGTTGAGATGCCAATGGATTAGGACTAGGACATGGTGGCTTCTGGATAGGAATTTTATTGGATGGTGGTAAGGGTGCATGAACTAGATTGGTGCTCCTCTTGTCGAATGGAACATGAGAATTGAAAGGATCTTGATTTTGTTGCCAAGGTGGACTTGGGATCCTATGTTCTTGTTGTGATATGGGTGGATATGTTGATGTGGCATTGACATGATAGGTAGATGGGTTAGGTTGGCATGATGATAAAGGTGACACATAGAATTTTGATTGAATGCGTTGAGGTTGGAATGGTGTTTGGACTTGTTGTGATAATGATGAAGGGGTTGCATAGGGTAATGGTTGTGAAAGGTGGATTGATATGGATAAGGGTTGACATTAGAATATGTGTGATATGTTGATGAAGGGGCAACATGATATGTGGATGGATGAGGTTGATATGATGATATAGGTGACACATAGGATTGAGGTGAAATTTTTTGATGTGGTGAATGGACTTGATGATGTGCTTGTTGAATTTGACAAGTGGCCATGAGATATTGGATTTGTGTTGAGTTGTTGCATTTGAGGTGATTGTCTTGTTTGAAGTGTTTGGATCATGTCATGGACTTCTTGAATGATTTGTTTATTTAAAGGTGATTGGCCTGTTTGAGCTTTGTGAAGTATGTGAACAATTTTTAGTGCCATGTCTTCTAATTTTTTCATGGTGTAAAATGATGTTGATTGGATTAAAGAGATGACGATGATTAGGATATGATGTGGAATGACAATATTGTATGATTTGGATGATGTGGAAAGTGTTTATTGTAAGTTTGACTTGAACCATATTAAACACAATATTTCACATGTAAATGCATGATCACACACACCAAACTTAATGATACATTTATCTTTCAAGATTAAATGTTATGATTAAGCAAACACTTGAATACACAACAACAAGCCTAATGTTAGTCAAGTGGGTATGGCCAAGTAGGTCTTAAGCTAGTTTGCACAAGGTTGACTAGGTATAATTTGGAAGAAAAATCTTGCCAATAAGTCGGGATAAAGGGGTAACCCACCCTTCACCTTCACTTCCCAAAGGTATAAAGTTCTTTGGGTCTTAGCTCAGAGTGACAAGATTTCAACTCCCAAAGGAGTGTGTCTTTGGATTCACACTCGATTGAGGTCGTCCCTTGGAGGGGTGTGTGCTCCAAGAAGGCCTCCTAATAATGGTATGACAAAAGTGAACCAAGTTAGGTGTTGTGGAAGACACACACACTTGATTCACACTCACAATGATTAATTCTCCCTTTTAAAAAATTGAAATATGTGTAAAACAGTTCAAGCACTTGTTCTTTTTAACCCAAAGTCAAAATGTGTGATTGAAGACAATGGCTCATTTTAAGCCCAATTTCAAAGATGTGACAACAAACAAGATTTATTTTAGACCCCAAAATCCAAATGTGTGACAAACAAGATGTTCTTTTTAAGCCCAAATTGAAGTGTGTTGTCAAGCAATGATTAGAGATGAAAGATGGAATGTGTGCACCTAGACTTTATTTAGCTCCAAAATCTTTATCCACTTGATCCAATATGTGCTTTGAAGTGTTTTTTTTTTTTGCACATTCACAAACCCAACAAAGCCAAAACCCTAACAAGATAATTGATCACTAATATTAGAGGGTTAGCTAGTCAAAAAAATCTGATTTTTGGAAATATTTTTGATAGAAAAAATAAGAATACAAAGAACAAACCCTTACTAAAATTTCAAGAGCTTTCCAAAAATGTAAAGAAATCTGACATTTTTTCTGTTTTGCACCTGGAATTAATTTTTTATGAAAAAACATAAAAAATTTATTAAAAATTCAAAACACCTCCAAACAATCTGATTTTTTCACTGAAAGTGTTGAACATCATTCCAAATCTGAAGAAAAATAATTGTGAATAGATCTACAACCATTTGTGAGATTCAAGCAAATATTTATGAAACCCTAATTTTCAAAGATTTGATGTTTGACTAATATTTTTTCATCCAAATTTAAAACCTAAAGAACATAACCCTATTGAAATTCAGAGATCTTTCCAGAAATGTAAACATATCCAAAAAAATTGACAATTTGCTCTCAAAATTGATTTTTCATGAAAAATAATAATAAAATTAATTTAAAAAAAAAAACATCTCTACAAAATCTGATTTTTTGCATGGAAGCTCTTGATATTGTTTGGAACATGTAGAATTTTTTTTGTGAAACGATCTGTAGCCATTTAAAAATTATGGTTGAATCTTTGAAAACTAGGGTTTTGTCCCAAAATGATGCAAAACCTGCAACAAAAAGAATCCAACTCCAAAAAAATTCAAAATTTGTCAAAATATGTTAGGTTCACCAATGTAATCAGGGATGAAATATTAAGGTGAAATGCAATAAAGCATATAAATCAAACCCTAATAAACAATGAAGCACAAATGAGCAAAAAGACATAAAGCATAAAACAATATTACCAAATCTTCATGCTACCATTGATTAACCTCCATTGCTCTTCTCCATTTTGCTTGAATATGATAATTGCCCTCAGATTTGAGTGTGCAATAATAAGCCTATGGCAAGTGACTAGCAAAATATTGAAGATTGTTGTCTCACACTAGAATCATGTATTTGCATAATATGTGTGGATGAAGATAGATGATAATAGATAGAAATAGATGAAAACAAGAATGATTTTGATAGCATAAGGACACTTGAAGAATCAACCCCCAAATAGCTTACGAGAGAGTTTACTTATAGGAAAGGTCTAATTTGGATTGATGGTTGAGATTGGATGTCAATAAGATGTCTTAATCAATGGCCAAGATTGAAAGCTGACAAGTGCCCTAGAATCAATGGACAAGATTCAATATGACAACCCATAATTAGGGTTAGGGCAACATTAGGTCAAATTTTAAATGAATGGACATGATTGATTTTTAGAAAATCAAATCAAGGGTTGGCAATGCATGCAACAATAGATAAGATTGGCATAGAAAAAGAGGTGGCTAGAGAATCAAATAATAATAGACATTACTTGATTTTTGGAGGAAATAGACTATTTTGAATTTAAAACTTAAATTTAATTCAAAAGGTGGGGTCACATGATAGTAAATAATTAATTTGAATTATTTACTAAAAAGAGGGAAATTAGAAAGTGGGCAATTTTAAGTATGATTTTATTTAAAATTAGAAAGAAAGCTAGAGAGGATAAAAATTAAAGAAATAATAGGAATTTATTTAATTATGAGCAGACATAAATAATTAATGACGTATTAAATAAATAAATAAAGTTTATTCATTTAAATAATCTTGAGGAAGTAATGGACTAATAATAATTAAATAAATTTAAGAGTTTATTTAATTATAGAGTGACATAAGAAATTAGCGACGTATTTAAATAAAGTTTGTTTATTTATTTAAATAGCCAAGAGTAATAAAAGATGCAAATTAATTAAATAATTAAGAATTATTTAATTAATAGTTGACATTGGACTATAGGACATAATTAAATATTTTAATTATGTTGAGACAAAGCATGATATAGAAAAATGTGGTTTGTGGGTCTAGGCCATTTTTATGTGTCTATAGTACTGTCATTCTGATTATCATAATCATATCCATAGGTTTTGGATGGTCTGACAATGTCTTCATCAACCTTAACATCTTCACTTTCAACAATTTTCTTCAATCTCTTATTGTAGCACCGGTAGGCCTTGCTCTTAGTAGAATAACCAAGAAATATTCCTTCATCACTCCTAGCATCAAAATTTCCTATATCTTCATCTCTTCTACTGATATAGCATTTTCTCCCAAAGATTTTGAAGTACCTAATAGTAGGCTTATGACCAGTCCATAGCTCAAAATTAGTCTTACCAGTATCACCTTTGACTTGTACCCGGTTGAGAGTATAAACAATAGTACTCACAACTTCTCTTCAATAGATATGAGCAACATTTCCTTCTAGCATCATAGTTCTAGCAACATCTAGAATTGTTATGTTCTTCCTTTCCACAACTCCATTTTGTTGAGGGGTCTATGGTGCAAATAATTATTTTTTTATCGCATGCACTTCACATAAAGAATTAAATTCACCGGATGTAAATTCACCACCTCTATCTGATCTCAGACACTTAATCTTCAGACTTGTCTTTGTCTCAACTTTAGCTTTGAAAATCTTGAACTTCTCTAGAGCCTCAAATTTCTCCCTTAAGAAAGCAACCCACACCAATCTAGAATAATCATCAATAAGTAACATGAAATACCTGTCTCCTTGTAGAATTCTTATTCTAGCAGGAACACATAAGTCAGTATGCACAAGCTCCAATATTGCTTTTGAACAATGTTGTTTGCTTCTGAATGAAATTCTAGTTTGCTTCCCCAACTGACATTCCTTGCATATGACATTAGTAGGCTTTACCAACTTAGGGAGATCTCTCACTGCTTGAGTAGAACTTATCTTCATAAGACTGTCAAAATTTACATGACACATTCTTCTGTGCCACAACCAACTTTCATCAACTTTAGCAATCAGACAACTTTGACTAGAAACATTCAAGTGAAAAATCTTACCTTTTGTTTTTGTACCTAAAGCAATCACATTTCCATAACTTCCCAATATTCTTCACTTTCCATCCTTGAATTGAAGATTATATCCCTTATCAACCATTTGTGCGACACTCAAAATATTATGTTTCAAACCTTCAACACAAAGAACAACATCAATGTTATGCTTAGCATCAAAATAAATACATCCTCTAGCACAAATTATACCACCAATGTTATCACCAAATCTTACACCACCACCATCATACTTTTCTAGGCTCAAAATTTTTCTTTTATCACCTGTCATGTGATGTGAACATCCACTAGCAATTACCCATTCATCCTTCTCTTCAACTCGAGCATCTAGGGATTTCTCAACATTTGAACAACTAGCAGATTCAGTAGACACAAGATTACTTTCCTTGATAGAAATAAACAAAAAACCATCTTCACTTTCAATCCCTTTATTAGATTCATCATCTGTCACACCTTCATCAACAATATAATAACACTTCTTTTGAAATTTAGACTTGTAGGGTTTTTGACTTAGGAACTCTTTTCGGACACCTTGATGTAAAATGACCTATCTTGTTGCAGGAGAAACATTTAATAGGTAATTTCCCCTTATACTTACCTTCTCTTCTGGCTTCTCTCTTGAAAATAAGTGCTTCAATCTTATTCAGTTCTCTTTCTTCTTCTTAAATCTGTCTCATTTCTTCCTCATACCTAAATACCTTTCTAGGAGAACTTTCACCTAAATCATATCTCTACTTGTCTCTTTTGGAGGTAGTAGCTTTGAATGCATATTCTATCTTAGGAAGGGCATCACCGAATTCACTCAACTCAAAAGTAGTGAGTTTACCAATCAATATATCTCTAGTTAAATTTGTCACAGTCCTGAGCTCATCAATAGCTATAGCTTTGACTTTGTATGCAGGAGGCAAGAATCTAAGCACTTTAGCAAAAATCTCTGATTCATACAACTGTCCACTAGCACATCTGATACCACACACAAGTTCATTCACTCTTTGCATGAAAGTAGTAATTGTATACACCTAAAATTGGTCTGGAGCATCTGATTAATTAAATACACATTATTTGATTAATTATTCTATTTCCTCTACTGTTTAAATAAATAGAAATATTTATTTAATATAGTTCACATTCAAATTTATCTTAATTAAATAAACAAAATTAAATACTTTGTTCGATTTAATTATCAAATCCCTATTTCAATCTATCACATCATTCTCAAATTAATTAGATAAGGTCAAACACTTTATGGATTAATTACCATATTCCTCTGATTATTAATAAATGACTATCCTATAGTTTGTTTTATTAAATTATTTATCTCCCTTTCCTAATTTAAATAAATCAAAATATTTGAATTAAGCATAAAGGAATATTCCAATCTACATTTTTTCAAAAATGGATTAGATTTCCTATGTCTAATCTATGTCTAAATTTGTCACAATTAATGTTTTGAAACTTCACGGGAAGTTTTGGAGACAAATTGGAGAGAAATTTGAAATTTGATCTCTCAATCCTCTTCCATCAATCCTTCCTCTTCTCTTGCCTGGTGTTTTCATGGGTAGAGACAATCTCCATCTTTCTCTCAATCTCCTCCATCTCTCACCATTCAATCCTCTAGATTGAATCCAAGCCTCTCAAAACTTTCCCTGTGCATTTCTACAGCCAGGAAATCTATAAATACAAGCCTCATTGAACCAAGAAAAGGATCCAGATAATCAAGCTTTTACACCCTTACTCTGCAGGAATCCAGGCATCAACATTCAAGCAATCACACATCAAGCAATTCAATAATCAAGTTTCACAACAATGGCTACCTCTTGGAGCTACATTTATCTGTTTCACATCAATATCATGCTAGTTTAATTGATTTATCATTTAGCATTATATTGTCATCATCTCATTCTTCAGATAGTCATTTTAACAGTCTTATATGCTTACATAATCTGAGAGCAATTTAGATTTAATAAATCTTTGAGGATAGAGAGCAATAGGATGCTTTCAATTGATTACTTTGTTGAATTGATTCAATTTGTTTAATCATTGATATAATGTCGTATTAAGAAGTGTATTTATGTTATTCACCTCATTCCACACTTACAATTCAATCTGGAGGATTGAATGGTGAGAGATGGAGGAGATTGAGAGAAAGATGGAGATTGTCTCTACCCATGAAAACACCAGGCAAGAGAAGAGGAAGGATTGATGGAAGAGGAGTGAGAGATCAAATTTCAAATTTGTCTCCAATTTGTCTCCAAAACTTCCTATGAAGTTTCAAAGCATTAATTGTGACAAATTTAGACATAGATTAGAAATAGGAAATCTAATCCATTTTTGAGAAAATGTAGATTGGAATATTCCTTTATGCTTAATTCAAATATTTTGATTTATTTAAATTAGGAAAGGAAAATAAATAATTTAATAAAACAAACTATAGGATAGTCATTTATTAAATTAATCAGAGGAATATGGTAATTAATCCATAAATTGTTTGACCTTATTTAATTAATTCGAGAATGATGTGATAGATTGAAATAGGGATTTGATAATTAAATCGAACAAAGTATTTAATTTTGTTTATTTAATTAAGATGAATTTGAATGTGAACTATATTAAATAAATATTTCTATTTATTTAAACTGTAGAGGAAATAGAATAATTAATCAAATAATGTGTATTTAATTAATCAGATGCTCCAGACCAATTTTAGGTGTATACATTTTTCCCCTCTTCGAAGTGATGTGTTTACGCATTGGTTCGAAGAATATTTTTGCTGCTACTGCCAGGATCGATGATTTCAAAAGAAATAATTTCGTATGCCCCAGACATGATTTTCAGATGATAATAATTTTGTGCGCCCCAGACATGATTTTCAGATGATAATAATGATATGCCCCCTTGGGAGATAAATAAATATCTGATGATTGTTAGAATTTTTCAAAAATTTATGATGTTTTGATGATGAAATAATTTATCTCCCGACAAAATGATGAAGAAATAGAGCCCTCGGATGAGTTTTAATTAATTTCATGGATAAAATTAATCAAAATGTAATAAAAATCCACCAAAAATACCTTTCAAAAATTATAAATAGTGCTAAAAGGTCATTTTCAATTCATTATTTGCTTTTTGAGTTAAAAAATCTTAGTGATAAAGACTTTTCTGCCAGCTGGAGCGAGATGCCTATCCCCTACCACACTCACCGATTTGAGCGCATTCGACGCCACAGACGACCACCTGTGTATGGACCTCTAGTATGTACCTCTCGACCTCCTCGTGATTTGTGCACTTTTGTTTTTTATGCTTTTTAGGTCCTAGGCGTGTCTAGGTGTCTTTTAGCACTTTGAAGCTGTGTTGTAGCGCTTACATCCTGATGTAGCGCTTCCATTAGGTTGTCTAGCGCTTTGAGTTTTAGCGCTTGCATTTAAAAATCTAGCGCTTCCAGTCGATAGAGTAGTGCTTTTAGCGAATTAGCGCTTAGGAGTCAAGAATTAGTGCTATAAAGCCGAATTTTAGCGCTTTGAGATTTTTAGCGCTTTGAGTCGGTGGATTAGCGCTTTTAAGGTCTGTTCTAGCGCTTCTGGTAAAGTGGCGCTTAGATGGCCTGTTTTAGCGCTTCGGAGTGCTAAAATAGCGCTTTCATGGTTTTAGCGCTTTGGGTCCCTGTTTGAGCGCTTTTAGGTGATATAGTAGCACTTTTAGAATTTAGCGCTTTGGATGACTGTTTTAGCGCTTCCATGTCAGAATTGAAGATTTTAACATAGTGAACTTTGATTATGTCAATTCCGATCATGTCCATTCTTCTGATTGGTATGATTGAAAATCCACATTCTTGATGTTGGATTTGATGATTTAAATAAGACTAACTCTCATGATAGGCGAGAAGAAAACCCAATTTATTGATGATCCTCATGATAGGCGAGGACATGATTCAATATATGATAAATCTCATGATAGGCAAGATCTAGATAATGGTTTGATGAACCTCATGATAGGTGAGGTTTGATTTAATATCTGATAAATCTCATGATAGGTGAGATCTAGATAATGTTTTGATGAAACTCATGATAGATGAGGTTTGATTTAATATTTGATAAATCTCGTGATAGGCGAGATCTAGATAATGTTTTGATGAACCTCATGATAGGTGAGGTTGGATGTTCGCCTATGAATTTTGATCGAAAATTCACACCAAAGCTTTCGAAATAGACTGATAGTAGAATGACCTTTGATTCCTTGACATAGTTCACTGATTATAGATTTATTTGCTATGATGATAGGAGGATCTAGGTACTCTCCAAATGCGAGAGAGGTTTTCGTAGACTACATATTTGATACCGCATTTGACACCGGATGAGCTCCAGGTGATAGGCCAGTGTGGCCTTATGAGTTTACTTGACATGCCCCAGATTAGGATTAATTGGGGTTTGTTGACCGCATTAGCTGAGAGGTGGCATAGTGACCACAACACCTTTCACCTACCCACCGGTGAGATGACAGTCACACCAGAGGATGTGTGGCATATATTGTGCATTCCCTTCATGGGGGAGATCGTGACATATGATTCACATGGGACTAGTAGTAGAGATGCTCTTCACAGAGTATTTCAGGATCAGGACATAGAGGGTCTGAGTGTTCGATGGCAGACTCTTATGTGACACTATCAGTAGTGCTAGCTGGATTTATTGGAGGATTCCTTTGCCCTGATCGTAGGTCAAAGGGATTCCTTGTTGGTTGGGGTAGGACACTGGAGAGCATGTTGGTACATGGTACCAGATATGTGTGGGGGATGTGCATGTTAGCACATATTTACCATGATCTTTATTCCATTGTGTACTTAGGTGCACGCAGTATATCCGCAGGGGTGACCCTATTATAGATATAGGTTTGGGAGCACTTTGCTATTTGTCGACCGTTTCCCATTGCAGATAGACTAGCTGGCAGGCCCTATGTTTTCTGATATAGTGGTCAATTCACACAGGCTTAGATGGGAAAGTTAGAGTGCTGGAGGTGAGTTTTTGATGATACTGAGACAGTGATATGGCACCCCTACCTTGATTGTGAGGAGTGGGAGGAGGATGGTGCAGTGTTGGGGTTCTTGTGTGATTCTATGTACCTCATTGGCCGGACTTCTTTTATTCTCAAGAGGTTCTTGCTCTGTCGGGTTTACAGACAGTATGGCATTGTTCAGTGCATGCCACAAGGAGTAGCTCACTATGCACAATGACGGATGGACATTCTGGATTGGGGCCCCACACTATCTTATGATGTAATAGTAGATGGTTATAGAGTGTTACAACCATCTTCGTGGGACATGCGGAGAGACATATTAGAGGCAGCTGTTATAGAGGATTACCCAACATTCTTGGCCTTGGTCCCTCATCCTCGTATTACTATCCCCGATGAGCCAACACCTTTACTAGTAGAGGAGGATGTGGCAGAGGATGTCACCGGTGGTGAGGGTGATATCCCAGTAGATGATAGCTAAGAGAGCAGTAGTTCAGATAGTGAGGATAGTAGCAGTAATGGGGATAGTGATGGTGGGAGTGGAGGATATAGAGGGCCAGGTCCAGACATTCACAATGCACCTTCTTCCAGTAGGCCTCGTAAGAGGCAGGCAGTGACAGTGCCAGCAGTTGGGCAATAGAGATAGATAGTTGGGCTCCAGGCACAGGTCCAGACTTTGCAGGCACAAGTTCAGACACTGCAGGGGTAGTTGGTATAGGCTCAGGGAATGGTTGTGCAGACTCAAACACAGATGTAGGCATAGGCACATACTCATGCACAGGTCGTGGCATAGATATAGGGGCAATTAGCCACCATGCAGACGCAGGTTGATACCCTGACAGCGGAGTGAGACTGTGCTTGACAGATTGCCGAGAGGGCACAAGAGAGAGCCGATACCCTACGGAGAGTTGCCGATGGCACCTCTATAGGTGATTATATCAGAGAGGTTTTGCAAGCTGCCCGAGATGCCGAGTATTATAGAGGTCGGTATCATGATGCAGTGCTTGTCAAGCATCAAGTCAGTTATGCCACATCGAGATCTGGGTGGACTCACACACGGACAATCAGTGAGGGGGTGACTCAACCTCCACGCAAAGATCCCAGAGATCCGAGTTCTTCAGGGGGTTGTGGTGGTAGTGGTACAGGTCCTGGTAGGCCTGCTCATTTTGGCAGTAGCAGGTCATAGATGCCATTTTGATCCTCACTGATGTATTTTATGATGTACCTCTTTTGTATGATGATGTATTTTTATGATTTCATTGTATACTTGACATTTGATGATATATATATGAGATGCATTTGATATGATTATGATGATGGCTTTATGATTTCTATGTGATGGATGTTGTTATATGCTTTATGTGATCAGTTAATTCTAAATGTGGTGATGATAAATGATGATTTATTTTAATGTAATGATGTAATGATGTATGTATGGATGGAATATGATATATAGATAAATGATGTGATTTGATAACATGTATGGATAGTTGGATAATATGTGGATATATGATGTGATGTATGGATTCTTAATGATATGTGTATATATGGTGTGATATATGGATGGATAAATGATGATTTATATGAATGCTTTTAAATGTGATCAAAATGTATGAAATAGATGGATGAATTCTTTTTTGTTATTTTCAAATGTGATGATGATAACTGATGATTTTATAATGAATGAGAAAATGTATGGATGGTAATTAATGTAGGCATATGATGTCGGATAAATGGTAATGTAATGAATGTGTTATGGTAAGAATGATCCTGATGCACTGATGGTAGAATTTATGATGCATGATGAAATATATGAATGATGAGATGACGATGCAAATGATGATGCTATATGTTTTTGATGATTTTATGTCAAGTATACTCAGTCTCTTTTGTAGATTAGATAATCATTGATTGGAATCCTTTATGCAACAAATATTCTACAGATAATGAATCATGATGAATGCAATCTAATTTTTAACATGCAGCTATATGTGAAAAAAATGTCATTTTAACAGTCTTTTTGTACTTGGTATCATCATAGAGCTTTATTGAATGTTGAAAGTGAATACAAGCGTTAATGATTTGGTTAGACCAATAATGACCTGAGTACTTCTTTCATGATTTTTAATATTGCAATCGAACACAAGCATCGAGGTATAATTGAACAGAGATGACTTGAGCATTCATTGCGTAAACAAGCAATGATTAATCATTTGAATGTGTGAATTCTAAATGTCATCGGTGATACATTTGCATAGCACATCCCCCAACAATTCATACCTATAAATGATTAATGTACAGACAACAGATAATAAAACATCATTCTTTTTCCTTGTATCTCTAGTTTTTATACATTATCGAGTTACTCCAAATAAATGATAATCAAAATATAATTTATCCATTTTCACTTAGTGTGTTTCAATCATTTTTCAAATTTAAGATCATCCATCCTGACTTTTTGACATGTTTTTGCTTTGGATTTTTTGAGGCTTTTGACGAAAGACCTAACCTACTAACTAATCCTAGGGGTCTTGTGGGCTGATCAACGATTAGCCTTGCCTACGTTACACACACAAAGACCACGTAGTTTGACTGACACAAACCTATGTTTTTGAAAGTTGCTTTTTCAGACTTACTTTTTTTTGACATGTTTTTGGATTTTTTGATACGATACGGATGTTTGATGCTTTTCTGATGATGATTGACATTGCGCTTTGATATTTGTTTTGGTTTTCTGCCATACTGTCATGTTCACAGACTGGTGAAATTGATATGTTTTAATTGCCCCTAATGATATCTAGATGTTGCCCCCAAGCTATGGAGTGATATGTTGACCATGTGACATGATTTTGATAATGGATGTAATGATAGCAAGATGACTGACATGATATGGAATGATATTGACTTGCCAAACGAATGATCCCAATATGTTCATAATAGATGGGAAAGTTGATCATAGAATCACATATGACGCTTGTTTCCAGATTTTCACCATATGCTTTGATTACACCTTTTTTCGTTTTTGTATTTTTCTCATTTTTTTGTTTTTGTATTTTTGTGTTTGCCAAGATGCCTGTTTGCCAGGTTTTCACCAGGGAAACAATTTTAGATATTTGCCCCGTGCACTAGGAGTTTTAAGCATAGAATTTTCTAAGATGAATACTGTTAATAGGTTCATCAAACAGATTCCCTTCTGACGTTGATAGCTGATATGCTCCTGATCCATACACTGATATGACGACAAAAGGACCAAGCCAGTTAGGTTCAAATTTTCCCTTCTTCTCCCTGTCCTGCTGATTCCTAGGGTTTTCCTTTAGTACCAAGTCACCAACTTGAAAGACCCTTGGTTTCACCCTATGATTGTAACTCCTTGACATCCTTTGTTGATAAGCTGTTAGATGATTTACAGCTTGTTGACGACGCTCGTCTAGCAATTCCAGTTCTTGCAATCTAGATACCCTATAATCTTCATTTGAATTGATACCGCTGAGTGATGCACGAATGGGTGGAATTTCAACTTCAATGGGCAATATGGCTTCTGATCCATATACCAAAGCAAATGGTGTACCTGCCGTTGGTGTTCTAATGCTTGTTCTGTAGGTCCATAGTGTTGGATTGAGATGAACATGCCAATCACATCCAACATTGTTAACCATCTTTTTGAGAATTTTGAGTATGGTTTTGTTTGAGGCCTCTGCTTGGCCATTCCCTTAAGGATAGTATGGTGTTGAAAAACGATGTTGGATGTGGAACTTTTCACATAACTCTTGAACATCCTGATTCTTGAAAGGTCGTCCATTGTCTGTGATTATAGATTGAGGGATTCCATATCGACAGATGATGTAGTTCAAGATAAATGAGGAGATCTATTTCCTAGTGATGGTAGTAAGAGGTACTACCTCTATCCACTTCGTGAAGTATTCTGTAGCCGCGATAATGAACTTATGTCCATTAGATGAAGATGGATGTATTTTTCCTACCGGATCTAGGCCCCATTGACAAAAAGGCCATGTTGATGTAAAAGGATGCAGTTCTTATGCCGGTGCATGAATCAGATTGCTGTGAACTCAACATTTTTGGCATTTCTTAACAAAATGATATGATTCTTTTTCCATGCAAGGCCAATAATAACCCAAACAGAGGAGTTTCTTGGCTAGGGTTATTCCAATCGAGTGAGTACAACAAATACCCTCGTGAACTTCTCGTAGGGCCGTTTCAAATTCATTACGTTCTAGACATTGGAGTATTGTACCATCAAGACCTCGATGATAAAGGACATTTGTGATTAAAGTGTGTTGGGCGGATTGACGGATAAAGTTGTGTTTTTGATTCCTAGAAAGGTCAGGAGGTAGGATATCATCTTTCAGATAAGCATAGGTTTTTTTGTATATGGAGGTTTCAGTGGTTTCTAGATGACATATGGTAGCGTATTCTGATTGATAATGGGAAGGACATGATACTTGTTCTACCATAAACTCATAACAAACAAGCTTCTCAGGAAATTGTAGTAATGAAGCGATCATAGCCATAGCATCTGCAGCTTTGTTCTTCGCTCTTGGAATCTGATCAAACTTGATACTAGCAAAGGATTGTTTCAGATTATCTATTTGCTGCTTGTAAGGCATCAATTTTTCATCTTTGGTTTAATATTCATCATTGACTTGATAAATAACCAGTTGAGAGTCCCCATAGACCTGTAAATCTATGATTTTCCATTGAATTGCAATCTTGACCCCAATAATCAATGCTTCATATTCTGCCACATTATTGGTACATTGAAACATGAGTCTGTATGATTTTGGAATTGTGTGTCCTTGGGGAGAGATGAACAAAATCCCTGCTCCTGATCCTCATTGTGTATATGATCCATCAAAGTACAGTATCCATTGCTGGGGCATTGCTGTCATGATGTCTTCATCTGGGAATTCCATTGTCATTGGGCGATTATCCGGTAGAGGAGCTTCAACTAGCTGTTCAACAATTGCTTGTGCCTTGATTGCCTTTCTTTCAACATATTGAATGTCAAATTCACTGAGGAGCATAACCCATTTTGCTAGTCTACCTGTTAAGGTAGCTTTACTTAGTAGATACTTCAAAGGGTCGATCTTTGCAATTAACCTGATTGTATGAGCCATCATGTAGTGTCTCAAATTTTGAGTAGCAAACACCATTTCCAAGCAAGACTTTTCTATGAATGTATAGTTTATTTCATAGCCATTTAAAGTTCTACTGATGTAGTAGATGGCATGCTCTTTTCCTTCATGATCCTCTTGTGTTAATAGTGCCCCCGAAGATATATCTGTCGTGGCAATGTACAAAATGAGGGGTCTTCCTTCTGTTGGTGGCATGAGAATAGGTGGTGACATTAGATATTGTTTGATTTGATTGAATGTCACTTCACACTTCTCATCCCACATGAAAACTATGTGTTTATGCAATAGATGATTGAAAGGATGACTTCTATCTGCTAGCTGGGAGATGAATCTTCTGATTGATTGAAGCCGTCCTTTTAGTGATCTGAGCTGACTGATGTTTCTACGAGGTGGCATCTCCATAATTGCTTTGACTTTTTCTAGATCCACCTCAATGCCCTTTGTTGACACAATGTATCCTAGTAGCTTTGCTGATGTAACCTCGAAGACACTCTTCTTAGGGTTTAATTTGACATTAAATTTCTCCAGCTGTGTGAAGATTTTATCAAGAATATGTAGATGTTCTTCCCTTATAGTAGATTTCGCTAAGATGTCATCCACATAATCCTCCATGAAAGTGTGCATCATATCATGGAAGATCATAGTCATTGCCCTTTGATAAGTTGCTCCTGCATTCTTTAAACCAAATGGCATGACATTCCAATAGAAAGTTCCCCATGGACATGTGAATGCCATCTTCTCCTGATCTTCTGGAGCTATTCTAATTTGATTGTATCTAGAGAAGCCATCCATGATTGATATCATGGCATGCCCTGCCGTCAAGTCCACAATGATGTCTATGTTTGGTATTGGAAAATCATCCTTCAGACATGCTTTATTGAGATCCTTGAAATCTGTGTAGATTCTGATGCTGTTGTCCGGCTTTGAAATAGGTACTATGTTCAATATCCACTCAGCATAATCTATAGACCTTATGAATTTAGCATCCAATAATTTCTTTAATTCTGCTTTTACCATTAATGCGATGCGAGGATGCATTTTCCTTAATTTTTGCTTAACAGGCTTGATTCCTATGGGCAAAGACAAATGGTGCATAAGCAGATTTGGATCTAAGCCTGGCATATCAGAGTATGACCAAGCGAAGTTGATGCTTCTTGCTTTAAAGAATTTGATAAATTTCGGTCTTTCTTGATCAGTCATTGATTTTGATAGATGTAGAAATTTTGCCCTCTTTTTTGTGCCAATGTCCACTGATTGTGTAGGTTCGACTAGAACTAATGATCGCTGATGATAGTGTTCTGGGAGAGTGTCAAATCTTTCATCCTTTAGTGCCTTAGAAAGGTTTTCACCATTGGATGCGTTATTTATTTTTACTTTTTCTAGATCTAATTTTGCCATAGAATGGTTTTCACCATTAGATCTATTTTGCTTGTTTTCATTTTTGCAACTGGAAGATTTGACACCCTCCTGCTGAGTCGTATTGTTATGAGTATTATGGATAGAATTTGTATCAAGTTCAGTATGACAAAGGAAATGCACAATAGCATCATCATTTTCAAATTTTGGTACAGTCAATGGTTCGATGGGTTCCCAATCAATAAGTTCTAGATGGATTAATGGCATGGTATCATCAGATTGATTTAGGTCAATGGAAGTAAGGGTGAGGACAACAATATCATCATAATTGTCATTTGGGATATCGAGATCCATGATGGTACCCTCTTCTAAATCATCTAGTTCACTCAAATTCTGTTCGTCCTCACTAGAGTCATCAATATTTAGTGATCCCTCCACAAATGGTCTAGACCCAGAGCCTTGGCGCTCCTCACGTGTAGGTGCATATTTTTGAATCACATCAACTGGAATATCAATGTCAAGTAGATCACAAGGTAATTCCCACTCATATTCATTTGAGTCTATTTCAGAACCATCTCTAAAGTGAAGGATATTTTCCATAGCTGTCCTTTTTATCTCTTGCTTCTCTTCTTCAGAGTATCCTAGTCCTGGTTTTTCTTTTGTGTGGAGAGTGAGAGGTGTGATAGGTTCTAAGATTCCCTCCTTTCTTAACCCCAATGGTCCTTGTCCTTCATAACCCATCTTTTCAAGAATAGCCTTCCCTTTTCCATACTTGTCTATGTTGATGCTAATATTTTTGGTATCGGTCTCTAATGTTGATGTTTCTTCATCCTTGTATAGCCAATCCAGGATTGCTTTGTTTTCCGTTTCTTCTACTATGGTTTTTGATTTTACAAATGTTTCTTGAAGAACTATGGTAGGTATAGATGTTGGAGGTTTGATTAGTGATGGTTGACCATATTTCCTAGGAGATGGCATTAACTATGATAAGTTAAGCGATTGCTCCATTGAGTACTATCCCATTCCTTTATCTGTCAACTGAACTTGCTTTTGAAATTTGTCTGATAGAGAAGTTTGTGTATCCAGATTGTTTGTTTCATCATGACTTGTTTCCTTTTCTTTACCTTTCTTTTGTACCCACTTGGTAGTGATGCTTGGAATTTGTTCATTTTTGGATGATGATGAACTTGAAGCTTCCCTGCTGTGAGGGACAAAGGTGTCTTGAGATATTCTTAATGTGTCACAATGTTGTGGGTGATTATAATCAGCAGCTATAGTCACTTCTTGTCCGTTTACTGGAAACTTCAGGCATTGATGGTATGTAGAAGGTACAACCTGCATTTCATGAATCTAGGGTCGTCCTAAGAGTATGTTGTATGTCAATTCTCTTTCTAATACTTGACATGCTATATGATTCATCACGGGCCCCACTTGAATGGGTAATACAATCAAACGTTTGGACGATCTTTCCTCCTCATCATAGGCTTTGATGGTCATTTTTCGTCGAGCATCAATAGCATTTTCGGAATATCCTAGTGCATGGACTAATTTGAGGGAGCAAATGTTCAAACCAACTCCCCCATCTATTAGAACTCTCTTTACACAATCATTATAAATATAGACTTCGATATGTAATGTTGTGTTATGCAGATGGTTTAATGAGACATCATCCTATTGAGAGAATGATAGACAATGCGGGGTAGTCAGATGTTCCACCATAGCTTGGAATTGACAAACATCCAAATTATTTGGTATAGTTGTGGCAACTAATGCTTGCTTGAGAACCTCTTTATGTGATGGTGACAACCTAAGGAGTTCCAATATTGAGATTTGGGTGGGGATGTTTTGTAATTGATCAACAATATTATAATGAGATTGAGGTGTAACTGCATGTTGAGATCCCACTCCTTTTAATACTACCTTAGCTTGCCCCCTAGTCATGGCGTTTGCTAGTTGACGTTCTTGATTTTGTCAGGGGGTGTTTTGCATTTGATTGATAACATCATAATGTGATGGAGGTGGAACTGCATGTGTGGATCCAATTCCCCTTAACATTACTTTTGATTGCCCCCAAGTCATGACGTTTGTTGGTTGATGTTCTTGATTATCTCTGATTTTTAAAACATTGATTTGATTATCAGAGTTTTGCATGCTTGGGAGTAAATCCAAAGAGGTAACGTTGTTGGTTTCATTTTCATCAATGTTATCACTAACTGTATGATCATTTTTGACTTCAGATAGAAACAGGATTGTTGTATTATAGACATGATTGGCGTTATTCCCTTTGCTATTTGATGATGATTCACCATTGTCATAATTTGGCAAAGGATCTTTGAAGGCCGAATGATCATTGTTATTTTGAGGTCCTTCCACATACACTTTGTTGCTGTCCACCAAATCTTGTACTGTATGTTTCAATTCCATATAGTCATTTGTTTTATGACCCTTGTTATTATGATAGTTGCAATAATCAGTGTCATTCCACCATGATGGTTTGAATTTTGGATCCCAGAACCTAGCTTCCCATGTATTGAGAAGGCCTCTAGTAACTAGTTCCTTCATTGCTCATTCCATTGATTGACCTAAAGGTGTGAACTTTCATCGATTTGATGGTTTTTGATATGGTAGTGTTTTTGTGCATTTGTTGTTCTACATGGTATTTGATTGGAATTTTTGGTCACTATTTTGATTGTTTGAAGAAGATACAGTCAAGTTGAAAACTGGTTTGACATTTTGTGAATCACTTGTTTCATTTGTGTTGCGATTCTTTTGCCAAATTTTTGGTTTATCATTGCTTGAGTGTTGATTGGATTAGTTATTTGATTTGTCATTGTAATGTTTGATAACTCCCTATTTCACTAATGCTTCCTCAATCTTAAGACCATTTTCTATGACTTTTTCGAAAGTGGGTGGACATTGTAATTCTAGCCTATAGCTCATTTCTTATGTCAAGTTCTCAATGAATAATTCCATCTTTTCTTCCTCTGGAATAGATCGAGGATACCTAGCGAACAGTCATCGCCATCTTTGGAGAAAAGACAAGAATGTTTCTCCTTTGTTTTGTTTTAAGTTGTAGAGATCTTTGATAATAACATCATTTTGGATGTTGAATGAATATTGAGAGATAAACTTGTTAACAAGTTCCTCAAATGTTTTGATACTAGGTTGCAATTTTGAGAACCATTCCATACATGCACCTCCCAAACTTCTTGGGAATAACCTCATCAAATAAGTCTCTTCTTGAGCAAACTCAAGACTCATCGTTTTAAATTCTCGTACATGATCTATTGGATCTGTTTGTCCATTGTACTTATCATACTTTGGGAATTCACAATGTCTTGGAAAAGGTAGCAAACCAACTGTTGCGTCAAAAGGATAAGGAAAAATGTCCTATATCGCATATCTTTTGGTTGTCCCTTTTGTCATGTCATGTATCTGTTGCTGTAATAATTGCATTTGTGAAGTTAAAGCAACAACTGGATCTATTGTTTGTGTTGGTAATGGTATCTCTGTTTCATTTGTTTCAATTGCATCTTTCAAACGGTTTATATCAAAATCTTTTGGAAGTTTTGCCCCTGATTTGGCCAACATTAAAAGATATTTTTCCATGTCTTGTTCCAAAATTTTTTCCATAAACATGTGAAACTTGGGATCTTGTTGAGCCGCTTGGATTTCCTTGAGTTATTTCATTTTTGTCGTTGCGGTTTAGAGTGTTCCAAGGATTTTTCTCTGCCATGTTTTTAGATGATTCAAGCTCTTGTTCTAAGAGTCTCTTTTTGTGGGACCTAGTGAAGATTAGCATACAAATTTTTGCCCTTTCTTCTGAAATGTTGATCGTATGTGTGGGATAGTGTCAATTTGAACCTTTTTAAACAAAGTCGAACAAGATGACTGATCTTATTGATTGAGACAATATTTAAAAAGTTAATTACTATACTTTGTTTCATGATGAAGGATGATAGTATCCTGATGATGAAACTTTAGTGTAGTAATTGATTGTGTAATTGATTTTGACACTTGTAATTTGCAAGATCTTGTTTCAGTTGATAAGTTTGGAAATTTGAATAAACCTTTCTGATTTCGGTCCTTTGACAGTGATTCTGATGAACATAAACTTGTGTTCTGGTGAAGATTGTGGATAAAAGATAGACAAACTGACTGGTAAGATTTTTTAACTCTCTATTTTAGAAGCGCTAAAACATAGTACATAAGCGCTATTTCACAGAAGCACTAGAACAAAGACTAGAAGCGCTTAAACAGAGACCAGAAACGCTATTTTACTCGAAGCACCGAAACAATGCATAAAAGCGCTACAGAAATTGATGGAAGCGCTTGACAAAAGCGCTTAAACAGTGCATAAAAGCACTGCAGAATTTGATGGAAGCGCTACTTTACTAGAAGCACTGAAATAGAGACTGTAAGCGCTAAAACAGTGCCCGAAAGTGCCATTTTACCAGAAGCGTGAAAATAGTGACCAGAAGTGCTGAAACAGGTTTTTCTAGAGCTTCTAAAAATAGGACTTTAAAGACTCTCTACTGTAAAAGTTGATCTGGCCTTGTGACATACTATATTAGGGATTGTGGAAGAAAAGCACGATGAATGCACTGACTGTGATTGTGAAACTGAGTGAGAGCTCTTCTTTGGAAGAAGGCTTGTGAAAAGAGTGGTTCTACTGCAAAATCTAATGTATGACCCCTAGAAAAATCGTGATAGCGGTGGATGAATGTTCTATGTTGTAACAAGAGTTTCCAATTTTGATATAGAAAACATTGTCTTCTCAATTTATAACCATCAAGTTTCTTAGGTTTTGAGACTTTGATTTTCCTTTTGAGAAACGTGGTGGACTTCCACTTTCTAAGCATAGAGTTTTTCTGATATGACTTGACTTTTTTTTGTTTTCAGGATGATCCTTAATCTGATTTTAATGATTCTTTGTGAAAACACAGCAAGCAATTTTGAATATTTGATTTTAAAACTGAAAAGATTGTGTATGTTCAAAAATCATGAATGATCTTTATTGACTTTGACGGGTTGTTTTAAAATTTGTACACAAATCAAACAGACTCAGACTTAAGGACAAGTAGGTCATCATTATACTCACAGCCCACATCTTGCAATTACGTTGACTCACACAGTAGTGTCACCCCTAGAGGGTGCTTGTGTTTTTGTCGTTGCCAGGTGCATACTCAAAGTGACAGACGTAGATACCGAATCCCTTGAGCAAACAATCCTTGGTAATTATATGGTGAGTGTCTTGGGGGAAGATTCTTCCCTCCCCTTGCATCGT
Source organism: Sequoiadendron giganteum (assembly GCA_007115665.2). Lineage (NCBI taxonomy): Eukaryota > Viridiplantae > Streptophyta > Pinopsida > Cupressales > Cupressaceae > Sequoiadendron > Sequoiadendron giganteum. The sequence goes on from CM021102.1 coordinate 117,210,835, forward strand.
GAGTATGACAATGTATGGATACTAACTTTGTGGGAAACTACTCTATGGTTCATAGATAGGGTTCCGTTCGGTGTGGCAAATAGATAAACTCCCTCAGGAGACCTCCCAATCTTTAGAACAAAGATTTTGGGGATGGTTATCTTGCCTACTACCGTCAATTTGGACTTTCATCAACAAATTGCATTTTTATTATAGTGGGTTGGATAACCTGGCTTTGGTTGTTCCCACTTAGGTCGTTCCCGTAGGGTGAGTACTTTTTTCCACTACGGTAGGCCTGCTAAAGGATTTAATAAAGCATAAATGACATAAAAGAAAAGTGAATCTGACACTTTGGTCACCCAGTTAAGGGGAGAGCATAAGCCTAATCACTAGAAGCACAACATATAGATTTGTTCTATTTTAAGCCCAAAAAGAAAGATTCTTAATCTAAGTGAAGGTGTTCCTTCACTGAAATCATGATGTTCTTTTTAACTTCTACTATAAGAATGTGATGACTATCCTAGGATTGATCAATTTTTAAAAACTTTGAAGTGACTATCCTAGATTGATCAATTTTATCTCAACTGTGAAAAATAAATACAATCTGGCCGCGGAAGTGCCAGAATATGGCACTGAAGTGCTAGAACAGTGACTAGAGGCGCTAAACCCGAAAATGCTGAAATAGTGTACCAAAGCGCCGAAGTTTGTCTTGGAAGCGCTAAATCACCGAAGCGCCAAAACAATGTATTGAAGCACCGAAGTTTGTCATAGAAGCACTAAAACACCCGATGCGCTAGAACAGTAACCGGAAGCGCTGAAACTCTGAAAGCGCTCGAATAGGAACCGGAAGCACCGAAACTTTTAACGAAAGCACTAAAATAAATCATGCTATAAACCTGCATAACACTTTCCAGAAAAATTATAATTTTGATAAAAATGAGGTTAATGCCCCACGGTGGGTGCCAAATTGTAAGTGTGGAATGAGGTAAATAACATAAATACACTTCTTAATATGACATTATATCAATGATTAAACAAATTAAATCAATTCAACAAAGTAATCAATTGAAAGCGTCCTATTGCTTTCTATCCTCAAAGATTTATTAAATCTAAATTGCTCTCAGATTATGTAAGCATATAAGACTGTTAAAATGATTATCTGAAGAACAAGATGATGATAATATAATGCTAAATAATAAATCAATTAAACTAGCATGATATTGATGTGAAACAGATAAATGTAGCTCCAAGAGGCAACCATTGTTGTGAAACTTGATTATTGAATTGCTTGATGTGTGATTGCTTGAATGTTGATGCCTGGATTCTTACACAGTAAGGGTGTAAAAGTTTGATTATCTGGATCCTTTTCTTGGTTCAATGAGGCTTGTATTTATAGATTTCCTGGCTGTAGAAATGCATAGGGAAAGCTTTGAGAGGCTTGGATTCAATATGGAGGATTGAATGGTGAGAGATGGAGGAGATTGAGAGAAAGATGGAGATTGTCTCTACCCATGAAAACACCAGGCAAGAGAAGAGGAAGGATTGATGGAAGAGGATTGAGAGATCAAATTTCAAATTTGTCTCCAAAACTTCCCGTGAAGTTTCAAAGCATTAATTGTGATAAATTTAAACATAGATTAGACATAGGAAATCTAATTCATTTTTGAGAAAATGTAGATTGGAATATTCCTTTATGCTTAATTCAAATATTTTGATTTATTTAAATTAGGAAAGGGAGATAAATAATTTAATAAAACAAACTATAGGATAGTCGTTTATTAAATTAATTAGAAGAATATGGTAATTAATCCATAAAGTGTTTGACCTTATTTAATTAATTCAAGAATGTTGTGATAGATTGAAATAGGGATTTGATAATTAAATCGAACAAAGTATTTAATTTTGTTTATTTAATTAAGATGAATTTGAATGTGAACTATATTAAATAAATATTTCTATTTATTTAAACAGTAGAGGAAATAGAATAATTAATCAAATAATGTGTATTTAATTAATCGGATGCTCCAGACCAATTTTAGGTGTATAAAGTAATAGTTTCATCATCACCCATTTTTTAACAATTCATATTTTCCTTTCAGACTCTGCAACTTAGCAATCTTCACATTAGCATCACTTTCATACAAGGTTTCTATTTTTTTCTAGATCTCATAAGAAGTCTTCAGCTCCATAACATTCATCATCTCAGAATTAGTCAAAGAAGTCAACAATGTTTCCTTAGCCCTGATATTGTATTCAACATCCCTAATCTCAGTAGTAGTAGAAGGACCATTCTGAGGAATAACATACCCAGTACATGTAATGTTCTAGTAGGATTCACTAATGCATCTCAGATGACACTCCAATCGAGTCTTCCATAGAGAATAGTTTGTTCCATCAAATCTTGGACTATCCTTCTTATATGTCACCATCACAGATCACCTCAAGTTGTTAAAATTCTTCCAAGCAACTTATCTCTGATACCAATTGTTGGAAACACAAGGGCAGACAACTGAGAGGGGGGGTGAATCAATTATCACAAAATTTTAAACTTATTAAACTTATTAACCCTTATTCTCAAATCTGATTAATAACCATGAAATCATAAATCAACAACACATTAAGAGCACACATAACACCAAGATTTTTTGCGTGGAAACTTTATTAGGGGAAAAACCACAGTGGAGGTTAATCCACAAGTTATACCCTATTAGAAGTATAAGATGAATAAACGAGGAATGCACTTGCATTCAGACACACTTCCTAGAGCTCATTGCTCAATTAAAAAGGAAGACACATTGTCTTACATAAATATTCAGATTAAAACCATCTGAAGAATTTGAACTGAGAAAGTAGCATTTGCTAATGCTTGATTACAGTTTCGATTAGGCTCATGAACACTTCTTCACACTTCACTCTTCTTCACACTCTGCTATGGTTGCAAATGATCTGATCTTTATTCACACATAGCACTTGCATACTTCGCATCACACATATCTCAAATGTGATAAACAATCACTTATATATATCCGCAACAAGAAATTACATTACTTCATATTGACATCAACAAAATATTAAAATGAATACAAACTATCAGCTCAATTCACAAACAGTTCTCAATTCGCACCAACCGAAGTTGGCCACAACATAATAGAGACCCAAAACAATATCCTCAAACATGAAACACCTTCAAACATTATTCCATAGAGATCCAAAACACGCTTCAAACACCTTGTCAGCCATGAACATGAAAAAAATGAACACACAAGAGAAAATCTTGGATCACGAGCACTCTAAAACTTACGGTAGATAAACTAGATAGGCACAACAACAAACCCTTTAATCCACAACTTCTGATCTCCAACATACTAAAATTTTCATCACACTAAACTTCACATCTTCTCAAACAACCTTCAACATATTTATTACAATTTTCTCAATATCCTCGACATATACAACCTGAAAGAAATTAATGCTAATAGTGTTGACATCAATGAAAAACACATATCAACAACACAACCACAACATCAAACAAAATATTCTCTCTGAGGAAAGATCTTGAGAATGTTAGAAAGTAGTTAAAAAAGAATAAAAAATTTGATGAGAGCCCCAACAAGTTGAATGAGATGTTAAGTAAGCATAAACATCACAAGAACATTACTAGTTTGGGCTTTGTAGAAGGACAGTGTTTTGGACTCAGAAAAACACCAAGAATGAAGATAGATTTAAATTATCATTTTTTTGTCCATAAGACTGCTGATAGTAGACAGTTCAATGACATCAACATAGGAAGAAGAAGTAGAGCCAACCCATTCATAGGATCTCCACCTACTTGGCAAGATCAATAAGTGAGGTACAATTATTCATTTCCTAGTTATTTTAATTTGTGTAATGGTTATGGGAATAAAGCAAGGTATTGTAGAAGGTCTAAAAGGATTCAATATTCATTCTCTGAGAATATGAATGTAATATGTTATAAATATCATAACCATGGTCATGTTGCAAGGGACTGTAGAACTAGGTTTTTGAAACTAGAGAAGAAAGTTTGGAGAAAGAAACTGTAGACACCTAAAAATGACCTAGGCCTGCAAGCTTCATTTTTACCACTTTCGTCCTAGCATAATTAAGACATTTAATTATGTCCTTCGTCCACATTCGACTATTGATTAAATAATTCATAATTATTTAATTAATTCATGTCAGTTATTCTTCATGATTATTAAATAAATAAATTTTATTTATTTATTAAATACGTCATTAACTGTCTAGGTCTTTCTTTAATTTATTTAATTCCCTCTTCTGCATTTAATTCTTATTGATTATTAAATAAATGAATTTCATTTATTTATTTAATACGTCACTGATTGTCTTAATTAAATAAATTGATTAATTTAATTAATTGGTCTTATCTCCTAAATTAAATAATTAAAATTTAATTATTTAATTGCCAATTTCATATTCTTCTCATTTTAAATAAATTAAATTATTTAAAATGTCATGTCAATCCTAACTGTGAGTCCATTTTGATAAATAATCTGAAAAAGATTATTTATTATCTCATAAAATCATTATTTTGAATTAATTTAATTCAAAATAGTAAATAATCTTCCAAAAATCAAGTAATCGGGCAGATTCTTGATTTTCCAAATCTGATCTTCAGTCCAAATCTTATCTTCTTGATTTTTCAAATCTCGCAAATCAGGCAATCTTATCTTCTTGATTTTTCAAAAATCTTTATTTTCTAATTAATTGTCTCATTTATTTTCCACCGTCGATCCGATTTTATTCTGACCGTTCGATTAAGGATTTTGCCCTAACCCTAATTAGGGATTCTTAGGTTTAATCTGGATCATTCATTTCATCAATTTATCTCGTCCGTCCATTCAAAATGGCCTTTTCTATAAAATGCCATCTTCTTCTCATTTTTGGGATACACGCACATTTTGACATTTTGCATAGTTATTATAGGCATTTGCTTTCACACTTAAATCTCCATAGGCAATTTCATTATTTATTATTATAGTCATTTAATCAAGGCATAGGCATTGTCAATCATAGGCTTTTAGACATAGGCATTTAGATTTTGAGTAAATCCTTCAAAACTTGCTTTAGTCTTGTCATTCGTCATAGTTGCTCATACAAATCTGAGGGCATCTTCATTTACTGCAAGCTAGAGAGGTGTAACGAAGGTCAATCATGGAAGATAGAGATTCTTGGTAATATCATTCTTTTTCTTTTCATCATTTTCCTTTGTACTTCGTTATTTCAATGGATTTTAGTGTTATTTGATTTAACCATCTAACAATCTGATTTTTCCCTTGATTACATTGGTGAACCCGACATTTTGTAGAGAAATTTGTGTGTGTTCTTGTTTGCTTTCATTGTTTTGCTGGTTACAGCCAAGACATCATACGAAATCCCGTCACCTTCATTAGAGCACAGAAAAATGGGCGAATAAAAGATTTTCAAACGATTTCTGGGTTTTGTAGATCTCACTCCCAGCTTTCCAAAACATCAAACGGTTTTAAATTTCATTGAGATTTGATAAAGTTATGGGCATTTTAGTGATCGTAGTTTTTATTAATTTAATTTTTAAACCCGCGTTTTTCTTTTGTCTATAACATTCTTTTTGTACAGAATCGTGGAAAAAGTTTTCTGGGTTTTGAAGGTCTATCATTTAGCTTTCCATGGATATCTACCACTTAAAATTTTGTTAAGTTTTGAGCAAGTTATCACTGTTTTAATTTGCTGCTGTCATTAATGTTTTATTTATTTATTTTTTGTTTGTGTTGCTAATCTTCTCTTGTAGCATGTGGTGATCCCCATTCGTGTGTCGAAGACCATTGATTAAAGAGATTAATAATTCATTGTTTGCAGATTCAATTGTCGAAGACAAGATAAACAAACATTGTGCTTCTTTTTCTTTCATAGATTAGCAAACATTTGATTTTGGCGCATATAAAAAGAACACATGTCTTCTTTGATTGATTGTGCTTGCAAGATGGTAGGTGAGTATGCTCTCACTTGGTGAACACCTCGTGATCAAAAAACCAGACCCATCTTTATTTGTTAATTACCCTTCACGATTCGGTATATCGGAGTATCCTCTCCCCTTGCGCATTCGTGCGATCCTGGGTGTAAGAGAAACGGTTACTGACTCTAGAACTTGGGCCTGTTCTGGTGGGAAAAAGTACTCACCCCAAGACGACTCAGACCGGTAGCACCCTGACACCGAGGGACTTCCAACCGGTATATAAAAGTGGGTTCTTGGGGAAAGCCCAAGAATCACGAGTGTGGTTCCGATGAGATGCATCCGAAAGGGGACTCTCACCGCATGGATCACGCCCCACGAACAAAATGCCTGAATTAAAAACCTCTTGTCTTAGTGTCCAACCGTTCTATTGGCCATTGCTTGGTATAGTGCAGGGTACAGTATCATGCCCAAAGACACTCACTACTGATCCCTTTGAGTAGAGATAACAATTCTTGGGATGTCACTACCCAAAGAATCTGAATTTGGTGTGCTCGAATGATGTTAATGAGCCGTGGAGGGGAGCCAATGCCACCAAAATTCTAAGCTATCTGCTCTCGAGAAGGAAAGGTGTTTATCACCAATTCGGGGTATATCAGTGGGCTATACCAAGTATACAAACCCTTGGCCTATTGGCCTTTTTAGGATTGTGCTTATCTGATGTGTGATTGGTTACATTCAAAAAGCTGTGTTTGTCAAGTGTTTTCTGGTCTTATCACAGTTCGAAACAAAAATTTCATCAAACAAACCAAATTTTCCATCAAAAACGACAAGAAAAACTTTTCGCATCTATCAAACTAAATTTAAATGTCTGAAGTGCAATTGCTCTAATCAATCGCATTTGAGTTTACTGAACCGCATTTGCATATCCAAGACGCAGTTGAAACTTCAAACGACACATTTTCCTGTCAAAACTTAAAACTCCACATCCGAGACTTGAAGTCCTCAACTTGTCCACCATTTGTCAAACACTGCCATCAAGAAGATTCTGTCAGAAACCAAACTTGATATTGCTCAAAGTCTTGTCTATTAGCTTGCATTAGTCACCATAGGTTTCATACCTCATTCATTTTTCGTTGCATACATTTGACATTAGACTATTCATAGGTTCACATTTTGCATACTTAGGATTAGGCAAATCTTAGTACACTTTGCAGAATCATTGTTTTCGAAATTAGACCCTCTTGGACCAAGTTATCAAACCTCCTTTTAGTCATTGTCCTCTTTTGTGAGATTCTTCCAACTCAAAAGTCTAGTTAGAGAGACTCACTAGTCATTTAGACCTAGTCAACTTGTCATTTCCAACAAAGTCCTTTAGCAGTCAAAATCGAAAACAAAGTTCGAGCTTAGAAGTGTTTAGATAACCTTGTCTTACATTGCATACAAATTGCATACCTTACTCACGAAAATCCAAAAACATTAGTCATTCTAGTGGTCATCTTGAACCATAGACTTCACATAGTGCCATACTTGCATCTAGTTGTCATTCCCATTTGAGCAATCTCATTTCATGGTTGAAACCAGACTTCAAAAACAAAAGAGACAAATGGAAAACTTTAGGCAAGACCCCCCGTATAATGTCAACAATCCTCCACATGACCCAAGTTGGACCTTTTACGATCCATTTACCAATGTAGACAATCAACCTCCAACAACAATGCAATCCACATCAAACAGTCCATTCGAACAATTTTTGCAAAGAGATGAAAATGGTCAACTACTCCAGGAAAACATAGAGGCATTGACACAAGACCCAGAGGCCTGTCAGATGGCTGAAGCAATAGCTCGTCAGGACAGAGACAGATTTGTAGCTATGCTTTTGAGTGAAGGAGCTAAGTTACCACCAGGATTTGACACTACTACCAACAACGCACATAACATGTCACATAGTGGTCAACCTCTAAATACCACAAGCAATACTTCCTTTGGGACCACAATGACAATGCATACCACTCCCAATGTCCCAATCACCACCAACATCCCCAACATCATAAATACCATGACAATAAATGCCATGGGGGCATCATCAAGTCAAAACAAACCCCCTTTGACAACTTCATTTTCTACCATGAACACAACTTCGACACGTTCATCCAGTGGTATTTCACAAAATCCTTTGGGAGGAGCCACGAGACGTATCTTTATCCAAGGACAACAACAAAATGTCAACACGACAACACAGTCAAATGTCATTGCCTCCCAAGGTCCAAACACAAACGTTCCCCTTGTTCAAAATCAACAATTTACACAAGGTGGCCAAATAACACAACTCATGACATCATCGACACACTATAACAGTCATGGCCACAACATCCCTCAACTAGCGACACACATGGCTGGGGGACACATCCCAACATATTCATCCAACATTCATACTCATCAACATGCACCCAATCATAACTTCCAATACCAACAACACACGTCATACGTACCACAACAATCCATACCACCACAATACACCAACATTCATGCACACCAAACAGGAACACATGGTGTGCTAGGCAATCCAAGATATGGAAATGTAAAAGACCCTACCATAGATGAACTCAAAGCAAGAATGAGGGATATGGAGAAAACTATGCAAAACACGTACATTTTAGGCAAGAAATCAGAAATATCATATGACCTGGATGTATACCCATTTGAAACGAGCTTATACATGCCTGCATTTCCACTAGGATACGTGTCACCCAACTTCACAAAATATAGAGGCAAGACAAATCCCATTGAACATGTTCGCGAATTCGCAACCAACTGTATGGATATCGCCTATGAACCAACATACTTGATGAGACGTTTTTCCAAAAGTCTGGCAGGTCAAGCCTTTGAATGGTTTTCAACTCAAAAAGATATCCAGACATGGGATGAGCTCAAACGAAAATTCATAAGAAATTATGTGTACATTATTGACATGGATACCTCTATCACTAGCTTATGCAATCTCACACAAGAAGACTCTGGTGAGACATTTATTCCATTCTTTCAAAAATGGAGAAGCCTTGCTAGTCGATGTCACATTGACATTCCTGAAAGGGAAAAAGTCGACATGTTCGTCCAAACACTCCTAGGACCCCTAAAATTCGCATTGCAAATACATTGTTGCACAAACTTCACAGAATTGGTCGAAAAGGGAGTCAAGATTGAGAAAGCACTTATCGCAAAGGGAGAACTGATATATGGTTCCAAAAACACGAACGTCAATCCACCAGCTGACAAAAACAAATATTGGGTTAAGAATAAGCATGTTACAAATGATGGTGTTGTTGATGCCAAGATTGCAAACACTGTAGGTCCCGTATTGGCCCTTAAAGGGGTTCAACAACAAAACAAACCAACAACGACATTGATACCTCCTCCCAATACTTCTTCAAACAATCAAAGTGGTCAAAACAGTCAAGGACAATATCGTCAAATGAGGCAATTTCCTAGGGGTCGCACATACACTCATTTGGGTGAACCCATTGAAGAAGTCCTTAAGAAATGCATCCAGCATGGGGTCATCACCCTTCCGGAAATAAAACCATATGACCCAAGACAATTCAAACTAGCATGGTGGAATGACAATGCACTTTGCGAATACCATCGAGTAAAAGGGCACACAACCTCCAATTGTCGTCAATTGAAAAATATAATACAAGACCTTATTGAAAATCACACCATCGAAGTAGGTGGATCGCAATTCACCACCAATTCGGATCATATTATCCACAAGAATCCATTGCAGGATCATGGTTCTCATAATGCTTCCACTTCAGGTTCACAGAACCAAGCTAACTTTGCCCGAGCCAAGTACGACTATTCTGGTGGACCTATTATAAATAATGTCAGAACTGATGATGAATACATCAATACCATCACGATCAAGAGAGCACCCTAGTGTAATGCTACTACACGAAGTGGCAAGGTCACTATAGCTGGTCCGCCTCCCCCTAGACAAGCCAAGATCACTATACCGGGCCCATCAGCTAAACAACCACAACCTGCTAAACAACCAAAACCTGTCTCAACCCCACAGCAATGGAAACCCAAGAGTCAGTTCAACCTCATTGAACAACTAGGAAAGACTCCCGCGCAAATATCTATCCTTGAGCTGCTTCGTATCTCTCCTGCGCACAAAGAAATCCTAGACAAAACTCTCCTAGAGTCATTGGTCCCTAAGGAAATCAATGTCAATCAGTTTGAAACTATGGTGGGATATCTCACCACACCGCACCATGTCACCTTTTCCGACCAAGAATACTCATCACATAAAACCAACCACAATGACGCATTACACATAGAAACTTTTGTCCACAAGCACAAAGTTAGATGGGTTTTAGTAGATGGCAGAGCAGGGTTGAATATATGCTCCCTCAAATTGGTTAAGGCTCTTGGGTTCTCTGATGTGTGTGTAGACCCAACGAAAATCATAGTGATCAAAGCATATGATGACAAGGAATGCTCTTCACAGGGTGTTATCTCTCTCCCTATCAGAGTGGGACTGGTCATTGTAGACACAACCTGCTAGGTCCTAGATTTGGAACTACCATATAACATCTTACTTGGTCATCCATGGATCCACGCATTAAAAGTTGTTCCATCGACATACCACCAATGCCTCAAGTTTCCTTTCGATGGCACAAAGGTAACCATATACGGAGACCCCGACCCTTTCCAATATTGTACCAACTTAAGGGGTATCTCCGAAAATCGAGTACCTATTAATCGAGAAGCACCTGGCTCCTCATCGTCCAAATACATCGACCCTTCCACGCTCATGTCATCTTCCACATCTGCTCCATCCATGTCTTCCACCGTACCACCACCTTCCACCAACCCTAAGACTGAATCAACTGTCAAAATCCAGGACCTCGGCTACGGAGAATTCAAACTAAATACAACATATAGCATAACTACAATACCCACTCCTCCAAAGATACATGGTCAGCCATGTTTCAGAATGGAACCTCAAAAAACTTTCAAAGTTCCACCGAATACGGTTTTTATCAAGTGGGGAGACATGAGTGATGAAGACCTTGCGGACATCACAGGATGGATCTATAAGGATACAGTCGCATTACCTCCATTACCAGTTCAAAAATATGGCAAGGGTTACAACATCATGAAGGCTAAAGGCTATGATGGTACTAGTGGCCTTGGAAAAAGTAAAAATGGTCGAAGGGAACCCATAGAAACTTTTCAAACTTCGAAGTATCTTGGATTAGGGTTTGGGTCACCTGAAAATGATGATCGACGTACCTCTGGACTTTCAAATGAGCGAGTACATGCTTCTGACAGTGTCAAGACTACTAGGGAAACCCTCACCGAAACAGACTCCCATGAGTGGGAATGTGGTTCAGAACGATCCCTAAGTGACTGTTGTCTTGACGATTTATTTGTCGAACCAGGGGAACTGACCTCTGAACAACGATTCTGGCAAACATTCAAAATCGAACAGGCACCAAACAGTCAAAGTCCTACTACCTCCTCCCATGCCATACAACACCCGTCATTTGAACCCCATCAGTCCAATCAATCCAATCAGTCCAATCAGTCCAAAGTGTTAGACGACATTGATAACCAGAACTCTAAAACCTTCACTCTTATTACGACAACGAATATGACACTAGTGAAGGAGAATATTGGATAAAGTCCGATGTAGAGTTGGATGATGATAACCTCATATACAACATCACTGAATCCATCTGCATGCTATCCACATCCTCACCCTAGTTCACTAGCCTTGACAATGGCATCTCCTTAGTTTACCTTGAATTAGTCGATTGGGACCAATAAGGACCGCCAGTTCTGGACACATTTCAAAATGATGAGGCAATTGCCGAATTCATGGGACTACGAGAAAGCATACCTAGTGGGGACCACAAATCAGGATTTTCCATTGATTTGGACTACACGCATACTTTGGCGAGACTGTTCAGTCCTCTAGTCACAAAAGTAAAAATAAAGTAAAAAATGAAACGTCTCTAGGTGAAAACCGAAAGGCACCTCTTGACGATAAAATAGTAAAAATAAAGGACGTATCTGCGGGTGAAAACCTCTCGGAGGCAACCAAAGAGGGAGGACTAGACTTTCTCCCCGTACAACAGGAGAAATCGTCCATGCTTATTGAGGACACAATAGAGGTTAACATTTCAACTGCAAAAGACCCCAAGATGGTCCTATTTGCGGCATCATTGATTGATGAAGAGAAACCAGAATTTCATAAATTCTTTGCAGAACGAAAAATCAACTTTGCATGGTCCTACGCTGACATGCCAGGATTGGACCCAAAACTGGTTCTGCATCATCTGCCACTATTACCCAATGCTAAACCAGTCAAGCAGAAGTTGCGCAAAATGCACCCTCAAGTTGCTCTATTGGTCAAGGCCGAGTTAAAGAAATTACTGGATGCTGGATTCATAAGGTCTATAGATTATGCTGAATGGATTTCCAACCTAGTGCCGGTGACAAAGCCAAATGGGCTAATTCGGGTATGTACAGACTTTCGGGATCTAAATAAAGCATGTCCCAAGGACGACTTTCCTTTGCCCAACATTGACATCATAGTTGACCTAGCTACAAGACATGAGATGCTATCCCTCATGGATGGTTTCTCCGGCTATAACCAAATCCGCATTGCTCCTGAGGATCAGCACAAAACAACATTTACTTGCCCATGGGGTACATAATGTTGGAACGTCATGCCCTTTGGTCTCAAAAATGCAGGTGCCACATATCAAAGGGCTATGACCATGATCTTCTATGACATGATGCACAATATAATGGAAGATTATGTAGATGACTTGTTGGCCAAATCAGCAACTAGGAAAGATCATTTGAAGATACTCGACAAAATTTTTAAGAGACTTGAAGAGTACAAAGTTCGGCTAAACCCTAAGAAGTGTGTTTTTGGGGTCACATCAGGAAAACTATTGGGATACATAGTCTCCCGAAGAGGCATAGAGGTTGATTTGGAAAATTTCAAAGCAATCATAGACATGCCTCCACCCAAAGGGATCAGTGAACTCAGAACTCTGCAAGGCATAGTACAATCTATTCGTCGTTTCATAGCCCAATTGGCAGATAAGTGCCACCCATTCCAGTATCTATTGCACAAGAGTGTCCCCTTTGTATGGACGGACAAATGTCAAGAGGCCTTCCAACAAATCAAAGATTATCTGCTGTCAACACCAGTCCTCATGCCGCCCATTCATGGAAAGCCGTTAATTCTATACATCTCAACTACTAGTTCAGCACTGGGGGCATTGCTGGCCCAAAATGATCATGAAGGAAAAGAAAGAGCAATCTATTACATCAGCCGCACACTGATAGGCTATGAGTTGAATTATACATACATTGAACGTGCATGCCTCGCTATTGTCTTTGCATCCCAAAAACTAAGACACTATATGCTCAGTCATCAGACACAACTAGTTGCCAGAATTGATCCGTTGAAATATCTACTAAGTCGAGCAGCATTAACAGGCCGGTTGGAAAAATGGGCCATGATACTAAGCAAGTATGACATACAGTATGTTGAGCGTAAGGAAATAAAAGGGCAAGTAATAGCAGATCAACTAGCGGATGCACCAATTCAAGCCACTCATCCACTAGTAACTGATTTTCCCGATGAGTCCATTTTTCATGCAGAACCGGCAACACCATGGAAGCTATATTTTGATGGGTCTCATACTGGTCATGGCTCAGCCGTTGGAATCTTGTTTATCACACCGCAGGGAGATTCAATTCCTAAGTCATTCAGGATCGCTTTCCCTTGTACAAATAACATTGCTAAATATGAAGCACTAGTCATAGGTCTCAAGTTGGCAATCAAATGGAAAATTCAGAAATTGCTTGTATTCGGGGATTCCCAGCTGGTAATCAACCAAGTGAATGATGATTATGAAACAAAGGATGAGAAGTTGCTTCCCTACAAGAGGATGGTGGATAGTTTCCTGACATACTTTCAATCGATCTCTTTTGAACAAATCCCCAGGGTACAGAATAAGGTAGTTGATGCAATGGCTACTATCAGTTCTCTCTTGGACATCCCTAAAAATGTGCCACAATTTGAATTTCTGGTAGAACAACTTTTAATACCGGCATATGATATCCCAGAGATGGAAATGGTTTGCGAACTTGTTGGTCCCAACTCTCCTTGGTATCAAGACATTTACGACTACTTAAAATCTCAAACCCTTCCACCGAACTTATCCAATAACCAAAGGAAGTCCTTCATCAGAAAATCCGCAAGGTATGCCATTGTCAGTGACACCCTATACCGCCGTAGTTTTGATGATACCCTGCTTAGATGTCTTGACACCGAGGAAGCATGTACGACCTTACGAGAAGTACATGATGGTATATGCGGATCTCATTTGAGTGGTCCTACACTAGCTAAGAAACTAACGAGACTTGGGTATTATTGGCCGACAATGGAAAAAGATGCAATTGAATATGTCAGGAATTGTCGCAAATGTCAAATACACAGTGACTTGGTCCATGCTCCAGCGCAGGAACTTCAGCCGATCACTTCTCCTTGGCCCTTCACTCAATGGAGACTCGACCTCGTGGGTAAGATTCATCCAACCTCATCCAACGACCATAAATTCATTATTACCACCACTAAGTATTTCACAAAGTGGATTGAGGCCATCCCATTGACATACATTACTGGCAAGCAAATATCAAAGTTCATCCTTAACTACATCATTTGTCGGTATGGCCTTCCACACTCAATCATCACTGACAACGGACGTCCGTTCAAAAACCAAGACGTATGTGAGTTATGTGAACGATTCCATATCCAACACCACTTTTCATCTCCATACTACCCCCAAGGAAACGGCCAAGCTGAGGCATCCAATAAAACCATTGTCAAGATATTAAAAAAGACTGTCAATGACGCTGGCCACGACTGGCACATACAACTTAACCCTGCTCTGTGGGCTTACCGAACTAGCATTCATACACCTACAGGAGCTACCCCATTCACTCTAGTCTTTGGTGCTGAAGCCATCTTACCCATTGAGGTCGAAATTCCTTCGCTACGAGTTTCCTTGAAGGGTCTAACTAATGAGGAGGAGTACCGACAATCATGCTTGCACGAGCTGGAAATGCTAGATGAAAGATGACAAAACTCACTGAATCATCTCCAAGCATATCAGAACCGCCTTTGTCGCAGCTACAATAAAAAGGTTATGGTCAGAAAGTTTGACATTGGCGACCTAGTTCTCATGCAGAACCCCAAGAACCAAGTAGACATAGAAAAGCCAGGAAAATTTGAACCAAACTGGTTGGGTTCCTATATTATCATATCTTCCTTTGGTTCTAGGGCATATCAATTGGCAACTCTAGATGGGGAACAGTTGACTGAGCCCATCAACAGTTTACATCTCTGAAAGTTCTACGCATAGCATCAGAGGATGGAGCTGAAAACCATAAAATACAAAAAAATTGAAAAATGATAACAATCGTCACCTTGATGAAAACCTAGCAAACAGGCGTCTTGGTGACACCAAAAAAAAATAAAATCATGAAAATAGTAAAGATAAAAATGATTCGTTCAATAGTGAAAACCTGGCAAACAGGCACTTTGGACAGGTACCATGGTGAAAACATGGCAAACAGGCGCCATGCGTAATCAATCATTGCTCTGCTATCTACTGTCACTTTGTCTAACTTGGCCTAGGATGAAAGGTATTTTCTGCCATTATTCTGCAAATCGCTATCACATCCTACCTGACCTGTCATAGTAGCTAAATGATTGACATCAGGTCCTGACAATTGTCCGTCTAACAAGTCAGCAACATCCTGTCCTTATCCCTTGCAAGTGGCCAAGTCTTAGACCTAACTGGGGGCAAAATGTTTACCATGCAACTGTAATGGATGTCACGTATGATCACAAAAACATCGCAAAATGTCCTGAAGAGAGACCAAAAACATCATAAAAAGTCCTTAAAAAAAGACAAAAACATCACAAAATGTCCTGAAGAAAGACCAAAAACATCATAAAAAGTCCTGAAAAAAAGACAAAAACATTGCAAAATGTCCTGAAAAAAGACAAAAACATCACAAAATGTCCTGAAGAAAGACCAAAAACATCACAAAATGTCCTGAAAAAAGACAAAAACATCACAAAATGTCCTGAAAAAAGACAAAAACATCACAAAATGTCCTGAAGAAAGACCAAAAACATTGCAAAATGTCTTGAAAAAAAGTCCTAAAAATCATAAAACGTCCTGAAGAAAACCAAACAAAACATCGGACTGCTCAAAGCACACAAGCGCACTATCATCTCTGGTCAAAGTCAATCAAGTCAATTAGTCCTTGTCATCTATCTGAACTACGTTGTCTCTACGCATTTGCTACATAGGCAAGACTCATACTTGAGTCCCCGAGACATTAGGTCAGTCCTTTAGGTTTGTCAAAATAAAATCATGATGCAATTTTTGATCAAGACAAAGTCATTGGTCGTGTCGAACTATGAGGTCTCTGAGTGTATGACGTAGGCAAGGCCATCTATTGATGAGCCCCCGAGGCCGCACTAGGTCAGTCCATTAGGGTTCATGGCACTACATTGGCACACATGTCAAAGGTCTTCAATTGTTTTCCACATGGGAAAACTCCTAAAACAAAGTAAAACAATCTCTTATTCAACATGACAATCTCATCAGTGCGTCACTCATATCATCAAGGTAATATCAGCATCTAGTCAAACACAAGTCAAATTCGGTCAAATCAAGTCAAATCGTCAGAAACCAGTCAAACTGTCAAATTTTGGTTAGTCTTTAGATGAATCCTTCTGAACGATAACCATTGTCATTTACGCCTTAGGATGTGTCCTTCCTAGGCGTCGTCATCGTCCTTTCGACATTTTGAGCGATCTTCTTGACAATTAAAGATCACTCTTCTTGACATCAGTATTCTTCAGATGAGTCCTTCTGAAGAACCAACTCTGTCATTTATGCCTTAGGATGTGTCCTTCCTAGGCATCGTCATTAGTTCGAGGGACCCCTTACGACCATTAGGGATCAAATCCTCTCGACATCGGCATTATTCAGGATGTGTCCTTCCTGAATTCACCAAGTCTCGACATTTTTCAAGGTCATCAAAACTTTAAACATTCGGACATCTCGACATTATCAAACATGGCATCTTGACATCAGAACAGTGGATATCCAGACGCACTTGGCAAACACTTGACAATTGTCTTTTGATCTTTTATCATGTTATTAGTTTTTCAGCGAGATCCCACTAAGCAGGATTTAGAGAAGCAGCGACGTAGCATGACAATTGACACACATGACTACTAGCTTCTCAGCGAGGTCTTGATCCTGGGATTTAGAAAAGCAACGACATATCATGATAGGGACTTTATTTTTGTATTTTGGCAATCATGTCACTAGTTTCTCAAGGATGTCCTAGAAATAGGATTTAGAGAAGCAGCGACGTTTCATGATCTGTCCTTGTCTTTTTCTGCTTGTGGTTGATTCAGACAAAGACTGGGCAATAACGCTCTTGGTATGAGTCACGATCTTCCTTGTCTGTGACTGCTTGTCTTATGTGATGGTACGGCCTTGCACACCTTGATCTCTGTCATATCATGGTGTTTGTTGGCCATCACAACAATCTGCCCAATGATGATTAAGAGCAATAAATATTAAAAGTCCTATGGTAAGGTTTGAAGGATTTGGTCTAGGAATTAACATGCATCATCTTTAGTCGTGTCATCTTCTCTCACCCATCTCATATAAGCATTGCATCCATATCATCATCCATATCTTTTGCACTAACATTCCTTTGTCTCTTCATATTCTAGTCTCCTAACCAATTTCGAGAGCACACCCATGTTCTTGGAACCTGTCTGTCCTCTCGAGGGGGCATACCATAACCCTCCTCATCATTCTTCCTCATCTTATTTTGCACTGGGGCATTTTTCGACTTATTTTCTTTGTCACAATGCGACATGCTACATTATGACAAAGAGGGGCAAAATGTAGACACCTAAAAATGACCTAGGCCTGCAAGCTTCATTTTTACCACTTTCATCCTAGCATAATTAAGACATTTAATTATGTCCTTTGTCCACATTCGACTATTGATTAAATAATTCATAATTATTTAATTAATTCATGTCAGTTATTCTTCATGATTATTAAATAAATAAATTTTATTTATTTATTAAATATGTCATTAACTATCTAGGTCTTTCTTTAATTTATTTAATTCCCTCTTCTGCATTTAATTCTTATTGATTATTAAATAAATGAATTTCATTTATTTATTTAATACGTCACTGATTGTCTTAATTAAATAAATTGATTAATTTTATTAATTGGTCTTATCTCCTAAATTAAATAATTAAAATTTAATTATTTAATTGCCAATTTCATATTCTTCTCATTTTAAATAAATTAAATTATTTAAAATGTCATGTCAATCCTAACTGTGAGTCCATTTTGATAAATAATCTGAAAAAGATTATTTATTATCTCATAAAATCATTATTTTGAATTAATTTAATTCAAAATAGTAAATAATCTTCCAAAAATCAAGTAATCGGGCAGATTCTTGATTTTCCAAATCTGATCTTCAGTCCAAATCTTATCTTCTTGATTTTTCAAATCTCGCAAATCAGGCAATCTTATCTTCTTGATTTTTCAAAAATCTTTATTTTCTAATTAATTGTCTCATTTATTTTCCACCGTCGATCCGATTTTATTCTGACCGTTCGATTAAGGATTTTTCCCTAACCCTAATTAGGGATTCTTAGGTTTAATCTGGATCGTTCATTTCATCAATTTATCTCGTCCGTCCATTCAAAATGGCCTTTTCTATAAAATGCCATCTTCTTCTCATTTTTGGGAGACACGCACATTTTGACATTTTGCATAGTTATTATAGGCATTTGCTTTCACACTTAAATCTCCATAGGCAATTTCATTATTTATTATTATAGTCATTTAATCAAGGCATAGGCATTGTCAATCATAGGCTTTTAGACATAGGCATTTAGATTTTGAGTAAATCCTTCAAAACTTGCTTTAGTCTTGTCATTCGTCATAGTTGCTCATACAAATCTGAGGGCATCTTCATTTACTGCAAGCAAAGGAGGTGTAACGAAGGTCAATCATGGAAGATGGAGATTCTTGGTAATATCATTCCTTTTCTTTTCATCATTTTCCTTTGTACTTCGTTATTTCAATGGATTTTAGTGTTATTTGATTTAACCATCTAACAATCTGATTTTTCCCTTGATTACATGATGAAATACCTAACAGGCAACTACTACACAAATTGTTTCAATACAACTTTCATACACTCAATAAAGCAAGTATTCGCCATGGTAGTTTTACAAAAATATCCAAAAAATAGAA
This sequence comes from Sequoiadendron giganteum, assembly GCA_007115665.2. Lineage (NCBI taxonomy): Eukaryota > Viridiplantae > Streptophyta > Pinopsida > Cupressales > Cupressaceae > Sequoiadendron > Sequoiadendron giganteum. The sequence goes on from CM021102.1 coordinate 117,230,200, forward strand.
AACCAAAAAATTATGCTCAATTAAATCCTCATTCCTTCATCTCTAAATCCTTATGGACATCCTCGAGAGATCTTGGGAATGATTCAATAATGTAAATTGAAAAGATAAGACTACAAAAAGATAAAAAACAAAGTTGTACCACTTGCTCTATCTGTTATGGGACTATTATCCGGTGTTGATCATGTTTATTGTAGGAACGGATCCGTTAAGACATATCTCACGATGTTGTTGGGAATTATAAATACATGGGAAGTTATACTTGGCTTTGTTTTTGTCTTCTTTTGTTCAAATCCTTGTGATTTTCTAATTGAAAGTTCTAGCTTTTGATATTACTTAGTTTGTTTGTTTGTTTTATCAAAGGGTGAGTGTGAGGATATGTTTATATGGATGACCTTTATTACAAATAGGCAATGGAAAAAATTGGCATTTTCGAGATTTTTCAAATGTTTTTGTGCTTTTTGATGTTTATCTAATGTTGTTTTTGTTGTGTTTTCAAGTTATCTGAATGTTTTTTGTTTTGATTTTATCAAGGAGCTATGGTGAGGATTTAGGGAGCCTCATATCATGTGGATGCATTTTGAGAGTTTGGATGTCCTTTAGGCATCGGTTTCATAGTATGTACCTTGTTGCTTCTCATTTCATTTTGTTACATCCTTGTTATGCATGTACATAGTTTCTTGAGTCAATAGTGAAGTTTTGGTGATTCCTGAGAATCTGCATCAGTTTTGGCACTTTTATACTATGAAAAACTATGCTTTTGTCTAAAATTTGTGCTATTGTCATAAACTAGCACTTTTATTTTATGCAGTTGACTTGAAACTATGCAGTTGTCTGAAAACTACGTAGTTGTTCTAAAATTGCGCAATTTTTTCATGCAGTTATCTTAAAATCTCGCTTTTATTTCATGCAGTTGTCCTAAAGTCTCTCTTTTGTTGAACATGCAATTGTCCTAAAATCTTTCTTTTGTTTGCTTTGTGACTTGTAATTTTACCCTATCATCAAACGACCATATCTTGGTCATACATAAGTATTTTTCAATTCTTTTTGTTTTGAATGGGGTAGAATTTCATGATCTTTGCAATGGTGTAGGTAGTTTTCAATTTTTGTGCGGTTAAATTTTTCATTGGTGTCATGAACTTGCATTTTCTTTTATTTCATTTAAACCCTGTTAGCATTTGCTTGTTGCCATCCTAAATGTCATTTGCCATCATGTTTTGTGTCATTTTTTTTTGTTTGACATGTTTAGAGTGAAACCCTAACATCATGGGTTAAAATTATTGCAGGTGGTCCTCAAACTACTACAGCCAAGTGAGAGAAGACTTCGGGATCTATTTGATTTGATTACCAGTTTCGTGGGTTTTTGCTATTTTGTGAATGTTTTTGGATTTTGGATTTTTTTTTATTTGTTTGGATTTTTTATTTTTTACTAAGTTGGAATAAACCATGATAAAAACCTAAGGGGACTAACCTAGGGTCTCAGGGGCTAAAAATCCTTGCCTACGTTGTACACATAGAGACCATGTAGTTCAACCGTTTGACTCAAAGCATGAATTGTTTTTGGGTAAACAACATCGATAGCTTGGATTGATATTCCACTTCTATGTCTAGAGGATAGTTGTGGGAAATTCACTTGAACTAGCTGTGAGGTTCAAGCAAATGTTGATTTCTTAGACTGTTTGAGTGAAGGAATAACCTAGCGCTGTTATTTTTTTTTTTATGTTTTCCACATGTTTTTTATTTTTGATAATTCTGAAAAAAAAAGTGGATTTTTACCCTTTTTCCTAGGATGTAAGATGTTGAAAACTTGGATTGATTCTTCACCTTGTTTTTCTAGAGGATATGTTGCAAGAAAATTTACTTGAACTAGTTGTGGGGTTCAATCAAATTTTGATGTCTTAGAATTTTCAAGCGAATGAGTAATCCATGTTGTCGTTCTCTTTGAAGGTTATCTTGGTAGTGCATTGGTGGTACAACTTGCTGTTGGGATGAATTGTTTTAAAGTTTTACCTGGTGATGTGTTGGTGGGTATACCTTGTTGGTGGTGGATTTTTTACCCTCTTTCCTAGGGTATAAGATGTTGAAAACCTGGATTGATACTTCACCTTTTTTTTCTAGAGGATATGTTGCGGAAAAGCTTACTTGAACAAGTTGTAGGGTTCATTCAACTGTTGATATCTTATAAGTGTTAAGTGAAGGAATAATCCATGTTGTCGTCATCTTTCAAGGTTACCTTGGTAGTGTTTTGGTGGTATACCTTGTTGGTGGAATGAATTTTCAAGGGTACCATATGACACACCTTGTTGTTTTCACAATGCCTACATCACAACGTGAGCTAGAAGACATAGATCAATATTTATTCTGAAGCAAGATGCAATCATTTTCCCCTAGTGTCTAGCAATGTAGGTGATGGATTATCTTGTGATAGGATAACATGATGGGACAAATTATGCCCCTTTGTACAATGCATCATGGCTCAGATAATGTTGGATAAGATAGGATTAATGATAATGACCCATTTCAAGATGTTTTCCATAAGCAAGTGTAAAATGTATACCAAACATTTGTCAAGATCAAGATAAGTTGGATTGGGATAAAAATGGATTGGATTCATTATGGATAACTTGAGATGCTTTTACTTGAAATGACACATGTAGATGCTTGATTTTTACACATGATGCATGTTTTCCAAATTTTCATCATGGTACTTTTCCAAAGTGCCACCATAGTGGTTTTCACTGGAAGACGATTTTTCTCTTGACTATTTTTCTTGACTTTTGATGTCATACAAGATGCCTGTTTACTAGGTTTTCATCGTGTTGACACTTTTTTTGCATATGTTGGACCACCTGGTGGTGTCAATGTAGATTTTGCATGTGTTGATATGGTTGTTGTTGCTTTCATGATGTGCCAATGATATCCTACTTGGAGGAGTTGTTTTGCCTAAGATATGGGTGCTTGAATGTAACCCCTGGAAATTCGTGTCTTCTTTGTCGATACTGGAGTTAACCTTACCTTGATGCACACATCATAATAGAGAGCCATTAGAGTCCTTATGATAAATATTTGTTGCCAATACATGGTCAATGTGAGATTTGGATATCGTGGATGGAAAAAAAATTTGAGGGATATGATATTTAGATGGATTGGTCGATAGTTTGGAACCTTTGACTCTCCAAAATTCGGATGATGAGCAATGATGGCTGGATATGGAGATTTGATTGGGACCAACATCTTTGTATACCTTGTAAGTTGCTCTTAAAGATTTCTTTTACATTGTTCGAATTTTTTTCTAGATGAATTTCCCTTTTTGATTTTTCCCCATAGTTTCTTTAACTAATGGAGTTTGATAGGGATTATTTTCTTGCTTTTTCTTTTCTATCCATTTAAACTTTTATTGTCCATTTTTCTTTGCTAATTTTCTTGCTTCAATAACTTGTTCCTTTCTTTGATATAGCTTTTTCTTTTGTAAATTGGTCCCAATCAGAGGATAGAAATATATGTGGATGACGATTCATGACATGGCTATTTGTAGCATTGGTATCAATTTCATCATAAGGACTCTTTGTACTCTCTATGTTGATATTTGCATTAGATAAAGTTGCTCCCAGTATTATGGAGGTATCCTTGATTTTTTTAGCTCCTTTAGTTTTTGAATAATCAAGACCTCGATGCTTAGGATTTCCCATAATCTACATTGGTTCTAAGATACCCTATTCATGTAGAGCTAATCATCTGCCTTGATACTGAATCCGTTGAGAGAGTTTATTTGCAATGGGATATGTCTCACCTTGGAAACAAGGTGCTAATATTTCTTTTCTCTGTTGTGGATCTTTAAATGTGGTAGCTTCCTCCCTGATAGGCTCCTTCAGATGTGGGATACCTTCCTGATTAATATCTTCAACCTGATCTTGTAAAATATCATATTTTAATAGTTCTTCCAGAGGTGTTTCTATTTTACTATCCACGCAAAATTCTTCCTCATGATTCAAATAAAATGGTAACCTTGTTACCCTGTAACATACCTAAACTCTCTACCACTATGCTCTGATGATCAACCTGGCGGTTGTCAACTCCATCGAATACCTGATGACCTGTACCCACATCTCCAACAATCGGCTCTAACATCATTGGCCTCTAAGTATAACCTAATGTGCCCCTATTGGGACACTGTCATGCTATGTGAACCTGTTCACCACAAGCAAAACATCATGTACCCCTATTGAATCCTCTACCTCCAAGAGGCATACTCAACTACTGAACACTACTCCTATTATAGGTAGACTATGTACTCTGTGTTGGATGCTCATAATTGAAGCATATGACCCACATCCAGTTTTTGTCACCCCCTGACTGATATCTGTCACCTTGTCTAGGCTGGAAATTATTTTGTTTCCCTTATGAATTCTGATGATGACTACTTTGTGCAGGCACATGTTGTGTCCTAGGTGGTTTAGCTCCCTAAGCCTAGCCACTACGTGAACTAGGTCCTCTAGCTGAAGCACTACCAATCTGTACTCTATATGTCCACCCAATGCCATCCATAAATTCTCCTCCACCGCTATGGCCTTCTCTACTACTATCTCCATGGTCTTGGGTTTGAAAACCCAAACACCACCATTGCTCAAGGAATTTAAGCCCCTAATGAAGTGTTGAATGAGCATGCCCTCATCATCACCAATACCAACATACTATTTCAGCTCATAGAATCTTCACTCATACAGTTCTACTGACATGGCCATTTGTTGCAAAGCATGAAACTCGTCTCCATGGAATTTTCGCCAATGGTCGGATAAGAACCTGGCTCTAAATATCTTGATGAACATATCCCAAGAAACTGAATCAATGTCAATACAAAGCTTTTTCTCCTCCAATCTCCACCAGGTACATGCCAAGTCTCGCAAGTGCATGATAGCACATATGGCCTTGGTGTTGCTACCATAAGGGTGCATAGAAAAACACCGATTCAAGTCTATCAACCATGTCTCGGCCTCAAGTCTGCTTCCAGAACCATCAAAAGTGGGCGGAGAGGCTCTAAGTAGGTCTCTCATATGAGTGGTTGTGACCACCTTCTATTGTGTTGTAACCTCTCTCCATTTAGGGGATCTCTCTCCCTCACCAATATCTATTTGATATTTATCCTACCTCGGCCCAAGGTGAGCAAGATTCTCCTCTAACAATCGACGCAACTGAGTGCCCTCGATGCCTAGTGGATCCTAATTTTGTTCACTACGTCCCAGAGCATTTTGGGAATCCTGTCGTTCCTCACAATCTGAGTCATGGTGAACATGGGGAGGTGAGTCCTACTGACTACCTCTACAGCTGCCTCCTCGGCCTCAACCACGACCTCTACTGTGACCTCACGTAGGTGGCATGATCCTACACATACATACCAACGTATAAGACAAGGTAACACAAACTTAAATCCTACGCAACTAATACCTTAATGGGTTCAACATTATCCCAGAGCATCCAGTGTTTAAACTTGGGCTCTAATACCATGTGTAACACCCCACCACGTAACCCTAGAGGATGACACAATTACAATGGAAGCGAACAATTTTTTTGCAATAAATCAATAAATAAAGTGAACTACACTTAACACATACATCCTCTAAGGTATGCGATAATGCTTACATTTGAAACCCATAACATAAAAAAAAAACTAATCCAGAGCATCTAAATTATACTCATGAAATAAAGAACATAGATCCAATAACATTAAACTCATTTCATAAGATTAAAAAGTACATATTTAAACATTCATAGATTGTATTCATTCAATATAGAAGTTACAAGGCTCATTTCCAAAATGAGGTAGATTATACAAACAACATTACAATTACAATGATACAAGGATTCTCCTTGAATGCAAATGAGGAGTAGCACATATGCATAAGCATCCAACTGATTCAAATGTACACAAGAGATGGTACAAAGAAACTAGAACATGTGAGCTCTCCAATCTAGAAGATCCTGCCATCACAAACATGAAGTGGAAACCCAATGGTGTAAGGTGCACACTCCACCCAATCATGTGGTACCCGAAGGCCCAACCCCCATGCTAGGAGATAGTAAAAGGGCTTCCTAGGTATAACCAAAAACCTCAAGACACATGCAACCACAAGACTAAACTAAACAAGTACAATACATAACATGAAGGTTACATTGATTCCAAAGTAAAAGAATCAAGTACATCAACTAAATAATATAAACTATTATCATAGGAGTGTCATCACAAAGTTGTGTGGGTTATCCTGGCAGATCTTCCTAGGCACCGGCCCCCATCTTGGGTTATCCTAGTAGCCTCTCATGACCCTCGGCCCCACATGCATACTGATGCGGAGTCAAATATCTTTCAAATGAACAAGATAATGACCTTGCCATTCCAGGATTTCTCATCTCATCTCACATCTAAATGAGCCCTTGAGCCAATGAGCGAGGCATAATTAACAAGTTAAGTGTTTTAGGGCTAGACCCTTTCCCCTAATACTTTTATTTAATTTCACTGAATTATCTAACTCTCACATGAGTTATCTTGGCACCACTTTGTGTGTCATCCCCCATTCAAATCCACTCACCTATTGACAACACAAGGATCTAATCCATAAACCAAGGGTAGACAAAATGCACAAAAATAGATATTAAATCCCAACTATAATGCAAGAGGAAACACATCTCATTTGTAGCAACCGAGTGTTTAAATTAGATCACAACTAGGTGCACTACCCAAGGAAAAAAAAGGGCTAAACAAAATATCACAACAACCCCCACATAATATTACAACATCTGGAAGGCTTACACATTCACAACTAACAGATTTCACAACTTACGTGAACAAAACACATCATAATTAAATAAGCAATTCAGGCAAGTAATTAAAACAATCATTATGATTTCCTTAATCTAATTTCTATTCCAAGAAAACCAATAATACATTGCTCAAAATAATCTAGCCTAATACAATTTCATTTATATTCAATAAAGAATTAAATCTAATTATTTAATTTAATTTCTCAATTTACATCTATATAAAAATCAATTTCCTCTTTTTAAATATTTTCATTTTAAAAACATCTAACTTGTGCATTTACATGCACCTATTATAAAATATTCATTTATATATATGTATGTATTTATATATAATCAATACATATATAGATATATTATTTAAATATTTAAAAACTAAATTACAATTTTTTAAACAATAGTAAATATATATAAAAATATACATTTACACATATATATTTATGCATATATAAATGCATATTATATATTAATATATATAAAACCACATAATATAATCAAAATTTAAAAGGGTGGATGATAAGTTTGGTAGCCACACCATTACTAGGTTGTACACAGTTGACTCCCCTTTAGTGGGTGCAGCCTGTGAAGGTAGCGCTAGGTGTTGCCTCACCTATTGGGGTGGTTGTGGGGCATCCCCAACCCCCCATACATTTTAAACTTTTTTTATATTTTAAACCCTACGATTTAAAAAAAAATCGTCGTATGGATTTTGATCAGGATTTTTCAAAATGATTTTTTTTTACATGAACTTTATAAATAAAAACATGCATATATATATATATCAAAATGATTGCTCTAGATGAGAAAATTTTCCACAAAAAAATTCTACAGGAGGATATTTATAAATTTACGAGAGGTTTTTAATTTCTAGAGCCAAATAAATCTAATTGGAAAAAAAACAATAATCTTGTATAGGAAGATCTTTCCCAATACAATCGAAGGTTTTCTACAAATTTTAGCAGGAAGATTGAAATCAATTCCTACAAAGGTTTTCCAAATTTTCTATATAATCATTATGTGAATTCTATTGTTTTAAAACAATTCATCTTTTCAAAAGAATACCGGAATTTAATTTAAGGCTCTAAAGCTTTCACTGCAATCTTTCCAATTTTCAAAACATATTAAATTTTTAAAACAAATAAAAAAAAAATCATTGTACAGGCAATCTTTTCCAAGATAATAACTAATTCTAATAGCCTTGTCCAATTTGTATATAAATAAAAAAAATAAAGAACCTATTGCATATGCTTGAAGAATTGAAGTTTGAAGTAGAGCCTTGTCTTCAGATTCCAAAATTATCAAAGCCTCTTCTAAAATAATCCTCTTTTCCAGAAAGTTGAAAATAAAACCAGAGCCAATATCCCGAGAATTTCTTCCAATTTTCAACAACTCCAAAATACCATTTTCATTCTCGTGAAATAGCCTTTTTCCCCTCTTTTAGTTAACACAATGATTCTCTCTGTGAATTATTACCCAACACCAGATTTCAATTTTCTAACTTGTGTCGCAATCCCAAAACACTGGCTTAGCAATTCGGTGAAATTGGCTTTTTCAACATTGGTTTGTTGAAAAAGGCTTAGAAAATTTTAAGCATTATATGGACATTCATCAAAGCATAGTTGAAAGTGGAATTTTGAAAGAAGTTATAGTGGCAAGTGCAACTTCCTCTCACCATAGCCTTCACAAGAACTTGTGAACAAATCTCTCTTGAATGATTCCAAATTGTGATAATATTTATTATAATTTATATTGTGTGGATGATAGGTTCCTTGTAGTTTCCTATGGCCTTCACAAAAGTGGTTCAATTTTTCAAAAATATTGTAGAAACTTTTGAGTAGTTGCAATTGGCAAGTGTAAAACTAGATTTTGCAACATTTACCAACATCTTTGTAAGCTATGTAAAAATGGAAGCATTGGAATAGGGTACGGTTATCCATTAAAGCATAATAGAAGGGGACTTCTTTCAAATGTAGAAGCACAAATAAGGCATAAATTATCTCATGAATGATTATGAGCAATTATTGTGTAATCATATGGTAGGTTTTATTAGGTCAACAGATCGAAGTAAAAACACATAATGGGGTGAAGCCAAAATAGTGGTTTACAATTCAAGTGAGGAAGGAAAACTCACAAAAAATGACCCCAAGGCAAAAAAATGTGTTTTTGGGGGTTCGACTAAACCCATAAGGGATTCGCTCGAACCAAAGTTCGAGTGAACCTCTTTGAATCTTGGCCGCCAAAAAACAAAAAAAAAATCATTGGAAAGGGGTTCGCTCGAACCCCCCTTATCCCTCATCCCCCCTCCTACGACACAAAAAAAACCTAAATTTTGGCACTTCGGAGCTCAGGTTGAGGATGAAAATGGAGGAACCTTCACAAACCCAACTAGAATCAGGTAGTCCTCAAAACGAGCTATCCAATGAATATAATTTTAATATTTTTTGGTTTTATTATGTATTATTATTTAGCTAAAAATAATAATTTCAGTGTCCTATTTGGCCAAAAATTTTAAACCACTATTGTGGGATCACCCAATGCCTAAATAAAATTATGGGAATTTAGTATGATCACTAAGATCTTTTGATCCACCGCATTTAACATAGAAATTTCCTTAGACTAGAACACATAACATGCAAAAAAAATAGATGCTTAGCATATTGTAATGTGCCCCTTAGTTTTTTCTTTGAATTTTCACCAACACTATGCCAAATGTTAGCATTAGCTCCAAAAGATAATCAAAAGGAATGTAACCTTCACCAAGAACGTTCACCAAGATCCTTTGAAAGGCGAGGTGATAGCATATGGGAAGGGGTTGTTAGCAACCAAACTGAAAGAAGTACAATGTTGAATTGAAGCAGGTAGTGATCGACCATATGAGATTCACACTGCCACTTGTTCAATGGGGGGATGATAATTACATTAAAGAGAAAATTCATCTGCTGTCAACTAGCATCCACTCAACAATGGGGATTTTCCACTTAAACAGTGGGTGAAAGATGAAGATACAATATTAATTTCCTCCACACTAGTGGTAGACCATCCAGGGATTAAAGTGTTTGCATAAGAAATCACAAGTAAATGCAGCAATAATAATGACTAGATTAGTACTACTAATTCACAGCCTTACAATGAAATAAATCTAAAATTTACAAGTGTTACAATAAAAAAATTGATGCAAATACTTGAAGGAAGATTTTTCCAACTTCTAAACTTCTCAAATATGGAATTACAAGCCGAAATCTAATTTATTAAAAATTCGATATCAATAACCAACAAACTGAAATGTCTAACCAGCAAACTCTAACACACTAAAATGTTCACAACACTCCCATAATACCTCCAAATGGATTGAAATAAATTACAATTGCTTTCTAGGAGGATGGCACCCAATGTCCAACACCTAAAATGCATCCAAAGTTCATCAAAAAATTAAGAACGCATTCCAATGCAACCCCAAGCAAGGTACGACCTCCCTAGAGGGGCGAACTTCAAGATAAAATCAGAAACTTCAAATTAAAATCGGTAAATTCATGAGATGGGTCGCCTCTGGCATAGAATTGATCTAAACAAACACCCACAACCAAAATAAAATCACACAAAGAGTTGTAAACAAAATCAACTTTCAGCCATGACTGAACCAGCAAGTCAAAATTTGTAACAATCTCCAAAATTCATCATCTGTGAAGCTCAATCTACTAGTCTGGATGAGAAGCAGCAATATTCCTAACTAGGTGTTATCTTTCAAACACGAAATTAGACAGATGTTAGGAGGTAAGCATTCTTCAAAGTCAAATTCATGAAGTCATTCTGACAGCATAACATTAGCATAAACATTGGATAATCAAATGTTCGAGCAAAGCCTTTCTTTTATAGAATTGGAGATGACCTTTCAAATTCCAAAACTCCCTCCAAGAAAGAGATGGCCATTCACCTTTTTAAAATATTTAAAATTTAAAAAACACTTTATTCCATCATAATTAGGCGTCCAACTTCAAGGCTCAATAAACATTATTAAATATCAATAATTTCCTTCATGAGGCGCCCACCCTTGAGAACACCTTTTAAAACAACTTCAAGTCATAACGTTAGGCCAAGGGGTTAATTTGAAAACATAACATTAATGACTTGAAATAATTAATTTCTCTAAATATTGCACCT